>CANSNZ010000930.1:2765000-3015695 GCA_947646795.1 Beta lomatogona
GTTTCAAAATTATTCGGTCAATGAATGTAATATGATGGAATCTTTTCTTGTTTGGCATGATTGTTGTTTATGTTGATGGGTGATTGAGAAAGTAATATTAATGATGTTTAAGGTTAAATATGTAATTGTATAAGAGGACACCATTGCTCCTCTCTTCATTTATATAATATACCATATATCACAATACTTCTCCGTCTCAATACTCTCAAACTGCTATATTAAAAAAAAAAAAAAGAATGAAAAAACCACGAATTGCAGGCATTTTCATGCCAATATGACTTATTCTCTTTTTCATTAAGGGAGCTACAATTAAACTTCATTTGTGATCAAAGTTTCTATGTTCTTCTCAACTCGACATTTAGTTTTGCTCCGTCGACTTCTCTTTGGCTCTTACCATTACACTTATCTATTAGGATTCCGGTAATTCGCATTATTTCAATTTCAATTTTCATGTTATATTTATTTGATTGTTTAGTTTCATTCAATTTGGTGGTAATTAATTGCTTAAAAAATCTTAAATTTCATTTTGGGTATGTCATTTTCTTAGTTGAAATTCATGTTCGATTCATTTATGGGATGAAATTGTAAAATTTTCTATGTATACGATTCCAATAGAAGCATGTTATGGACTGTGTTAATTAAAACTGAAAGGAATTACATCATTTTTTCTATATGAATCATAGTTGTGTGTATTTTAGAACGAAAAATAAGGGTTCTCCATATCACTTCAATCTTCCCACTAACGATTAAGCTGGATGATCATTCTTTAATTTTGGGACCCGTATTCTTTCTCTTTGTTGGAATATGTCCATGGGCTAATTCGTTATTGTTTCTTAGTTGTAATTTCCTCCTAGGATGGAAGTTATATACTCCCTTCGTTCCTTATTGATGATCTTGACACGCTAAAGCAGTATCACCTAAACAAAAATAAACCTAAGGTCCACAAACTAGGTAGTCAGGATCGAATCTAGAGAGTGATAGTTGTACTATTTTGTTTAAACTCTAATATTAAACTAACTAAATCCGATAAGAGGAGTCGGTTTACTAAACTAATTGTAAATAATCAAATCATGGAATCAAATAAGGGAAAGACTAGGGAAACGATTCATTAAGTATGGAATTCTCTCAAGAATGATAGGAAAAACTCAAAAAATCAATCTAACTAATGGCACATGTAATTTCTCTCGAACATTATCTCCCTCGAAACTCACTAAGTCGATCTTGTATGGTCATAGTTTGCTAAGCCAACTATTGAGAGCTTGTACATAATCCTACATATCGGTCTATGATTTTGTAATGTAATAATAATCAAACAAATTTGGCCGAACTTGTAGATTAACAAAACTAACTCATTAATATTAATCAGACGAAATTCACAAGCTAAATAATGATTCAATCAATTCCTCATGCATACATAGATCCCCAAAACCCTAGCAATTAAACTACTCACTCATAATTAGGGAAAGCATAATCATAGTTATATAAGCAATCATCATAAACTAGCAATGAAAAATAGACAAGAGAAGAGAAAAATACCAATTGAAGAACAAATCTTTAAATCAATCACTTCTATTAAGATCTTCAATGTACAAGGGAATAAAATAATCTGAAAATTAAATTTAGGGTTCTTGAAAGAATAAAAGTACTTAGAAAACCAATAAACTTAATAATAGTGTAAAACGTCATTTCTCTCCACTTAAAGGAGTATTTATATTAAAATAAGATACTATGCAACATGCGTGTTAACTTAGAACAAATTGTGACCCGGGTGAAATCCGCCCTGTTAGGCGGTTGCCAGGTCATTTTCCGTAGAAGTGAAATAGCGAGCCACCCGGCCGGGCCCGTAACAAAGCATCAAAACTTTCATTTTCGAAACGTCATTACTTTCTCATCTCCAATCGATATTTGGCATGCATATGACTAGTCATTGGAAATCTCTCCAAGTCTACTTTCTAATCCAATTAGAATCACTCCATTATCATTTGTACGTCAAAAGTTATGAGAAAAAGAGTGGACAAGAGTCCGCTTTGGCACTTATTTCAGTAACGCTTTGCTACATTCTTGCCCAAATTTGTCCCATAGAGATGCTTTGAGATCCAATGCAAGCCACCTTCTTTATTCATATTTATTATACTCAAGCTTAGCCAACCACAATCTATTTGCATTGAAATCACCTGAAATGTATCAGAACCAGCAACCAGAGAGCAGTAGAGTATAACTTGAGTAAATCATGCAAATATGCACCTAAATGGTCTAATATAAACTAGAATTACAACCTACACTAGGGGAAAAAAAAGGAAGGGCTGCGCAAGAAGGGCTGCGTTTTCTTTAGAAACCGCAGCCCTTTTATTAAAGGGCTGCGGTTAACAAGAAAACGCAGCCCTTCATGCAGTATGAAGGGCTGCGGTTCTGAGGCTAACCACAACCCTACTAATGAAGGGCTGCGGTTAGCCTCGAAACCGCAGCCCTTCATAAACGAAGGGCTGCGTTTCCTAGACTAACCGCAGCCCTTCTGATCCCACCATATCTCCAATTTTGCGCGCACACACAGTAGGTAGACATATTTTCTAAATTTCCCTCCCTTACACGCATTAAACGAGCGAAAAACCCCTCGCCCTCCCTCTCACTCACTCGCACATTAACCCTAACTCCCCACCGGAGCCCTGACGCCGGAGCACCCACATTGCTTCACCACCACAACCCTTCTCTTTCTTCACCTTTCTTCTCTTCTCTTAGCTTCTCTTCTCTTCTTTTCTCTTCTCTTCTCCACCATTTGAGTGGGTTTAGGGTGTGGAGCTCCTCCACCACTACGCAGCGCCACCACCCACAAGCGGCAACAACAACTACCACCACCACTGCCCTACTCTTTCTTCATTGCTAGCACTTGGGTTTAGCTAATTTTTTGCTTAGTTAAGTATGAATTAATGTTTTTAAGTTAGTTTCGTTTTTCTTAATTGAATTAAATGATTAATGTGCAATGTGGGTTTTGTTAATTGTAGGAAGAAGAGGCTTAGGAAGGCAAATAAAGTTCCAACTATCTCTACTCTCTTCATTGCTTATCATTTGTGTTAAGAGGTAACTAGTTTAATTTCGTTGTCTTTTTTGTTTGATTTAATTTGTTGATGAGACAAAGTTGTCATGTGATTCAATTTGATTAAGTTATGATAATTTATTGATATATGTATTTCTTATAATGTATGTAGATTTCTTGATATGAGATTGTATGAAAACGCAATGTAATTTAGCTATGAAATCTACAAGTTGTTTGAATTGTCATCATATGCCTAGATACCCGTTCAAGACTTACTCATTAGGAGTAAGTCTTGAATAGTCCCCGATTTGGGACTGTTCTTGGATGTTTGATCTCACTTAGGTGGTGAATGTGTGTCTTCTTTTCAATTCTGAGGAAAATCTTGGCTCATCGTTTCTCTACATTGTTCTCTGGGTACATATGTAGATAAGCAATTATCTACATTGTGTAGTTGGAGAACTGTAGGGAAATCTCGCCGGATTTTCCTTAGAATTGAAAAGTTGGCACACATTCACTAGTGAGATTAGACGTCCAAGGATGGGTTAGGTTGGAGTGATAAGGACCTTCGGCTGCATGCATACAATTGAACATGTCACTATCTTAGATTGCTCTATACGTGTGTGATATGATGATATGTGAGTGTATGTACTTAAATAATGATTGATGCATTATAATGAATGGTTGTGTTTAATTATTAGAGGTCTTCTTGAATGAGATGGATCGTACTTGGATGTATGGTAGTCGTGAATCGAATGAGTTTGTGAAAGGGGTCTCGAATTGCGTACAACCGCATTACAATATCAAGCATCCTCTGGAGCAGTCGACTTTTATTGTCCTTGTTTCGATTGTAGAAATGTGAGCAAGGTTAGTAGTATACATGTGGTTAGGGAGCATGTCTTTTGTCGTGGGTTAAGGCCTCAATACCACGTATGGGTTTGGCATGGTGAGCAGGGGAAGTATATAGGAAGCTCTAGAGTAATGAACGATGTATGTGAAGAAAAGAAGGATGATGAGTTCGGGGATGAGAATTTGGATGATGAGTTTGCAGATGATGATAGGGATCGGGTAGACGAGATGATACACGAGGTTGAAGATCAGTCGTGTAAACGACCTCGTATTTTTGAGTCTATGTCTGAGGCTGCTGAAAAGCCGTTGTATCCAGGTTGTACAAAGTACACCAAACTTTCCGCGGTGATAACACTGTTCAACATTAAGTCGAAAGCTGGTTGGACGGACTCTAGTTTCACATTGTTGTTGGAAGTTTTAGCTGATATGCTCCATGATGGAAATGAACTGCCAAAGTCGTACTATTATGCGAAGAAATTGATGTGTCCTTTCGGTTTAGAGTACGAGCGGATACATGCTTGTCCTAACGATTGTGTGCTTTATCGTAATGAGTATAAGCATTTACATGAGTGTCCACGTTGTGGATTGTCGAGGTACAAGCGTGAAGGAGCTGGAGGTAGTGAAGGACCACCAGCTAAGGTGTTGTGGTATTTACCCATAATACCTAGATTTAAGCGCATGTTCTCAATTAAAGGAGATGCGAAGAATTTGAGGTGGCATGCAGATTGTAGGAAGAAAGACGGTCTGCTCAAGCATCCGGCTGATTCGCCTGAGTGGAAAAGTATCAACAGGGTGCATAAGGCATTTGGTAATGACGATAGAAATATGAGGCTTTGATTATGTACGGATGGCATGAACCCTTTTGGCAATCTCAGTTCGCAGCATAGTACATGGCTAGTGGTCTTAGTGGTTTATAACTTGCCTCCTTGGTTGTGCATGAAACGCAAGTACATGATGTTGTCGCTTCTTATATCGGGGCCCAAACAACCTGGAAATGACATTGATGTATACCTCCAGCCGCTTGTTGAAGATTTACAGAAGATGTGGAACGAAGGAGTGTTAGTATTTGATGCGTACGCTAATGAGATGTTCACTCTGCGTGCCATGCTTTTTTGTACTATGAACGATTATCCGACTTATGGGAACTTATCCTGGGTATAAGACGAGAGGAAAACAACCCCGCCCAATTTGTGTAGATGACATTAAATCTACACACCTTAAGGGCTGCAAACATGTGTATATGCGCACACGAAGGCACCTCAGACGCGACCATCCCTATAGGTTTAAGAAGAAGGCATTCGATGGGACGGTTGAAGAAGAAGTTGCTCATAGATCATTAACTGGTAATGAAGTTTATAATCAGGTGAAGGGCATTGAAACAATCTTTGGTAAACCTGCTAGTGAGGTTGATCGACCTACGGGATTATGGAAAAAGGAGTCCATTTTTTGGAAACTCCCATATTGGAAAGATCTAAAGGTCAGACATTGTTTGGATGTCATGCACATAGAGAAGAATGTTGCGACACTTATGAATATTCCGGGCAAGACAAAAGATGTTAAGGCGTCACGACTTTAAAAACAGGGGCTTCGACCAGAGTTGTGGGCTCAGAAAAGGGACGGAAGGAAGAAGAAAGTAGTGGAGGAAAGGGTTGATGATGAAACTCAGAAAAGTAAAAAGAAGGTGGAGGATTCGGAGAAGAATTATTTGCCACCAGCTTGCTACACGATGTCACGTGCAGAGAAACGGATTTTTTGCAAGTCATTGTATGGCATTAAGGTCCCAACTGGCTACTCATCGAATATGAAGCGGTTTGTTACCTTAAATGGTGAATTGAAGTTATCGAGTATGAAATCTCACGATTGTCATGTCATGATGCAAGTATTCTTACCGATTGCAATTCGTGGGATACTTCCAAAGCATGTGAGGCACACCATTACCGAACTTTGTTCATTTTTCCATACAATATGCAGCAAAGTCCTAGAACCGTCGACCCTCGATTCCTTGCGAGCCGAGTAGTTGAAACTCTATGCAAATTTGAGATGTTTTTTCCCCCCGCATTCTTTGACATTATGGTCCATCTCATTGTCCATCTAGTTCGAGAAATTAAGCTGTGTGGTCCAAGTGTTTTTGAGGTGGTGCTATCCTTTTGAGAGATATATGGGCACTTTGAAGGATAAAGTTCGAATCCCGCACAACCGAATGTAGTATAATTCAAGGGTTGTGGGTGAAGAGATCGGTAATTTTGTGGCCGAGTATTTTGCTAGTGTTGATCCTGTTGGACTTCCGACATCCCGACACGAGGCCGGACTTGAGGGCAAGGGCACAATTGGTTCAAAATTGATCACACCTTTCGTAGAAAAGCGTAAACAAGCTCACTTATTTGTATTGCATCACATAGCAATTTGTCCATCCTTATTTAAATGAACATATGGAGGAATTACGTGTTAGCAATCCCGGAAAAGGAGTTAGGGCATTGACGCAAATGCATAACAAGACTTTCATTGATTGGTTTCATAAACGAGTAGTGAATGATTTGGATAAAAGTGTTCCTGAAACGATCAAGTGGTTAGCATTTGGTCCTCGTGAAGCCGTACGCTCTTATGAGGGTTATGATATTAATGGGTATACGTTTTGGACCGAACGTCAAGATCTCAAGTCAACATCGCAACAAAATAGTGGTGTTTCACTTGTGGTGTCGGCTACACAATACGCAAGCTCGAAGGATAAGTCGCCTCGTACATGCCGAAAGCAATTATTATGGGCGAATAGAAGAAATATGGGAGGCCGGACTACCGTACTTTTAATATTTGCCTCTTGTGTTGCAAGTGGGTTGACGATAATCGACGTTGCGTAAGAAAAGATGATCCTTGCGGATTCACTCTTGTTGACCTTAGTCGTCTACGTGAAACTGAGGAGCCATTTGTAATTGCATCACAAGTTAAGCAAGTTTTTTTTGTAACTGATCCTGCTGATAATAAGTGGTCAATTGTTGTACCTGGTAAAAGGAGTATCCTCGGTATTGGTGATGTTGATAATGAGGAAGAATATGATGCATTTGAGGACCTCCCCCCTTTTACCTATCCTGAAAATAGTGTGGAAGATGATGTGAATATGTCGGAGAACTATATGCGTGTAGATCACACGGAAGGGATACATGTACTTGAGGATCCTAAGAAACGGCGGAAGGTCGATAAATCATGAGACATAAACTCAGGTCTGTGTAATTGCTCCAATTTGTAACTATTATGTAGATTTTTAGGCTTATTTTTTGTTATAGGTTGAATTTGGGGAATGAAAAGGTCATTTTAGGGCTACATGGCAATGATGGAGTGCAATGGGGGGGCAGTAGTGGTGGTGGTGGTGGGACTGTGTTACAAATGTGGAGAGTGAGGTCACATGGCAATGGAATGCTCTCCACATTTGTGACACTTTCCACTCTCTCCGCCGCTACCAGCTGATGGGCATTCCATTGCCATGTGACCTGATTCTCGGGTCATTTTAGGCCTATTTTAGCCTTTTCGCTTCCGATTCGTACAATATGAGTCATTTAACCCCAAATTCTTTTTGAACATGATTATATGAGGTATAATGTAAGTATTATGTAGAGTTTTAGGCTTGCATTTGTTGTTGGTTGCATTTCGGGAACGAAAAGGCATTTTAGGCCAATTTTAGCCTTTTCACTTCCGATTCGTACTTATCGAGTCATTTAACCCCAAATTCTTTTTTAACATGATAATATGAGGTATAATGTAACTATTGTGTAGAGTTTTAGGCTTGCATTTGTTGTTGGTTCCATTTCGGGAACGAAAATGTCATTCTTAGGCCTATTTTTGCCTTTTACGCTTCCAAAGCGTATTTATCGAGTCATTTAACCCCAAATTCATTTTGAACATGATAATATGAGTCATAATGTAACTAATGTGTAGATTTTTAGGTTTACAATTGTTGTAGGTTGAATTTTGGGAACGAAAAGGGCATTTTTGGCCTATTTTTGCCTTTTCGCGTCCAATTCGTACTTATCGCGTCATTTAACCCCAATTTAATTTTGAACATGATAATATGAGGTATAATGTAACTATTATGTATATTCTTAGGCTTGCATTTGTTGTAGGTTGTATATCGGGAACATAAATGTGATTTTAGGCCGATTTTCGCCTTTTCGCTTCCAATTCTTGTTTCTCGAGTCATTTCACTCCATTTTATTTTTCAATATGATAATATAAGGTATAATATAACTAGTGTGTAGAGTTTTAGGCTTGCATTTGTTTTTGATTGAATTTCGGGAAGGTATATGTCATTTTTAATCACTACTAAATACGGTAAATGATTGAATTCTTATATTTTGTGTTTATTCCTTGGTTGTTTTGCAAGGTTTATATGAATAACACACCACGTTTGAGGACCTTCACCACAGACGAATTACATGAAGTTCGGGATAAGTTGGCGTCCCACATTTGTGATGATTGCTTATGATACATCTACTTGTTTGTATCAATTCTATGTACACTTTTTACATTATTAAATATATACATATTTAAAGTTAATTATTACGTTCAAAAACTTGTCATATATTATTGCAATTTGATCGATTTTTTTTTTGTGTCGAAGGGAGGTTATGGGTGGAAGTGGGGTGGGCGGGGGTGTGTTGGTGGGCAGGGGGTAAGGGGGGGTCGGTAGAGGTGGCAGGGGGTATCTTTGGGCCGGCACGGGGTGAGGGGGTTAACGGGGGTGTGGGTGAGGGGGCCGGGCGGGCGGGCAGAGGGTGGCAGGGGGTGGCAGGGGGCGGGGTGCGGGGGGCTAACATGGGGTGGTGGTGAGAGGCGGGCGGGGGGGGTGGGGTGGGGCGGGGGGGGGGCAGGGGGTGGCGAGGGGGGCCGGGCCGGGGGGGTGGCGGGGGCTAACAGGGGAGCTGGGGGTGGCGGGCCGGGCCGGTGGTACAGGGGTCTTTGGGGGGGCGGGGGTGGGGGTGGCGGGGTGGGTGGTAGGGAGGGTTTGGGGGTGGCGGGGTCTTGGGGGTGGGGTCCGTGGTGGTGCGAGGGGTGGCGGGGGTGGCGGGGGGGGTGCAGGGGGGGGGGTGGCGGGGTGCGGGGGCTAACAGGGGGTGGGGGTTGGGGAGGGCGGGCTGGGGGTGGCAGGGGGTGTTGGGGGTGGGGGTGCTTTGGTGGTGCGGGGGGTGGCGGGGGTGGCAGGGGGCGCTGTGGGTGCGGGGGCTAACGGGGGGTGGGGGTGGCGGGGGTGGCCGGGGGTGGCGGGGTCTTTGGGGGTGGGGGTCTTGGTGGTGCAAGGGGTGGCGGGGTGGTGCGGGGGGGGGGTGGTGGCGGGGGTGGCAAGGGTGTCTGGGGGTGGGGTCTTTGAGGGCGGGGCGGGGGTGGGGGGGCTTTGGCAGATTTAATTTATTTTTTTAAAAAAAAAAGTTGAATGTGAAGGGCTGCGGTTTTAGGCCTAAACCGCAGCCCTTCATTTTAATAGGGCTGCGGTTTAGGCTTAAAACCACAGCCCTTCATTTAAAGAAGGGTTGCGGTTTAAGCCGAAAACGCAATAGCTTAGAAGGGTCGTTTTCGGCAACCGAACATGCCCTTCGTTGTGAAGGGTCATGCGGTTAAAAACCGCGACCCTTCTTATCTATCAAGGGTCTGCTATGGAAAGGGCCGTCGGCCAAAAACGCAGCCCCTTAGGGCTGTTTTGCCCATGCCCTTCCTTGTTTTTCCACTAGTGCTAAATGCACATAAAACTATATATAAATATGAAATATCAGTTACTAGTTTGACTTGCACTATTTCCAGTGCACATCGTCTTTAACTATATATATATGTAAGTACGTATTAGTAAAAATTATAAAATTAGATAATATTAAGTTATTCATTGAGACAAATCAAATAAAACCCTTCATGACTATGTTTTTTCTTATGTATTTGGAAAGTTTTAAAAGATTCTATGAAATTCTAAATCGTGCCAAAATTCCAAGTAGCAATATGGAACTGAGGGAGTATTCTAATATTGTAGGCATGTAAAAATCATGTTTTAACCTACACAATATTAAAAAAATGGTTTGAAAAGAAGAGTAGCCAATCAGTTTTCTAGAAAAAACTAATAAACAAAGAAGTAAGAGATTTTAAGTTTCTACTTTATTTAATGAGATAATTAAATTGCAAATACACATAATTTGATTAATTGCATAAATAGACAAACATGCTAAATGCTGGTTTTTTAAACATAAGATCTAATTATTGGTGATCACTTCATTAAATCACAAGATTAATGGGAACCTAGATCGGTTGTGAAAATTATCGTATTAGACATGATTTAATTAATTTGTAGGTATGATTTAGCAATAAATATTCGTGATCGCGGTTGCAATTACAAGGCATTAAAAAGGTATAAGGCAATTGAATAATCATATCATAAAAGTGGAATTTAGAAAGATTATACAAAATAAAAATACAAGTATATACATTTGTAAGCTAATTCCTACCTCATGAAAAGTAGATTGTTATTATAAAAATAATTAGATTGTAATTGACCTTGATGAATTATACCATTGTAGCTAGGATTGACTATACAAATGTTGGAGGAATCAATCTCTAGACTTGAAAAAGGGAATAATTTGAATGAAGATTCAAAGAAGCATGAACAATGAATATTCTTGTTATTGTGTAGTTGAATGTGTTTGAATGTATTTGTAGAGGGTTTTGGGGGAGCTTTTGAGTGTTTAAATATGCCAGGTATTATGTTGAAAGTCGATGTAAAGTCTGTGAAAATACAAAGTAAAACGACTGGGCAAAAAAAATAGGGTTTCGAAAGATCGCGCCACGAAAGAAAGGAAATGATGGCGCTGACCCCAACTTCCTACCCTTAGCGCTTGCTGGCTAGCGTGTCAAGCTGGAGCCTTGCGCTTAGGGCACCGTGGTAGCGTCCAGGGCACACCTTTGCCTTATCCGGGTTTTATTTTTATCTTTTTGTTTTATAGATTGTTATCAGAGAATAACGAATTAGAATCATAAAATAAGATTTTATGAATATAATTTATTAAAATAACTAATTAAAAATCAATTATCATGAATAATTAATTGGACTTTTAAGCTGAGTTTTATTTTTAGGGGACCTTAAAACATATTTTTAAAGACTCAAAAAGGTTTTGGGTATGGTTTCTAATTGCTCTTCTTTAGTCCATGCCAATTAGGACGGCAATATGTTTCATCAATGGGTGTGAAAAGGGATGACATTTATATGTATATAGAGAACCCCTAACTTCGACCGAGGTTAAATAACCGAAAGTCAAAGTACTTTGTGACTGGAATGAGTACAATTCTAGATTTTTTGCAATCTAGAATTGGTCTATAGATCGTCAGTTCCTCCAAAACAATGTTAGTCTGCAAGAAAATATGCACATGCCATTCAATGAGATGTTGATAAAGAGGTGGAAAAGATTTGGTTAATTAACACAAAGGATTGGATGAATAATTCAATGATCATGTATTAATGATATATGAAGACTTGGACCTATAAGTATGCATTAGACGCTATACTAGGTAAGGGTTATACAAAGCAAGGAAGGTACATAGATTACAACTCATCGGGTGTTTAATTTGGAGGAATTTCTACACCACCACAAATATTTCATATATAGGAAACCCCCACTTTAAAACCTTAACTTGAATTAGACACTTGGAGTTTTATATTTGAATGACAATTGATCTACATTGATGTAGAGTTAGATTTCACTAGAGATCTTGGAAGTATCGGAGACTCCTTTAGAGGCAAATGGAGTTTGGATTGAAAATGCCTAGGTTTGAATTTGTGACTGAATTTGCTAAAGGTGCGAAAGGATTTGATATGGCTAGGTTCATACTTGAGTCTATGTCGGCATCTAGAGAGAATGCTTAGGAATTTTGAAAATTTAAATATGTGATATTCATTGATTTATTTTATTGAAGCGGTCGGACCTCAGAGATGAGGATTTGATAGGTCATACTTGGACTTAGTTTTCAAGTACATTTAGGTTGCATTTCTAGTTCATATTAGAGCATTTAGGTGCATATCTACATGATTTACTCAAGTCGTGCTCTACTTCTCTTCGTTTGCTTGTTTTGATAAATATTTGGTGACTTCAATTCAAATAGACTGCGGTAGGCTAAGCTTGAGTATAATAAACATGAATAAAGAAGGTAGATTGCATGAGTATCTCAAAGCATCTCTTTGGGACGAGTTTGGGCTAGAATGTAGCAAAGCGTTACTGAAAGAAATGCGAAACTGACTCTTGTACACTATTTTACTCATATCTTTTGAGATGCAAATGATAATGGAGTGATTCTAATTGGGTTAAAAAGTAGACTTGTATTCCTTTCCGACGACTAGTCACATGCTAATGTTCGGTGAGAGACGATAAAGTTATGACATTTCAAAAAAGAGTAGTTTTGATGCTTAGTTGCGGGCCTGGCCGAGCGGGATCTTGCCAGGTCTGGAGGGTCGTTGTTTTCGCACCAGCAGCCCTGACAGGTGGCAGTTTGTACTGTGCTAATACGCGTGCTGCGTAGTTTCTTGTTTTAGGTTTCAAGATTATTTTCATCCTCAAGCACATTTAAGATTTCAATAGAAGTAATTGTTTTCATGTTTCATTCTTTGATTATATTATCTCTCTTCTCTTACTATTCCCTGTTAATTCTTCATTATTATTGCATCATGTTTGTTTATATTATTATGATTATATTTTCCCCAATTATGAGTGAGTAGATTAATTTCTAAAAAATCGTTGGGGATCTATGTATGCATGAGGTAGTAATTAAATTATTGTTTTGCTTGTGAATTTGTTTGATTCTTGCTATTGAGTTATTTGTGTTGATCTACAAGGTTGGCCAACTTTGTTGATTATTATTCCAATAAAAAGTTATAGAGCGAGAGGTAGGATTTTGATTAGGCTCTCAATAGTAGGCTTAGCGATCCATGACTAAGCGAGAGCGGCTTAGTGAGCTTCGAGGGAGGTAATATTCGAGAGAGATTACATGTGCCCTAGTCAGATTGATTTATTGACTTTTTTCAGGCATTCTTGATATCCTGAATTGCACACATAATGAAGAGTTTCCCTAGTATTTCCCTTATTTGATTTCTTGATTTAATTATTTGCAATTAGTTCAGCAAACCAACTCTCTTTTTATCCGATTTAGTTAGTAAAATATTAGAGTTCGGACATAATAGTGTAGCTATCTGCGTGTGGATTCGATCCTAACTTCCCTGACTACTAGTTAGTGGACCTTAGGTATATTGTTGATTAGGTGAGACAACTTTAGCCTGTCAGGATTCCTACGTATCCTTGCGGTATTAGATCAGTCGTAGTTCTTGATATGATTTTTAATCTTTAATATATATTTGCGCACTAACTTTTGCTAGGCCGCTCTTTCGGGTTTTCAACGTAGCGGGTTTAAACATACCATGGAGAAGGAGTTAGCATTGATACGAGAGTTTAAAAGTTTTGGTATTTGAGGGTTTAATTCGATGGGTCAAGGTGTGATGCGCTCAAGTTATACGATGTTCTTGTGGTATTTTAGGTGCACATTGCTAAGGGATTTGTTCGTAATTGTTAAGTTTTGCATATAAATCGACCTTAGCGGAAGTTCGGAATTTTGTATTTATTGTTGTTAAAATTGTAAGTTCCGAGCTCTTGGAAGCATGAATGGTTGGAACAACTCCACAACATCGTCTCACCAACCAAACTCCACCGTGTGCCTAAACTAAGCATCATCGCGAGCTCGCCAAGCCAAACCAAGTTCGGCTGCCAGCCAAAGATCACCCGCCAAGCTCTCGCGAGCATCACACGCCCCATCGCACGCCCATCGCACCAAGCCAACGCACGCCCGGCGCTCGTCCAAGCGCCCAGCGGCCTCGCTCGCCCGAAGACGCGCGCCTGCGCTCGAGCCAAACCCGCCCGAAGAAGCCAGCTCGCACCTCGCGAGGAATGTCGCACCTCGCGACCTGCCTGCTCGCGCCTCGCGAGATTTCTCGCACCTCGCGACCTGCGTGGTTTGGCCCAATTCTTCAGCTCGTTGCGAAGGCAGTAGCTCATCGCACGGTGCGACCTGTATCGCACCTCGCGACCCCTAGGTCGGTTTAAATGACGGCTGATTTTTGAGCTTTAGTATAAATACTAAACTTTGTTTTTAGACCTAGAGGGCAGCAGCCACAAGGGGATGGAGTTTCCAAAACTCCACTCCTCTCTTGTTGTCTTCTCTTTTTAGTTTTTATTTTCTAGTTTAGTTTATGAAGATTTCAATTATGGGATTGGCTTATGCTATGCCGATTGTAGCTTGAACCGTTCTTGAACGAGATTAATATGGAGCTTCAAGCATTATTGTGAGATCTTTCCTCTCTCTTTAGTTTCTTTGATTATGGTTTAATTTCTATGATTGCTTTCTATGATTTTTGCATGATTATGCTAGGAATATTACTAGTTTGATTGTGCGATTAATCTAATGCTAGATTTAAGAATAGAATCGGATTGTTTTATTCTTTTATCATTTGGTAGCAAACTAGGGAGTAATTTAGATGCTGATCATCTTGGTTATTTCTTAGGGAAATTGAATCAACTGTTGAATGTTTATCGCTTGTATGACGTTAGCAGGTCTATTGGTTCTCTGTGTTTAGTGCTGCTATCGGATTGAACTTAGACGCAGATCGGACTAGGTTATCCTTTAGTTAGGGTTTTATAGTCACGCTGATCGTGCTATTCAACTAAGAATAAGGAGAATGCGAGATTAATTCTCAACAATAGATAATAATGGAAATGAATAGAGTCGAGGTTCAATGATCGATATTGAATTGAAGTGCATGTTAATCGGATTCAAGATCTTCCTATATTGATTTCTCATCTTATTTAGTTGCTAGTTAGTTGTAGTTTGTTAGTAAATCGACTTGAAAACCCCCTTTGTTATTATTATTAGGTTTCTCGACCGTTAGAGTCTTCTAGGTACTAACGCACGCTAAGTATATAACTCGTCCCCGTTTCCCTGTGGATACGAACCTTACTTCCCTTATACTAGTTTAGTGTAAAAGAGAGTAGGAGAAATTTTATCTTTGGCCGGGCGGCGTTCACGACAAGCGCGGCCCGCCAAATTTTGGCGCCGTTGCCGGGGAAACGGTGTTACTTGTTTGTATTTAGTGTGATTTTTGAATGGAATTGCTTGTGCTCTTTGTTTTTGATTGGCCACTCATATAAAGAATTCCCTTTTTGTTTGAGTTTCTAGTTTACATCTTCCATTGAGCTCTATGTATTTCACTTTCGTATTTTGGACAAGAAGCATGGAACTTGTTACTTAAACTATCTTGGGAATGATTGATTGAAGCTTTTGACGGCTTATTGTTTGGTTATTGTCTAGCTTTAATTATTGATATTAATGGTCATGACTTGGATTAGCTAGGAGTACTACTAGTTGATGTTTGTTGTTGACTTAATGCTAGGTTTGGGATATAATCAGATGTTATATGCTCAACCATGTTGTAGTAAGCTAGGTATTAACGATGCATTGCAAGAGTTCTCCTCAATCAATTTTGCAGGTACTTGAAGTGGAGATTGACATGGAACCACCATTGTCACACGTGGAGCACAACCCAATGATTAAGCTTAAGGTATTAAGTCGAGCTCACGACTTTAAACAACAGCGCTTCTCGGGAGGCAACCCGAGACCCCTTTATTTTCTTTCTTTTCCTTTATTTTTCATCAAATTTCCACCACCACAACAAATTTTCTTTCACCCACCACCCACCCACTAAAAAGATCCACAACCAATCTTAATTCGCTTGTAACCAAAATCCACAAAAGAAAACCCGTTGGGAGGACTTCAATAGCTAGGAGTTGGTAACACTAGAGGATTGAGATTGTTAATGTATCTTTTCGATCTCTTAAGCTAGGAGCAAATCTCAAAAATTCAAAACTTTTGAACTTGTCATTTGTTTGAGTGATTCGAGGGAGCGGGTTGTGAGTTGAGTTAGGAGATTTGAGTTGGTGTTGTTAAGAAATTTGAGTTTGACGGATTGTTTGGTCATGAGTTTTGACCATCGATCTTCGATTTACCCGATTTTCAAATTTCCCCCCCTATTTTCAGTATACTTTTTCTTTTTAATTGTCGACACATTGAGGACAATGTGTAGTTTAAGTAGGGGGGAGGGTATTCTCATTCTCATGTATCTATGTTGTATATATTACTTTTAATTTGAAATGAAAAAAAAAAAAAAAAAAAAAAAAAAAAAAAAAAAAAAAAAAAAATGATGATGAAATGAAACCCGCTGAGTTGAAAACCCACAAGGGTGGGCGACTCAGGCAAAAATGGGGGCCCGGATAGGTTGAAAACCCGAAAGGGCAATTTATGCAAAAAAGTGGCTTATATTGAGCGGGTAAGATGGTGAGATAAAAAAAAAATGTGAGAAGCTAGGATGAAAACCCGAAAGGGCTCCTAGGCAAAATGAGAGATTAAGAGAGAATTATACACTTTGAAAACTCATTTGCCGGAGATGGTGTCATAAGGTTGAAAGCGTTTTCGGGTTGGGTTAGTGAATTCATCCTTTGTTTTGTGAAGATCTATTTAAAGTTGGCTTTCACATTCTTTTGGTTAATTGTTTGTTTTTGGGAGTAAGCATGGAGTATATTCCTTTTTGTCTTTGTTCCATGGCTTGCTTGTTTAGATTAGTTGTAGTAGTAGTAGTTTTAGATCATCTTTTGGAGGTTTGGGGAGAGCCGATAGTTTAGTGTGTCGTGAGCTGACATTTTGATTCGTGTTGGTGTTGCTGGTGATTATTGTTGTCGCGTCTTTTTATTTTTCGGGTGAGCTCGAATCTAAGTGTGGGGGAATCATCGTCCCTTACGTTTAGGTTTTTGAGCGGATGTTGTTAAGATGTGATGATGATGATGTAGTTGATGGGGAGTGTAGGTTGGTGTCGTTAGTTTGGGTGATGATTCATTTGGTGATCCTCATTTTGAGTTTACTCGAGGTCGAGTAAAGTTCAAGTGTGGGGGTATTTGATGCGCTCAAGTTATACGATGTTCTTGTGGTATTTTAGGTGCACATTGCTAAGGGATTTGTTCGTAATTGTTAAGTTTTGCATATAAATCGACCTTAGCGGAAGTTCGGAATTTTGTATTTATTGTTGTTAAAATTGTAAGTTCCGAGCTCTTGGAAGCATGAATGGTTGGAACAACTCCACAACATCGTCTCACCAACCAAACTCCACCGTGTGCCTAAACTAAGCATCATCGCGAGCTCGCCAAGCCAAACCAAGTTCGCGCCCAAAGAAGATCACCCGCCAAGCTCTCGCGAGCATCACACGCCCATCGCACGCCCATCGCACCAAGCCAACGCACGCCCGGCGCTCGTCCAAGCGCGCCCGCAGCCTCGCTCGTCCAGCAGGGCCTGGCGCTCAGCCGAGCCAAACCCGCCTGAAGCCGCCTCGCACCTCGCGAGGAATGTCGCACCTCGCGACACCGCCTGCTCGCGCCTCGCGAGATTTCTCGCACCTCGCGACCTGCGTGGTTTGGCCCAATTCTTCAGCTCGTTGCGAAGGCAGTAGCTCATCGCACGGTGCGACCTGTATCGCACCTCGCGACCCCTAGGTCGGTTTAAATGACGGCTGATTTTTGAGCTTTAGTATAAATACTAAACTTTGTTTTTAGACCTAGAGGCTGACCACAAGGGGATGGAGTTTCCAAAACTCCACTCCTCTCTTGTTGTCTTCTCTTTTTAGTTTTTATTTTCTAGTTTAGTTTATGAAGATTTCAATTATGGGATTGGCTTATGCTATGCCGATTGTAGCTTGAACCGTTCTTGAACGAGATTAATATGGAGCTTCAAGCATTATTGTGAGATCTTTCCTCTCTCTTTAGTTTCTTTGATTATGGTTTAATTTCTATGATTGCTTTCTATGATTTTTGCATGATTATGCTAGGAATATTACTAGTTTGATTGTGCGATTAATCTAATGCTAGATTTAAGAATAGAATCGGATTGTTTTATTCTTTTATCATTTGGTAGCAAACTAGGGAGTAATTTAGATGCTGATCATCTTGGTTATTTCTTAGGGAAATTGAATCAACTGTTGAATGTTTATCGCTTGTATGACGTTAGCGTGTCTATTGGTTCTCTCGTGTTTAGCTTTGCTATCGGATTGAACTTAGACGCAGATCGGACTAGGTTATCCTTTAGTTAGAGTTTTATAGTCACGCTGATCGTGCTATTCAACTAGGAATAAGGAGAACACGAGATTGATTCTCGACAATAGATAATTATGGAAATAATTAGAGTGGATGTTCAATGATCGATAATGAATTGAAGTGTATGTTAATCGGATTCAAGATCCTTCCTATAATTGATTTCTCATCTTGTTTATATGCTAGTAGTTGTAGTTTAGTTATAATCTACTTGAAACCCCCCTTTGTTATTATTATTAGGTTTCTCGGCCCTTAGCTTAATCTAGGTTTCGAATCACGCTAAATACTAAACTCGTCCCTGTTTCCCTGTGGATACAACCCCTACTTCCATTATACTTGTTTATTGTAAAAGAGAGTAGGAGAAATTTTATCTTTGGCCGGGTGCGGTGCACGACGACACATCCGCGCCCGCCAAGGTGATCGAGGATTATGGCTTAACTTGGATTTGAATTGGAAAAGTCAAAGTAAGGTTAATGGATTTTTTTCGGTTGAAGGATTAGATAAGTCAAGGTAAGGTTATGAATCTTTGAATTATTAAATTGAGTGAAGGACTAGTAAAAAAATGCTATACGCTACGTTTTTAAAGGCATCAAGTGTTGCATTTTTGGTTCTCTTAAACGCAGTCTTTATTTTATCAAATGTTAAACGCACCAGGTAACACCAATTTTCTTTTTTCATTTTTTAAAGCCTTTACTGGTGTGAAAACAAGTACATAAGCATGAAAAACTTCAACTTCCAATAAATTATTGTTTCTAATATATATAATACATATTTAAAATATTTTAGCAAAGATAAGGAAGAAAAGAATGTAACAAGGGTAGGAGCGGCAACATTTTTGGCCAGATGCCTTGTTCTTTGGTGGCCAAGACGCTGAGAAGTCGCTTGTTGTTGGCCACTTATCACCAATGACTTACAGCTGTTTCCTGTGGTGGCTAGTGTTGCCGCCAGTACAAGAACTGCAACAAAGTTGAATATCAAATCAGCAGATTTATAGAACCGTAAATTACTAATCGCAAATCGTATATTCCAATCAAGGAAAATAACTACCTAACAACATATAACATTAGATATCACAATTTCTTTGGAACCGATAATTTTCTTCAGCTCAGTAAACTAGTATACCTGTATATATATGTAATTATTACCTTTTCACTATTAATAGGTTTCACGGAGCTACTCGTATCAAGCAACTATGTGCATGAAGCAAGAACCTCACCTGCCCCTTTCTTGTGAATTTGAACATCTGAGTTGGACTACAACAATATTAAAGTTAAACAACATAATTAGAATCTTATAACTGCAAGAGAACAGTTAAACTTGCATTACATGGGTCCATGAATGAAACCCAACATGAAGCTACAGCAGCATGAGAGCAACAACAAGATGGCGTGAAGCATGGAGAAGGCCCATGTTTTGTTTGGGTATGAGTTTTTGTTTTATTTGCTTTTTGTTGTTTAAGATTTGTGTTTGTAATAAAGCCAAGAGATTACTCTTAAAATGGACAGCTACTTAGAGTGTGTTTAGGAGCCTAATGAGTTCATTATTTGCTGTAGAAAGGTTGCTTGTAACAACTCATTAAATGAGCAATACAAGAGGCGTGATTTAAGGAGTTTTGTAACTCCTTTGTGGTTGTTCAATCATGGACGGTTTCAAGGGGTTTTGGCTTCCTTTTGCTGCTCCATTTCTCTATTTAAGGAGTGATAATGATCAATAGAAGGGAGCTTTGTAATTTGATTAAAAAACTTTGTGTTTTAGCCCTTAAACTTTGAGTGTGTCTCAAGTTCAAGAGTTCCCTTATTACTTTGAGTGTCTTCTTGAGGGATAAGATTAGAAGAGGTTGAGTGGGTCTTTCCTCTGCCCTAAAACCCCAAATCATTGAGTGTGTTCTTTTGATTTAGTTATATCTTAAGTTTCGAGTGATTTTGAGTTCAATTGTGAGTGTTCTTGTTCCCATAAGTTTAGATTCATCATCCAACTCTTTGGAGGGTATATTGAGACTCACATCATTTGGTATCACAATTTTGGCGTGGAGATCTTGAAGAAAAATCAAGTTTTGGAGAAGAAACAAAACTCCTAGAATTCATCCAGTTTTTCAGTCGACCTTGAAGGGAGATTTCTCAGCCTTCAGAAGTCCAAATTGGGTGTTTCATTTTTTGAATCTGGATAACTTTTTATCTAGAATTTTCACATAAAGTTTCAGATTTTTGTGAATTTTTTAGATATTAAACTAGGCACGTTTTTCACAACTGCGCTAGAATGAAGCAAGTCCAGGGCACTCAACTTCAAATGAAGATTTCTCCTTCGTCTGGAAAGCTTTTAAGGAGTTTCTTTTTTTTTAATTCTGCTTAAAATATCCTGAATTTTCATAATCTGTAAGGTTTTAAGAGTCTTAAGGCCGTTTACATTTTCGTTTTGTTGTTTGAATTTACGGGCATATTCATCATTGTAACTGTAATATTTTAGCAAAATAGTGAGAAAAAATCATGGCTGGTGATGATATTGATAAGATGTTATCGGTTATAACTCAAAAATTGGAGAAATAGGAAAAAAAATCAATGGAAAAAAAATAGAGGAAAAAAGAAAGAATGTGGGGATATTTTCTTTTAAACTGGTAAGGTTGATGGTGCAAGATGTTCAAAATGCCATGGTTATGAGCATTCATACCAAACCTGTCTTAATAAGTTTTATGTGTCTATGGATAATTATTAAAGTTTTGAGGAAGATGACAAAAAGAATAGGGTGATGGATCAAACACTTGAAATTGAAGTCATGGAAAAAGAAGTTAGGAAAGAAGAAAATCATTCGAAGTTGCTCTTGAAAAGAAAGAAATAAAAGAAAAACAAGGAAAAGAAGACTATTTTCATGAACTTGCTTCTAAAGGAACTTATTTTCAAAAGAGACCTTTTATCAGCTCATATAATGTCACAAATTTTGATCCCTTTGAAGAAGATTTTCACGAGCAAGGTTCTAGTGATCGGTGATGAACGTCTCACAAGTTCAAACATGGTTGATTCAATGTATCCAAGTGATGTAGAAAATGAACTTACTTTTTCTTTACCATTGCTTGAAAAGGTAGCTACAAAATAAGAGGAGCAAAGCACCGCTCTTGTGATTTGTAATTCATATAAAAATCTAGTGGAAAATAATGGGGGAGGGAATGCTTTGGTTATCAAAGCCAGAGATGAGTATGGTACTACTTGTAATAACTCATCTCCTTTGAATGAGTTGTTAGGAAAGTACAAAGAAGTGATTCACAATGACATGCCCAAATGCCTCTCTCCTATAAGAGACATTGCGCATGGCATTGACTTGCTTGATTTAGTTCAAAGAGCACCTTTGACCAACAAATCTTCCCGTAGGTATGACGTGGAGGAATGTAACAAACGAGAAAAGTCAGTGCATGAAATGAGTGATGACTTAGTCTTTTCCAAAACAGACTCAAAGAGTGATTACCATCCAACGAGGATTAGGGAGAGAGATAGGTGGAAAACGGTTGTCAAAATAAAACAAAGGTTGTATGACTATATGGTAATGCTACTAGCCTCCTTTTATAAGAGGTTCAATAAGTACTTCGCTACTTTCATGAATCCATTCACTGAATTGTTGAGGAAGGGACATATCGAATGGGGTGATACAATAAGACCTTTTGAGAATGTCAAGTTCCTCTTTTGCAATGTTCCTATGCTTGTTATGTTGATGAGTGTGAGTCATCCATTTCATTTGAGAGATTTATCTCTTTGCTTGGATGATCCTAGTTTGAGGGCAAACTTATTCAAAGAAAGGGGGAATGAACCAAATGCGAGTCCATCAAAGCTTTCTTTGGCTCATAAACTAGTGGCCCTTGCATTAGAAGCTCTTAGAGTCTCAAAATTTGCTAAACATGCATTACATGGGTCTGTGAATGAAGCCCCACATGAAGCTACAGCAGCATGAGAGCAACAACAAGATGGCGTGAAGCATGGAGAAGGCCAACGTTTTGTTTGGGCATGATTTTTTGTTTTATTTGCTTTTGTTGTTTAAAATTTGTCTTTGTAATAAAGCCAAGAGATTACTCTTAAAGTATCTCCTAATGGCCAGCTATTTAGAGTGTGCTTAGGATCCTAATGAGTTCATTATTTGTTGTAGAAAGGTTGCTTGTAAAGGCTCATTAAATGAGCATTATTAGAGGTGTGATTTAAGGAGTTTTGTAACTCCTTTGTGGTTGTTCAATCATGGACGGTTTCAAGGGGTTTTGGCTTCCTTTTACTGCTCCATATCTCTATTTAAGGAGTGCTAATGATCAATGGAAGGGAGCTTTGAGATGTGATTAAAAAACTTTGTGTTTTAGCCCTTAAACTTTGAGTGTGTCTCAAGTTCAAGAGTTCCCTTATTACTTTGAGTGTGTTCTTAAGTGATAAGCTTATGAGAGTTTGAATGGGTCTTGCCTCTGACCTAAAACCCCAAATCATTGAGTGTGTTCTTGTGATTTGGGTCTATCCTTGGTTTCGAGTGATTTTGAGTTCAATTGTGAGTCTTCTTGTTCCCATAAGTTTAGATTTATCATCCAACTCTTTGGAAGGTGTATTTAGACTCAAATCAGGTGTGCAACCGGATGGTAAATTAGCCATATTATTTCCCATTATTGAGTTCATTTCATCATTCACGGCTTCTTTCCAAAAAGCCGAATCATGAGACTTCATAGCCCCACCAAACGTTCTAGAATCCTCCTCAACACTAAAACAATAAAGTGTTTTAGAACAAAGAGACTCCCTTGACCCTTCCACTAAATAAAGTTGGATATTCGGGCCAAAATCCTTCTCTTTCCTTGCTCTCTTACTTCTTCTAATTTCAGGAATATGACGAGTTTAATCATGATCTTCACTAGCATCAACAACCTCGTTTGAGGTACTAGGATGATCAATATCAACGGTTGAACTTGTGCTTGGTAAGTCCCTTGGTCTAGGAATTGATGAAAATCGAGTCTTATAAAAGATTGCATCCCTTGACTCAATCACTGTGTGTACTGAGACAAAATCATAATGCTCTATGACATAAAATTTATAATATTTACTATGCTCCGCATAACTTATGAATATGCAATCAATTCCTTTTACACCCAAGGCCTTTCTTTTCGGTTCTGGTAATTATAATTGCCCTACAACCCTAAACCCGAAGGTAATTGAGATTAAGCCGCCGACCAAACTAGAGTTCATATGGTGTAACCTTTTATTTCGAACCCTATACAAGATATAGCAAGCCCTTAACAAAGCTTCACCCTAAAACCCATTACTCAAACCCGAGATAGACAACATGGAATTAACCATTTCTTTTAGGGTCCTATTTCTCCGTTCTGCAATCCCATTTTGTTGTGGTGAATACGGAGCAATTGTTTCATGAATGACTCCAATTGATCAAAAATAATTTAGATCATAATATTCCCCACCCTTATCGATCCGAAATCGCTTAAGCAACAAATTAGATTGTAATTTAAATTGGGTTTTACAAATTTTAAACTTATTAAGTGCCTCGTCTTTGGAAAACAATAAGTACACATAACAATACAGAGGAAAGTCATCAATGAAGGTTATTAAATACTTTTTATTTCCCAAAGATGGTGTGCTAAAGTCACACAAATCACTATGCACTAATTCAAGCTTGTTTGATTTCCTTTCAATACTAGGAAAAGGATTTCTTGTAATTTAACATGCATGTTTTACTCTTCTCTACATTCATGTCAACTTTGGGAATTAAATCATTTTTAGACATATCATGTAATCTACGATAATTAACATGACATAAACGATTGTGCCATAAAGAAGAAACATCCACCATGTAAATAGAATTCACACTTTTGTTATCAATAGATTGTTTAAACATATTATTACAAAAATATTCTTATCCTACAAAGACCCCCCCTTTACTTCAAATAAACTTATCTGTTTCAAACACCATTTTGAAACCGTGCTTACTTATTACACCTCCAGACATCAAGTTCTTCCTAACTTCGGGTGCATACACAACTTCTCTTACAGTCAAAGTCTTCCCGGAAGGGAGGAGTAACTTTACATGGCCTATTCCTTTTGCCTTCGCCGTATAGTCATTTAAGACCGGCCCATCATCCAAAGTTTGATAAGATTTGAAGTAATGACGATTGTCACATACATGTCTTGATGCCCCAGAGTCCACCCACCAAGAATCATCATCCTGCACCACATTGATTTAAGAAATCATTGCAATAAAATTCATTTTTTCATTCAAAGAAACATCATGTGCTAACTAACCTTGATGGGGATCAACCTTAGGTTGATCCTTATCCTTGTTCTTCTTTTTTGCCAAAGAGGGACAATTCCTCTTCAAGTGAGAACCACCACACCCCCAACAAGACATACCCTTGCCTTTTTTCTTATCATTCCCGGGTGATTTTTATTTCCATGGGAGTTAATAAGACTTATTTGTCCCATTTGATTGCCCTTCTTAAATCATGTTGAGACATCTTGGACTAATGTGGTCCTTAGAGACATCTTGAGATAGGATATCCTCCTTGTAGGCGTGTTTTTATTTCGCCTACGCGGTGTAAGCGCGTATTATATTTGACTACCCCACTGTCAAGATTTTATTAAAAATTGTTTTGTATTGAAAGAAGTCGCCAAGAATTCTTTTTAGGAAGAATCATAAACCTAATTGGATATAGGAAAATCATAGGGACAAATTATCCAATGTAGATTTCCCCGTCCTGACTTCATAGATGGTCAAAATGAACCAAAGATTGAGTTCGGGGGTGAGGGTACGAATATAGTCATAATGAACCACATTCGCCCAAAGTTGGCCTCTACTAAATATCGATTCATTACAAATTTTATGCCAAAGAATAATCAATTAATGTTTTAAACACCCTAAAAAGTATTTAGTCTAAGTAGGCTCAAGAAACACATAAAAGACTAATTTTTAGTGACAAGTTATTATGCAATCAATATTACAGGGAACCTAGCAGGTTGTCCAAATTAATCTGATTAATATTAGAACAGTTCTTTAGGTCTTTGATTAGCAAATATAACATGTGGGTGATAAAAGCAATAAAAGGTTAATCATATAATATGCATAGAACAATCAGGCAGACATACAATAATGTATGAAAATAAATAAAAATAAGAAAAGAAAATATTGCATGGAGTTAATACAATATACAATACTTACAGTCGCATGAATTTGATAACAATCTACATCATGAATAGAATGTTAGTAACTTCAAGAAAATAATAAAAATAAATAAATAAATAAAATAAAGTTTGTTAATTTAGTTGACCCTCAGAAATTATACCACCGTCCGGGGCCTTGATTTGTACGGATCATGGAAAATTGAATTATTGAACGAGTCGTGAAAAAGATTTGTATTTGCGTCAAAGTTGTTGTCTTGGATCGTAGTATTATTATGCCGTATGATTGTTTTATAATAGTGTTAGATGATGATGGTGTTATTGTTGGATAATGATCAGTCGAAGTATTAGGCAGTGGAAATTGTTGTGTGGATTTTGAAGGTTGTAGGATTTAGGTGTAGATTAGTATGGCAGTACGATGATGGTTACATGGCTGTGATGATGTCGCGTATTCGAGAGTATAAGTGAGGATGAATGCTGCGTGCAGTTAGGGAGGTAGCGAGTATAGTGTTAGGCGCAGGTATGCGTGATGAATGGTAGGAGGTGTCGAGAGATTTTGAGGGTTGTTTATCAATATGAGGAGTGTCGTGTATTGGAGTTTAGCCGTGGATTGAGCTGTGAGCCGAGAGATTGTGTCGTAGATGGTCATGTGAATTATCTTCGTTTTTATATGGTGAGGAGATGAGTTATATGTATAGGTTTAGGTAGTTGAGTTGAAAAAGGTTTCCGAAAGCAAATGGGTTTCTTAAAAGATTTTTATAAAATAGTTAGATAATTGCTCTACAACCCTAAACCCGAAGGTAGTTGAGATTAAGCTGCCTACCAAACCAAAGTTCATATGGTGTAACCTTTTATTTGGAACCCTAGTCAAGATATAGCAAGCCCTTAACATAGCTTCACCCCAAAACCCATTACTCAAACCCGAGATAGACAACATGGAATTAACCATTTCTTTTAGGGTCCTATTTCTCCGTTCTGCAATCCCATTTTGTTGTGGTGAATACGGAGCGATTGTTTCATGAATGACTCCAATTGATCAAAAATAATTTGGATCATAATATTCCCCAACCTTATCGATCCGAAATCGCTTAAGCAACAAATTAGATTGTAATTTAAATTGGGTTTTACAAATTTTAAACTTATTAAGTGCCTCGTCTTTGGAAAACAATAAGTACACATAACAATACAGAGGAAAGTCATCAATGAAGGTTATTACATACTTCTTATTTCCCAAAGATGGTGTGCTAAAGTCACACAAATCGCTATGCACTAATTCAAGCTTGTTTGATTTCCTTTCAATACTAGGAAAAGGATTTCTTGTAATTTAACATGCATGTTTTACTCTTCTCTACATTCATGTCAACTTTGGGAATTAAATCATTTTTAGACATATCATGTAATCTACGATAATTAACATGACATAAACGATTGTGCCATAAAGAAGAAACATCCACCATGTAAATAGAATTCACACTTTTGTTATCAATAGATAGTTTAAACATATTATTACAAAAATATTCTTATCCTACAAAGACGCCCCCTTTACTTCAAATAAACTTATCTGTTTCAAACACCATTTTGAAACCGTGCTTACTTATTACACCTCCAGACATCAAGTTCTTCCTAACTTCGGGTGCATACACAACTTCTCTTACAGTCAAAGTCTTCCCGGAAGGGAGGAGTAACTTTACATGGCCTATTCCTTTTGCCTTCACCGTATAGTCATTTAAGACCGGCCTATCATCCAAAGCTTGATAAGATTTGAAGTAATGGCGATTGTCACATACATGTCTTGATGCCCCGGAGTCCACCCACTAAGAATCATCATCTGGCACCACATTGATTTAAGAGATCATTGCAATAAAATTCATTTTTTCATTCAAAGAAACATCATGTGCTAACTAACCTTGATGGGGATCAACCTTGGGTTGATCCTTATCCTTGTTCTTCTTTTTTGCCAAAGAGGGACAATTCCTCTTCAAGTGAGAACCACCACACCCCCAACAAGACATACCCTTGCCTTTTTTCTTATCATTCCCGGGTGATTTTTATTTCCATGGGAGTTTATTGGACTTATTTGTCCCATTTCATTGCCCTTCTTATAACATGTTGAGACATCTTGAGACATCTTGGACTAATGTGGTCCTTAGAGACATCTTGAGATAGGATATCCTCCTTGTAGGCGTGTTTTTATTTCGCCTACGCGGTGTAAGCGCGTATTATATTTGACTACCCCACTGTCAAGGTTTTATGAAAATTTGTTTTGTATTGAAAGAAGTCGCCAACAATTCTTTTTAGGAAGAATCATAAACCTAATTGATATAGGAAAATCATAGGGACAAATTATCCAATGTAGATTTCCCCGTCCTGACTTCATAGATGGTCAAAATGAACCAAATATTGAGTTCGGGGGTGAGGGTACGAATATAGTCATAATGAACCACATTCGCCCAAAGTTGGCCTCTACTAAATATCGATTCATTACAAATTTTATGCCAAAGAATAATCAATTAATGTTTTAAACACCCTAAAAATTATTTAGTCTAAGTGGGTTCAAGAAACACATAAAAGACTAATTTTTAGTGACAAGTTATTATGCAATCAATATTACAGGGAACCTAGCAGGTTGTCCAAATTAATCTGATTAATATTACAACAATTCTTTAGGTCTTTGATTAGCAACAATAACACGTGGGTGATATAAGCAATAAAGCAGGTTAATCATATAATATGCATAGAACAATCAGGCAGACATATAATAATATATGAAAATAAATAAAAATAAGAAAAGAAAATATTGGAGGGAGTTAATACAATATACAATACTTACAGTCGCATGAATTTGTTAACAATCTACATCATGAATAGAATGTTAGTAACTTCAAGAAAATAATAAAAATAAATAAATAAATAAAATAAAGTTTGTTAATTTAGTTGACCCTCGAAATTATACCGTTGTCCGGGGTCTTGATTTGTACGGATCTTGAAAAATTGAATTATTGAACGAGTCGTGAAAAGATTTGTATTTGCGTCAAAGTTGTTGTCTTGGATCGTAGTATTATTATGCCGTACGATTGTTAGATAAAAGTGTTAGATGATGATGGTGTTATTGTTGGATAATGATCAGTCGAAGTATTAGGCGGTGGAAATTGTTGGGTGGACTTTGTAGGTTGTCGAATTTAGGTGTAGATTAGTATGGCATTAGGGTGATGGTTACATGGTTGTGATGATGTGGCGCATTAGAGAGTATAAGTAAGGATGAATGCTGCGTGGAGTTAGGGAGGTAGCGAGTATAGTGTTAGCCGCAGGTATGCGTGATGAATGGTAGGAGGTGTCGAGAGATTTTGAGGGTTGTTTATCAATATGAGGAGTGTCGTGTATTGGAGTTTAGCCGTGGATTGAGCTGTGAGCCGAGAGATTGTGTCGTAGATGGTCGTGTGAATTATCTTCGTTTTTATATGGTGAGGAGTTGAGTTATATGTATAGGTTTAGGTAGTTGAGTTGAAAAAGGTTTCCGAAAGCAAATGGGTTTCTTAAAAGATTTTTATAAAATAGTTAGATAATTGCCCTACAACCCTAAGCCCGAAGGTAGTTGAGATTAAGCCGCCTACCAAACCAAAGTTCATATGGTGTAACCTTTTATTTAGAACCCTAGTCAACATATAGCAAGCCCTTAACATAGCTTCACCCCAAAACCCATTACTCAAACCCGAGATAGACAACATGGAATTAACCATTTCTTTTAGGGTCCTATTTCTCCGTTCTGCAATCCCAATTTGTTGTGGTGAATACGGAGCGATTGTTTCATGAATGACTCCAATTGATCAAAAATAATTTGGATCATAATATTCCCCAACCTTATCGATCCGAAATCGCTTAAGCAACAAATTAGATTGTAATTTAAATTGGGTTTTACAAATTTTAAACTTATTAAGTGCCTCGTCTTTGAAAAACAATAAGTACACATAACAATACAGAGGAAAATCATCAATGAAGGTTATTAAATAATTCTTATTTCCCAAAGATGGTGTGCTAAAGTCACACAAATCACTATGCACTAATTAAAACTTGTTTGATTTCCTTTCAATACTATAGGAAAAGGATTTCTTGTAATTTAACATGCATGTTTTACTCTTCTGTACATTCATGTCAACTTTAGGAATTAAATCATTTTTAGACATATCATGTAATCTACGATAATTAACATGACATAAACGATTGTGCCATAACGAAGAAACATCCACCATTTAAATAAAATTCACACTTTTGTTATCAATTGATAGTTTAAACATATTATGAAAAAAATATCCTTATCCTACAAAGACACCCCCTTTACTTCAAATAAACTTATCTGCGTCAAACACCATTTTGGAACCGTACTTACTTATTACACATCCAGACATCAAGTTCTTCCAAACTTCGGGTACATACACAACTTCTCTTACAGCCAAAGCCTTCCCGGAAGGGAGGAGTAACTCTACATGGCCTATTCCTTTTGCCTTCACCGTAGAGTCATTTAAGACCGGTCCATAATCCAAAGCTTGATAAGATTTGAAGTAATGACGATTGTCACATACATGCCTTGATGCCCCGTAGTCCACCCACCAAGAATCATCATCTTGCACCACATTGATTTAAGAAATCATTGCAATAAAATTTTTTCATTCAAAGAAACATCATGTGCTAACTAACCTTGATGGGGATCAACCTTAGGTTGATCCTTATCCTTGTTCTTCTTTTTTGCCAAAGAGGGACAATTCCTCTTCAAGTGAGAACCACCACACCCCCAACAAGACATACCCTTGCCTTTGTTCTTATCATTCCCGGGTGATTTTTATTTCCATAGGAGTTTATTGGACTTATGTGTCCCATTTGATTGCCCTTCTTAAATCATGTTGAGACATCTTGAGACATCTTGGACTAATGTGGTCCTTAGAGACATCTTGAGATAGGATATCCTCCTTGTAGGCGTGTTTTTATTTCGCCTACGAGGTGTAAGCGCGTATTATATTTTACTACCCCACTGTCAAGGTTTTATTAAAAATTGTTTTGTATTGAAAGAAGTCGCCAACAATTCTTTTTAGGAAGAATCATAAACCTAATTGGATATAGGAAAATTATAGGGACAAATTATCCAATGTAGATTTCCCCGTCATGACTTCATAGATGGTCAAAATGAACCAAAGATTGAGTTCGGGGGTGAGGGTACGAATATAGTCATAATGAACCACATTCGCCCAAAGTTGGCCTCTACTAAATATCGCTTTATTACAGATTTTATGCCAAAGAATAATCAAATAATGTCTTAAACACCCTAGAAAATATTTAGTCTAAGTAGGTTCAAGAAACACATAAAAGACTATTTTTAAGTGACAAGTTATTATGCAATCAATATTATAGGGAACCTAGCAGGTTGTCCAAATTAATCTGATTAACATTAGAACAGTTCTTTAGGTCTTTGATTAGCAAAAATAACATGTGGGTGATAAAAGCAATAAAGCGGAGTTAATCATATAATATTCATAGAACAATCATGCGAGACATATAATAATGTATGAAAATAAATAAAAATAAGAATAGAAAATATTGCAAGGAGTTAATACAATATACAATACTTATAGTCGCATGAATTTGTTAACAATCTACATCATGAATAGAATGTTAGTAACTTCAAGAAAATAATAAAAATAAATAAATAAATATAATAAAGTTTGTTAATTTAGTTGACCCTCAGAAATTATACCACCGTCCGGGGTCTTGATTTGTACGGATCTTGGAAAATTGAATTATTGAACGAGTCGTGAAAAAGATTTGTATTTGCGTCAAAGTTGTTGTCTTGGATCGTAGTATTATTATGCCGTACGATTGTTAGATAAAAGTGTTAGATGATGATGGTGTTATTGTTGGATAATGATCAGTCGAAGTATTAGGCGGTGGAAGTTGTTGGGTGGATTTTGTAGGTTGTAGGATTTAGGTGTAGATTAGTATGGCATTAGGGTGATGGTTACATGGTTGTGATGATGTGGCGCATTAGAGAGTATAAGTGAGGATGAATGCTGCGTGGAGTTAGGGAGGTAGCGAGTATAGTGTTAGGCGCAGGTATGCGTGATGAATGGTAGGAGGTGTCGAGAGATATTGAGGGTTGTTTATCAATATGAGGAGTGTCGTGTATTGGAGTTTAGCCGTGGATTGAGCTGTGAGCCGAGAGATTGTGTCTTAGATGGTCGTGTGAATTATCTTCGTTTTTATATGGTGAGGAGTTGAGTTATATATATAGGTTTAGGTAGTTGAGTTGAAAAAGGTTTCCGAATGCAAATGGGTTTCTTAAAAGATTTTTATAAAGTAGTTAGATAATTGCCCTACAACCCTAAACTCGAAGGTAATTGAGATTAAGCCGCCTACCAAACCAGAGTTCATTTGGTTTAACCTTTTATTTGGAACCCTATTCAAGATATAGCAAGCCCTTAACATAGCTTCACCCCAAAACCCATTACTCAAACCCGAGATAGACAACATGGAATTAACCATTTCTTTTAGGGTCCTATTTCTCCGTTCTACAATCCCATTTTGTTGTGGTGAATACGGAGCGATTGTTTCATGAATGACTCCAATTGATCAAAAATAATTTGGATGGTAATATTTCCCACCCTTATCGATCCGAAATCTCTTAAGCAACAAATTAGATTGTAATTTAAATTGGGTTTTACAAATTTTAAACTTATTAAGTGCCTCGTCTTTGAAAAACAATAAGTACACATAACAATACGAGAGGAAAATCATCAATGAAGGTTATTAAATAATTCTTATTTCCCAAAGATGGTGTGCTAAAGTCACACAAATCACTATGCACTAATTAAAACTTGTTTGATTTCCTTTCAATACTATAGGAAAAGGATTTCTTGTAATTTAACATGCATGTTTTACTCTTCCGTACATTCATGTCAACTTTAGGAATTAAATCATTTTTAGACATATCATGTAATCTACGATAATTAACATGACATAAACGATTGTGCCATAACGAAGAAACATCCACCATTTAAATAAAATTCACACTTTTGTTATCAATTGATAGTTTAAACATATTATGAAAAAAATATCCTTATCCTACAAAGACACCCCCTTTACTTCAAATAAACTTATCTCGCGTCAAACACCATTTTGGAACCGTACTTACTTATTACACATCCAGACATCAAGTTCTTCCAAACTTCGGGTACATACACAACTTCTCTTACAGCCAAAGCCTTCCCGGAAGGGGAGGAGTAACTCTACATGGCCTATTCCTTTTGCCTTCACCGTAGAGTCATTTAAGACTCGGTCCATAATCCAAAGCTTGATAAGATTTGAAGTAATGACGATTGTCACATACATGTCTTGATGCCCCGTAGTCCACCCACCAAGAATCATCATCTTGCACCACATTGATTTAAGAAATCATTGCAATAAAATTTTTTCATTCAAAGAAACATCATGTGCTAACTAACCTTGATGGGGATCAACCTTAGGTTGATCCTTATCCTTGTTCTTCTTTTTTGCCAAAGAGGGACCATTCCTCTTCAAGTGAGAACCACCACACCCCCAACAAGACATACCCTTGCCTTTGTTCTTATCATTCCCGGGTGATTTTTATTTCCATAGGAGTTTATTGGACTTATGTGTCCCATTTGATTGCCCTTCTTAAATCATGTTGAGACATCTTGAGACATCTTGGACTAATGTGGTCCTTAGAGACATCTTGAGATAGGATATCCTCCTTGTAGGCGTGTTTTTATTTCGCCTACGAGGTGTAAGCGCGTATTATATTTTACTACCCCACTGTCAAGTTTTATTAAAAATTGTTTTGTATTGAAAGAAGTCGCCAACAATTCTTTTTAGGAAGAATCATAAACCTAATTGGATATAGGAAAATTATAGGGACAAATTATCCAATGTAGATTTCCCCGTCATGACTTCATAGATGGTCAAAATGAACCAAAGATTGAGTTCGGGGGTGAGGGTACGAATATAGTCATAATGAACCACATTCGCCCAAAGTTGGCCTCTACTAAATATCGCTTTATTACAGATTTTATGCCAAAGAATAATCAAATAATGTCTTAAACACCCTAGAAAATATTTAGTCTAAGTAGGTTCAAGAAACACATAAAAGACTAATTTTTAGTGACAAGTTATTATGCAATCAATATTATAGGGAACCTAGCAGGTTGTCCAAATTAATCTGATTAACATTAGAACAGTTCTTTAGGTCTTTGATTAGCAAAAATAACATGTGGGTGATAAAAGCAATAAAGCAGGTTAATCATATAATATTCATAGAACAATCATGCAGACATATAATAATGTATGAAAATAAATAAAAATAAGAATAGAAAATATTGCAAGGAGTTAATACAATATACAATACTTATAGTCGCATGAATTTGTTAACAATCTACATCATGAATAGAATGTTAGTAACTTCAAGAAAATAATAAAAATAAATAAATAAATAAAATAAAGTTTGATAATTTAGTTGACCCTCAGAAATTATACCACCGTCCGGGGTCTTGATTTGTACGGATCTTGGAAAATTGAATTATTGAACGAGTCGTGAAAAAGATTTGTATTTGCGTCAAAGTTGTTGTCTTGGATCGTAGTATTATTATGCCGTATGATTGTTAGATAAAAGTGTTAGATGATGATGGTGTTATTGTTGGATAATGATCAGTCGAAGTATTAGGCGGTGGAAATTGTTGTGTGGATTTTGTAGGTTGTAGGATTTAGGTGTAGATTAGTATGGCAGTAGGGTGATGGTTACATGGCTGTGATGATGTGGCGCATTAGAGAGTATTAGTGAGGATGAATGCTGCGTGGAGTTAGGGAGGTAGCGAGTATAGTGTTAGGTACAGGTATGCGTGATGAATGGTAGGAGGCGTCGAGACATTTTGAGGGTTGTGTATCAATATGAGGAGTGTCGTGTATTGGAGTTAAGCCGTGGATTGAGCTGTGAGTCGAGAGATTGTGTCTTAGATGGTCGTGTGAATTATCTTCATTTTTATATGGTGAGGAGATGAGTTATATATATAGGTTTAGGTAGTTGAGTTGCAAAAGGTTTCCGAAAGGAAATGGGTTTCTTAAAAGATTTTTATAAAATAGTTAGATAATTGCCCTACTACCCTAAACCCGAAGGTAATTGAGATTAAGCCGCCTACCAAACCAGAGTTCATATGGTTTAACCTTTTATTTGGAACCCAATTCAAGATATAGCAAGCCCTTGACATAGCTTCACTCCAAAACCCATTACTCAAACCCGAGATAGACAACATGGAATTAACCATTTCTTTTAGGGTCCTATTTCTCCGTTCTGCAATCCCATTTTGCTGTGGTGAATACGGAACGATTGTTGCATGAATGACTCCAATTGATCAAAAATATTTTGGATCATAACATTCCTTACCCTTATCGATCCGAAATCATTAAGCAACAAATTAGATTGTAATTTAAATTGGGTTTTACAAATTTTAAACTTATTAAGTGTCTCGTCTTTGGAAAACAATAAGTACACATAACAATACTGAGGAAAATCATCAATGAAGGTTATTAAACACTTCTTTTTTGCCAAAGATGGTGTGCTAAAGTCACACAAATCACTATGCACTAATTCAAGCTTGTTTGATTTCCTTTCAATACTAGGAAAAGGATTTCTTATAATTTAACATGCGTATTTTACTCTTCTCTACATTCATGTCAACTTTAGGAATTAAATCATTTTTAAACATATCATGTAATCTACGATAATTAACATGACATAAACGATTGTGCCACAAAGAAGAAACATCCACCATGTAAATAGAATTCACACTTTTGTTATCAATAGATAGTCTAAACATATTATTACAAAAATATCCTTATCCTACAAAGACACCCCCTTTACTTCAAATAAACTTATCGGTTTCAAACACCATTTTGAAACCGTACTTACTTATTACACCTCCAGACATCAAGTTCTTCCTAACTTCGGGTACATACACAACTTCTCTTACAGTCAAAGTCTTCCCGGAAGGGAGGAGTAACTCTACATGGCCTATTCATTTTGCCTTCACCGCAGAGTCATTTAAGATCGGCCCACCATCCAAAGCTTGATAAGATTTGAAGTAATGACGATTGTCACATACATGTCTTGATGCCTCGGAGTCCACCCACCAAGAATCATCATCCTGCACCACATTGATTTAAGAAATCATTGCAATAAAATTCATTTTTTCATTCAAAGAAACATCATGTGATAACTAACCTTGATGGGGATCAACCTTAGGTTGATCCTTATCCTTGTTCTTCTTTTTTACCAAAGAGGGACAATTCCTCTTCAAGTGAGAACCACCACACCCCCAACAAGACATACCGTTGCCTTTTTTCTTATCATTCCCGGGTGATTTTTATTTCCATGGGAGTTTATTGGACTTATTTGTCCCATTTGCCCTTCTTAAATCATGTTGAGACATCTTGAGACATCTTCGACTAATGTGGTCCTTAGAGACATCTTGAGATAGGATATCCTCCTTGTAGGCGTGTTTTTATTTCGCCTACGCGGTGTAAGCGCGTATTATATTTGACTACCCCACTGTCAAGGTTTTTATTAAAAATTGTTTTGTATTGAAAGAAGTCGCCAACAATTTAATTTAGGAAGAATTATAAACCTAATTGGAAATAGGAAAATCATAGGGACAAATTATCCAATATAGATTTCCCAGTCCTGACTTCATAGATGGTCAAAATGAACCAAATATTGAGTTCGGGGGTGAGGGTACGAATATAGTCATAATGAACCACATTCGCCCAAAGTTGGCCTCTACTAAATATCGCTTCATTACAGATTTTATGCCAAAGATTAATCAAATAATGTCTGAAACACCCTAAAAAATATTTAGTCAAAGTAGGTTCAAGAAACACATAAAAGACTAATTTTTAGTGACAAGTTATTATGCAATCAATATTACAGGGAACCTAGCAGGTTGTCCAAATTAATTTGATTAACATTAGAACAGTTCTTTAGGTCTTTGATTAGCAAAAATAACATGTGGGTGATAAAAGCAATAAAGCAGGTTAATCATATAATATGCAAAGAACAATCATGCAGACATATAATAATGTATGAAAATAAATAAAAATAAGCATAGAAAATATTGCAGGGAGTTAATACAATATACAATACTTATAGTCGCATGAATTTGTTAACAATCTACATCATGAATAGAATGTTAGTAACTTCAAGAAAATAATAAAAATAAATAAATAAATAAAATAAAGTTTGTTAATTTAGTTGACCCTCAGAAATTATACCACCGCCGGGGACTTGATTTGTATGGATCTTGGAAAATTGAATTATTGAACGAGTCGTGAAAAAGATTTGTATTTGCGTCAAAGTTGTTGTCTTGGATCGTAGTATTATTATGCCGTATGATTGTTAGATAAAAGTGTTAGATGATGATGGTGTTATTGTTGGATAATGATCAGTCGAAGTATTAGTCGGTGGAAATTGTTGTGTGGATTTTGTAGGTTGTAGGATTTAGGTGTAGATTAGTATGGCAGTAGGGTGATGGTTACATGGCTGTGATGATGTGGCGCACTAGAGAGTATTAGTGAGGATGAATGCTGCGTGGAGTTAGGGAGGTAGCGAGTATAGTGTTAGGTGCAGGTATGCGTGATGAATGGTAGGAGGTGTCGAGACATTTTGAGGGTTGTGTATCAATATGAGGAGTGTCATGTATTGGAGTTTAGCCGTGGATTGAGCTGTGAGCCGAGAGATTGTGTCTTAGATGGTCGTGTGAATTATCTTCGTTTTCATATGGTGAGGAGATGAGTTATATATATAGGTTTATGTAGTTGAGTTGCAAAAGGTATTCGAAAGCAAATGGGTTTCTTAAAAGCTTTTTATAAAATAGTTGGATAAAGATTTTTAAAAATAGTTTGGAAAAAGATGATTTTTTATAAAAAGATATTTTATTAATAAAACTTATGAATAAAATTAATTATTTATATTATTTAATTTGGGCTAGAAAAGGGGTTTTATAAATTGGGCTTTCGTAAAAACTATTTTTAAAAGGTTTTCGAAGATGGGCCTTTTAAAATTTTTAGAAAGTGGATTTAGTAAAACTATTTTTAAAAAAGGTTTTTTGAAATGGGTTAATAAAAATAGTTAGGAAATGTTTTTGGGCTTAAAACATTTTATTTTTGACTCATTATTTATTCTTTCCTCGATCCAGACCAATTGGAGCGGGGTATTAGTCATCATAGGGTACTAAATGGGGAGACACGATTATGTGTCTACACTCCTAAATGTGGAAATGGGCACCCAAATCTACCAAGGACATGGACTCCTTATGTTTCAAAGAGATCCTAGTGTCCTTCCAAGATGGAGGTAATTTGTCAATGAAGGATGCAACCAAAAACGATTCATCCATCAACATTCCTTGTTATCTAATTTTGTTCAACATATCTTGAACCTCATGAAATTGTTCCATAACGGAACGACCATCAATCATCTTGCAAGAATTAAAATTGCTAACTAAAAATTTGTTAGTTGATGCATCCTCCGCGATGTACTTGGATTCAGGAGCATCCAAAGTTCCTTGGCGCTCTCCACATTTTGATGGAGATCAAATAAATTGTCCAACATCGCATTCAAGATATGGCCCGGCAAATGTAGTCATCATTCTCCCACTTTGTTCTCTCCCGGGCCGCCTTCGGGGTTTAGGCTTTTCCTTCTCCCTGTAATGATGGCATCGAGGTTCTTAGAACATAAACAACATTCAATGTGGTTAACAGAAAATGCATCATCTTTTGCCAACGACGATATCTAACCCCTTCAAACTTTTCCAATTTCTGGAAATTCATATTCATCTCTTTCAAGGAAGAATCCATCACACAAAGTTCTAAAATTCTTGTAGATTGTTAGAATTGTGTATGGATATTGTGGGATACCAGATGGATCTTCCAAGCACGTAGTGATACTCTAACCTACAAAATTTTTACCGACCCACTATGATGAACGATTTCATGGTAAACCCTTGTGATATAGGAAGAAGAAAACAATAGAGATCGGTTGATGACAAACTCTACTCACTACAATGTGTTTGAATGATGTGTTTCACCATGAATAAGGAGATAAATCTAGAAATAAATCTCCTAAAACAAGTATGTGAATGTTTTTCTAACCTCTTTCCATATGTGACATCCTCCTATATATACTATGGAAGAATTACAGAAGAAACAAATGAAAGCATGCATCATATCACACAAAGAGACACACACGGATTCATGAAGAATCGCGTCACAACAGATTGGTAGCGCACTACACTAGTAGAACAAATGCTTATTGCTGCGGTCATTAAGTGGCCTATTGCGACGGTTTTGGCCCCGCAGCAATAGGTAATTAATCTATTGCTGCGGTTTTTGACCGCAGCAATAGGCCAAGCTATTGCTGCGGTTCCTGGCAAAAACCGCAGCAATATGTTACACCTATTGTTGCGGTTTCTAGCCAAAACCGCATCAATAGGTTATTTTTTTAATATTAAATATACAGGTCTATTGCTGCGGTTTCTTCCCAAAACAGCAGCAATAGATGCATAGCAGGGTAAAAAAAAAATTCATTTCTCAAAGTGTAAAATTTTTATAGTTATAGTACCATTATAATATAAACATAGCTACAACAATCCATTGCATGCTAAAACAAATTCATTCACCACATTCATATCAAAATCGAAATTACAAAGTCATGAACCCTAACATCAAATTCATTCCATAAAACAAAAAACCCTAACATTTAAAAAATAAAAACAAAAACAGATCTGGCATTTAGAAAATAAAAATAATAAAAAAGGTAAAAAAAAATGAAACAAACCAACGAAAACTACATATCCAAAATTACCAACACCAAATCTGATACAACTCTACTACTACAGTACTATACTTATTTTTTATTAGCATATCAATGTTATTTCGCAATTGAGAATCTGAGATAAAAAAAAATTAAACAGATTGAGTTTCAATGCCCATTCAACAATATATGAACTTAAGTAAAAGAGCAATAATCTCTATACTGTGCTAGTTCAGTGGGGTATGCAAGAACTAAACCCCCAAAATCTGAATTTTTTTGAGCCTATCATTGATAAAATAAATTAAATTAAATTAACAATTAAATTTTGAATTCTATATCAAAATTAAGTGTAAGCTACAAATTATAAATGTTAAAAATTAAAGCAAAATTAGTACTAGACCAACCTTCAGATTTCTGGAAGATCCCAGCTTCCTTTCTCGTCGAAAAAATATAATTTGAGCACCTCCCCTTCGTTTGACTGACGGGTGCGAGTACCGATGAAACCAGACGCGCCGCTCCTCCCATCGACTTCGCGTGACGCCGACGAACCGCACCTCCTCTTCGTTTGACAGACGCGCCGGAGTTTTTCTAACTTCGCGTCGGAGTTTTATGGCTACGGTGGCGAACGTGGAGGCTGAAAACTTCGTTGAAGGCGGCGAACGAAGAGGGGTTCTAAGTAGATCTGAAAACTTCGGTTGGAGGCGCTGAAACTTCGGTGAAGGCGGCGAACATGGAGGATGAGAGAAGAAGAGGGCTGAAGGCCGGTGGAGGATGAGAGAGGAAGAGGAGAGTGAGAGGTTAGGAGGAAGAGAGGAAGAGGAAAGTGAGATGAGAGAGAGGGCAAATGTCGTGTGAGGAGAGAGAGGGCAGTGTGAGTGAGGCGTGTCATTTCTTTATATATTAAAAGAGTCTATTGCTGCGGTTTTTTGTAGGAACCGCAGCAATAGGTTCAAATATTATTAAAAAAATAATATTTTAATCTATTGCTGCGGTTTCGACTGGAAACCGCAGCAATAGATCTGGTCAAACAATCAACTAAATTTAAAATTTTTTCCGTTGAGACATTTTGCTGCTGTTTTTTCTGGAAACAACAGCAATATGTCTATTCTATATTTTACCTTTTCTTTTCACGTGATTTATTGCTGCGTATGGATAAAACCGCAGCAATACTAGCGCAGCAATAAGCAATTATTCTACTAGTGCTAGTTCCTGCAGAACCTAAATCTCGAGGCAGATAGTGTGGTGCGGGAGCACCGTTGTACGAGGCGCACCACATGGTGCAGGCCCCAGATCCGCTTCGTTCAATTTTCTTCCTCTTCATCACGTTTTATCAAACGTCACAGCATCGAAACGTAATTTCATCACAAAATCCCAACAAACATATTTAACTATGAATGTTCATTCCAGCAAAGTTTATGCCAGTTAGTACTCTAGGTCGGGATCGGTCAGGTTTTGCTCATTTGCGTCAGCCACATTTGAATTACCGAATAGCCAGGTGCCAGACAGGTCTGGGTCGTCCCATTTACAAGTCGCTTCATCTCCGGGTTCGATCGCTCGTGGACATTTTTAGCCTAGTTTATGCAGGTCGTATTTGGGTTTCATGTACGCTTGGGTCGAGTCAAGTTTACTCCTATTGAATCGCTTATGACCTTAGTTCGATCATTGTCAATCATCGAGTCCATTCGCTATTGAATGTCAATTCGACTTCGGTTAAACTCCGGATCGAGTCATTTTGTATCATGTTGTTAACTTCTTTATCAACTAATTATCACTTATCAAATAGTTTCAATATCGAGTTATTATACATTGACAACTACTGAGGTATGATCAATTTTGATTTTGTAATGGATTTTGTAAACGAATCATATTATTGGAAGTATTAATATCAACATTTATATACATACTAGATAATAACGAAAAACAAATAAAAATACTATATTGTTTACCGTTATGTTTAGTGTATTATGTTAGTCAATTCGTGTTTGGACTAGTCAACTGCGTAAAACTACTATAATATATAAATTATTAGAACGACTCTTGATATTTTATAATATTATAACCAACAATAATTTAATTAGATATGTTCTATATTATACCCAACGACAATAATTTCCAAAATCCTAATTACAATTTATATTTTATAAGCCAAAAACATCTAATTGAATTGAAACAAGTTGTTATTATTAAATAAGATCAATGAATGTATTAATGTAAGTCAATAAGCTAATTCAAGACAACAGTACTCCATTTAAGTTCATCATCTTTATGATGGAAATATAACAAGTTGTCATTATTAACTCAATGAAATTCATATAAGTTATATCGTTGAACTAGAAGTTCACCTAGATAGATATAATCAAACTATTACATAAAACACTATAAGAAGTCTAGCTTAATAAGTAAATAACCATAGAACTGTAGAGTTAAAGGAGACATTGAATATAATTATTTCAGTAACATAGTTTGTTATAACATACAGGGAGGTTTGTTAAATTACTATATCTTTTTGCATCATATTAACAAGATCTTAATCGACTAGATCTTATTGCTTATCCGCAAGATCTTAATATGAACCAAAATTTCGTATACTATAAGGTTTGTTATGACTTATATAAGTTCACTAATTAAGTGAATATAAGCAAAAATTTGAATATACTTTTTAAAACAAATTTAAATAACAACAATAATAATGAATGCAAAATGTAAAATTGATAGTGTAAAGTGTAATTTTTTATTTCTTCGTTGATTATATAATGATAGATATGTAAATTCCAACAAAGAAAATATCATTTCATCCAAAGCCGTTGATCAAAACAAACATATGGCTTAAACCTCATTGATACAATAACACTTCAATACAAGTATATTGTTATACTATAGTTCACGCAAATTACTATAATCAAAACATTAATTGATCGACTACAAGAAAATAGGTTTTGGGCAACAAATATTTTCGTTGCCCAATGGGACAATTTCGTTGCACAAATGTTTGGGCGACGACATTTTCACGCGCCAATTTTGTCGCTTAAGGTTCGACGCCCTTTCTATTTTGGGCGTCGAAAATTGCAATCATTGCACAAACAAGATATGGGGCGTCGAGTTACATTCGTTGCCCATGATGCTCTTTGTGCTACGAGACTCATATTCGTTGCACATTATATGGGATTATTGGGCAACAAGTTTCTTAAATCGTCGCCTATACTTTACTGACTTTTGGCAACAACACCTTAACTTTCGTCGCCCATTATCTCTCGTAATCTTACATGTATGATGCCTTGGGCAACACCAATTTCGTCGCCCAAAATACTTTAGGCTACGAATCATTGTACATAATTTTAAATCTCCGCCTAAATTGAAATGACAATTTGCAATACCTATTTTGTTAATGCCCAAATTGATATGGACTACAAGTTTATTGTTATTGTGTAATCTATAATCTTTTCCCTGTTCATATATATTAGATAAACATGTTAAAAACAAAAGTATGACATAATAAAAGAAGTATTCATGGCGTAGCAAATTGTAGACATTGGAGGACAACAAAATAACCTTCAAATTCAATATCCAATGTAACTTGAATATCATACAATTGAAAGTAAATCTAAAAAAACTATTTAGCATTACCCATAAATCTACGATGAAATTAACATAATCCAAGCCTTATCATACTTCATATAGCTTTCCTCTACTAATATGGGAAGATAGTCACGACCCATTGTTCCTGATAAAAACAAAAACGTCAAAATTAGGTCCATGTGATTAAAAAATGGGGGGATTAATAATCTTTTTACTCTTTCGCCCAAAAAGAAGTATGTATAGGTGCACCAATATAACAAGTACTATTAACTACAATCACAACATAACTTCAAGTAGAAGACCTCGTTAACCAGCAAAAGTGATGTTCAACAGTAATATTGATGGAATGAGCAGAAGATTACCACAAGTAGAAACGGAAATTTTTAGGCGGTCATATTAACTATCCATGAAAAAATCTAACGAAATGATTTCAGAATTCAAAAAATACAGGTCCAAAATCATGCATAACCACTAGATTTTAAAGGTTAAAACAACACGATAATAAAAAAAAATAGAGGTAAATGGTTCAAGGAAAGGAGTCAAAATGGTATTATGACATATAAAATAGAGGTACATGGTATAATGAAAGCTAAAATAGAAGTAAATGGTATGAGCGTATGACTGAGGTGTATGTACTGGAATTGTCGTAAAAAAATAGGTTTTCCTCGAGTTACAAATAGTCAATAGTAACACACTATATTGGGCTCACAAAATCAATAGAAGAGTTTAACAGCTATATAGAACTTCATGAAACCATATTTGGATCAGTTTCACTAAACTAGGATCAACTCCTATGCATTTTGCTTGGATACGGTTGAACTGAGTCTCTTCACTTCTAATAATCTAGGCAACAAATAATTTGGAAGCAATTATTCACAAAAATAGAGGTCATACATACTTCAATGGTAGCAACTTTAGGGGAGTCTAATGGCGCATTAGAAAGAAAAGCTTTCAGCAGATTTAGACTTTAGAGTACATAAAAATTTCACCATATCTTATCAAACTTTGGATATGGAAAAGGTATGCTATCAAGTTCAATAAGGAAGGGTAAACGAGCTTTTATTCAGATCAAAAGTTAAATCAAATGTATGAGGATTGTTGGTATTTTTTGAAATTTCAGTTATTTGATGATTTGATTATCGAGGCCAATGATGTAGAGAACAACATCCATTCTTCTCTTACTAAGCAAATGGAGCTGCTGGTTTTCATATGATGCATTACACACACAACAAAAAAGATACGTAGGGGGCCATCTCAAATGATCACTAGAAAAAAAAAACAGTAATGAGCTGGCAACCGATGCAAGTGAGAGGCAACCATTCTCTACGAGACTAAATCATCACTTCAGACGTCTAGGAATTATCGGGAAAGGGAATTAATGTACATAGAAGAAATTAGATGATGGAAAAGAAAGAACAAAAGAGTAAAAGACATTACTTTCTTCATCCTCAAGTAATTTCTCTATTAGGCTTCGATAGGTATTTTAAAGAGTGAAATAATAGGGAAGTGTAGGAGTTATTGCTAGATTGTGTAAAACTAAAGAATATAAATATGATTAAGACTGAGAAAAAGAGTGTTAATTGGGGGGGTGATATTTGATATAAAGAAAGTAAACGAGAGAGTAAGGGGCCACCTGGTGGGTTGAGTGGGTCGGGTGGGTTAAAAATTTCATCAAAGGTAACAAGATAATTCTTTATAGACTGGCCTAAATAAAGAAAATCATCTAAGGAAGCATTACCTAACAAGCAAACAGTTGATCTGATACATTGAATTACACTTTGTATACGACTCATGGGTTGAGTAGTGTTTGATAACAGGAAATGAAGGAAAATTAATGCCAAGACTCAGAAATATAGACTGAAAAGAAGTTTAAGGATTGATAAATTTCAGCTTAGTAAGACAAACCTGAAATAAAGCTGAAGTTGAATGATCCAGAAGATCACAGTAATCTATATACGACACTTAGAATATGATTAATATTCTTGTGTACATATGACATCTAGCCTGACTTGGATGTAAAAATAAACATATTGAAAAACTTGGAACATATGAATATAGTTTGTTGCTTTATATAGGGCAGTAATACATGGTCTTTCTCGCTTTTGTAGGAGCTCTACAAGGTCATAGAGACTTTAGATCATAATTTTGTTGAATATTTCTTATTTTAAGTCCTGTAAGGCAAGCCTTAGTCTAAATGTTCATCCAAAATCACTTTGCTGAAAGTACTTCAAATATTTCTACCGCAATCCCTCAAAATTCTAATAATGTCCACTGTCGATTATCTGGTCATGACCATTTGCTCCTCCTTTAACTAGCATAGATAAAGATACGCAGACAAAAAAACATTCACACAACAAACAGGTTATAGACTTATAGTAACAAGCCCCAAATCTCAAAACATTCTTCATGATGCAGGTAATGAGATATGTAGTCCAAGTTATGAAATCAAACGCATTACACACAACAACAAAAATAAACACAAAAATGAATTGCATCAAAAACAAAACAGAGAAAGCCAAAACAACAAAGCCATAAAAAGATGCTGAGGAAAAAGATGGAATATGAGTGAAGGAAGAACGCATAGAACTTGAAAAATACCAATCAAAACATTCACATTCACTCGTAAAAACAAATAATCTAAGTAATTCAAGAAAACATTGACAAATTCATACCAATAATTCAAGGGTAAACAACCATTTTGTTTGACAATAAAGCAGTTTGATTCGTGAGTTAGGGCAAATAATTAAAGATACCAACCTTGCCACCCAACTCACCGCTAGCCTCACCGTTGACCTCCGGCCGCTACCCGCCTCACCACCTGCGATAATTAAAAAAAGTTAGGGCAGAGCAAAAGAGGGTAAGAATTAACCATCAATCGAAATTTCCATCATAATTAAACGCATCACCAGAGAAACATCACATGAGAAACGTTGAGATCCTAAAAAAGTTACCTGAGAAACGTGAGGTGGTTGAGAACGTCGAGAAACGTCAACCGTCGGAGTTTGATTCATGAGAAACTCAATTTTCCATCATAATTAAATTCATCACCTGAGACACGTCGAAGATGTCGTCGAAAGTGTCAAAATTCACCGAAAAAAGAGAAAGATGAGGGCGGTGTTGAAGAGGATATGAGTGGAGGAGGCGATGAGCAGTTAGAATCTTGAAGAAGTGAAATATGTGATTTTGTGGGGAAAATTTAGAGCGGGTTTTTTCCGCCATTTTCTTTTAGGTTTGGGCAACGACACATGATTTGAACGGGCCCATTTATTAAACAAGGGCAACGAAAATATAAAGTTTTGTCGCCTAACTAAGGTTATGGGCAACCCAAACTTATCTCACCGCCTAAATATGAATTTGGGGCAACAACAACAAATTTAGTCGCCCATAATTTACACTACGGGCGACAAATTAAACTCGTTGCCCTTGTTTTCAATTGTGGGCCACGAAATTCAATTTTGTTGCCCTTGAATTTCAAATCCATCGCCCAAAACCTGTTTTCTTGTAGAGTAAGTAAAAGTTGTATAAGTAATATTCCAAGAAGTATAGTTTCATAAGCAATGACCTTAGAGCAATATAACTGGTATAACTATTTACCAATTAGCAATTCTGGTTATTACCCTATAAAGATTTAAGATATTTTTTCAAGTATATATTTATATGATTGGTTTATTTGTTTTATGATATGAATTTTTGTAATTAATTAATTAATTTATCAACAAATGAGACAATAAGATAATTGACATGAGCATATATCGATTAAATAAATGATATAAATTATGTAAATTTTAATTACTATTATACGTAATTATATTATTTTTTGAAAATGGGGTTATAGGGTACGAGATTTTGGGTTTTAGAATTTGGAGCATGGGGTTTAATTGTTTTGAATAATAATTTAGTAGGATTATTTGTTTGCTTAAGCCAATATTCAAAACCATCTAATGGGTGAAACATGAATCGTTAGATCATCATAATTAATCAAGGGCGCACACGAAAACAAGACAAAGCACATAGATCATTCATTTGACTATGGATAGCCATAAAACAAATTGAATCGTTAGATCATCTCATAACCTATCGCCTTCTCCGTCACCTCTCTCCTCCAAACCCAAAAAACCTAACTCTTGTCTCTCCCCCCTTTAGTTCAGAAACCAATGTCTTTGCGAATTTTTGGATGTACCGTTCAAATATCGAAAAAGCAAGAATCCCCAAAACTCTCATTTCAATCTCCCTCATCCCTCGTTGGTCTCATTTCTCCTCCCTCTGTTGCCATCTCTGTCTTGCCCTCAGCTCGCCGGATTTCCCCTTTGCTACTTGCCGCTACTATGTTCTTTCTCTTCCTCTTGTCGGTACTACTTTCCTCGCTGGTGATACGCCATCTTGAACCTGATGTTGTTCTTTTCCCTTTGCTAAATTCAGAAACAAGGTTCATGTATATAAGAAAAAAAAAAAAAAATTTCGTTTGTTCCTCTTGCTTTCCTCGCCCACTCTTGATTTTCTTGGTTTATTGCCAAATTTCGTCTGACTTCTGCCCTGAAAACAATAAATTTCAACCCAGATCTTCATCCTCACTTTTCTCTTCTCGAAAATTTCTAGTGGGTTTTAAATTCGAAAGAACTTTATTTTCATCTTCCCTCTTTCACCCACTCATTTCACTCCTTCTCTTTCGCCTCTCTCATCCTTCCAGCCCAGCTATCCGCCACTGCAGCTCGTGATACGAGTCGTTTACCGTATGCAAATTAATAATTTATAATACCTATCTTACTCCTTCAAAAATATTAACAACTAGTAAAAGGGTAAGAAAGGGTCGATCCCAGGAGAAGATTATAAAAATTCCTAACTCTCAAAGTTTAACTAATAACAAAACAAACTATTATGCACATAAAGAACATAGATGCTAATATATATATTATTTACTAGTATTAACATAGAGGGAGGGGTTTTGAAATCATACTAGAGTAACTAATATAGATAAGTTTAGAGATAAAAGATATACTACTCAACTATTCACAAGTGACAAACAAGCAAACAACATAACTTAGGTTTGATCATGGATAAATTAGATACAACTTAGTTTCTTAATCCCGGTCATTTGGTCTAGTTCAATAATAAGTTTAGTATCTAGGTTGTCAAACTACCGCCGCGGTTAGTTCGTTATTAAGCTCACTAAAAACTTAGAATCTTGCTAATATATTGCCAACCCTGATAAACTTCCTTTATCAGATCAGTTCATAAACTCAATAAAATTACCATGAGCCGCTCACACTAATAATATTAAGTTGTTAACAACTCTAAATAACCATTAAACGCTGCGCCTAATAGAAATCTAGCATAGCTTAGTTACTGTATACATGTAATCGTGCACTATCACAAGCATAAAGTATTAAACTTTTAATTCTAGCAACGAACATATGAATTGAATAAAAACCAGACTTAACATTGAATTATGAATAAACTCATCGTTCAAACACTTAGACCAAAATCAGAAATTAGAAACCAAAATAACATCTAATTAACAAGTATAACAACCAAGTTCAATCACAAGAACTAGAGAATTAAAGAATAAAGTAGGGAGAAACTTATGAAATTCGGATTATCTCAAGGCAGCCGCTGCACTTGATTCTCCACTAATGTCGACCACTCTCTTGCAATACTCCTTAATCTCATAGCCTCGGATCTCCTTGTGTTACTACCTTGCTCTCACAACTCTAATTTTTGTCGATCTGCTTGTCTGTCCAAACTGACGTGAAAATGGGTATTTTTATACCCATTTGAATCTCTTCCAACCCTTATAATTAGGGAATTACTTGTAGAGAGGAGAAAATATAATCTGATTTGCTCCATCTTTCCCAATTAATCTCGAGAATTAGCGGAAGAAATCTTGACTTATGGGTACAATTCCCCTTTTCCCTCACTGAATTGATCGTGTAATAAGAAAATATGGGAGTTTCCTTACTCTTGCTCTGCTCACTAGATGAAGGATTAAGGATGGAACACTTTTGGGAGTGATTTGTTTTCCTCCCTATGTCTCACGTGACTAACATAAAGTGGAGGTACTTTCTTTCTTTTCTTTTTTTCTTCTTTCCTCCAAACTTGGTTTCTTATGGTTGACTTCCACATTTAGGCTTGATTTCTCTTCCTTAGCAAAGTAAACTTGTAAAGTACCTATAATAAAATAACACACTATTTAAGCTAATTATTCAATAAAATATAATATGGACATAAATAACTCACTTATTAATAAAAGTCAATAAATATTATAAAATAACACATAGAAGACAACTATAAGACTAATTTTAGGGGACAAAATTATAGAAATATATGCGCTTATAAAATTCCCCCACACTTAGCTTTTGATCGCCCTCGATCAAAATATTATTAATAGAGAACTATATGCAATCTAATACTAAATGCAAGACTAATATTCCACCTCAATTTTCTTTATTGGAAATAACTAAATTAAATAAGTACAAGATAAGAAACTAAAACATTTTAAAGTTAGTCATGAGAAAAACATCTGGAGAAATTGTTAGTAGGAATGTTAACTTTGGCTTTCGAACGACCTTACCATCAAAATTCATAATACATCATGCCAAAAGAGTAGGAAAATAACTCAAAAGATCACCAGGGTTCAGAATAAGGATGTAAAGTGGCCAAGGTTATGGGAGAGTGTTTTTGGGTATGTAGTGGTATAACTCTAAGAATAGCAGAGCAAAGAGTAGAAGCAGAGATAATATATAGCATTAGCACCAATATAACTTCATAACAATTGCAAACTTCTTTACTTGGGTGTTTCATGACTCTAAATGCTCTATCTGTGTCAAGTAGTCCATGTAACGAGCTTTCAACCAGTGACTCCCGGTCCAATTGGCCCAAGGCACTAGGTTTTAAAATACCCCTACGGATCAACTAACTCGAACTACTCGAGCAAAGATAGAAGCACCGCACGTACATGACTGGGTTCATCTCTTCCCTTTTTTTCTGCACCACTCTGTACCACTTCGCGAATTTGCTAATTTTTTTCGTTTACCAACATTTAACAAATTATTTTTATTTTTTTTTCGAACCCAGACATTGGTACGCAGAGCCTTCAAGTATGAAACATTTCAACATATTAGAAAAAATATTGCAATAACAATCCATATTCATAACGCAACTGCTCTACTAATCTAAGACAAGGGTAGAATACATTGTGTTTTTTTTTTTTGATAATGGCTCGTTTATTTCGTGACTTTGAACCAAAAAAAATTAATTTAAGCTAACAACGCTTAGATTGGTTCACTAATGAAAAATTTGATAGTAGGCTTTTTGGCTTAATGTGGTGATATAACACACAATGATATTAGGAACTTCTCAAGTCCTGTCATGCTTTTCCAATTATTAGACATTCCAAAATCTTTTATTTGGAAAAACAATTTTATTTTAAAAACATGTTAGATTAGAGTTTCTTACCAACTTTTACTAATAGTCATTCCGTAGGACGTTAAAGAGGTGGAAGTTCTAATGTTAATGCAAATTAAACCTAAAACTAATGCAAACAAAAGCACATTTTTTTTTATATTTTGATTTTTTTTTTTTTGCTTTTTTTATATATTTTTTCTAAAATTTATGTTATATATGTATGAATGCAAATATAACTACTATGCATATGCAATAAAAACTAGACTGATTTCAAATTTTGGGCAGCATCTCCCCTAAAATATGACTTTTTCCAATAACAGCCGGTCAAAGATGCAAAATGTGTCGTCCCCCACACTTAAATTGAAAATTGTCCTCATTGGAAGAGGAGATGAAAGATAAAAAGAGAGCAAAGAAAGAGAAAAAAAAAATAAGAATAGAATTAAGGAACTTAGCTGGTTGTTCATTGCTGATATCAAAGTTTCTGGCATTATGTGTGAGTTAAAGGTGAGCTAGAGCACTCCCTTGTAAGTGGTTGTCAAATAGTGAGGCACAACTTTAAGTCCTATAGCCGCTCAGCATCCAGATTATTTCCACATTTGCTTTGTATGGAGTATGGACAGTCCTGTGGTGATGATAAAGAAACTGTAGAAAACCACCAACAGCAAAACAAAGTATAACAGAGCAGTGGTTTTATGATGAATCTGGAGCAGGTTACAACGCCTTGGTACGTGCGGGTGTACTGCTATCAAAATGTGATGTACAATGAGTGTGGTGTGTTTGTAGTGCATGTTGATATGCTCGGCCAAGGGGTCAGATCATGCCACCAGTAGCCTTAGCAAGCTCCGATCTAAAATCAAGATATAAATAAATTAAGTGCATTTGAAGAAGGAAACAAAAAAATCAGCAAAACATAACCGAAAAGGAAGAAAGTTATGAATATATAAAAGAAAACGAAACAGTCATAGGTTGCCTCCCAAGTAGCGCCCTTAGTTTATGTCGTTGGCTCGACGTTGTTCAAACATCACTCTCGATGAAGCTCAAGTTCTTCAATTAAACCTGCATGCTCATTTTCATAATATGGCTTTAACCTGTGACCATTAACCTTGAAAACTTTGTTAGTATCCAAACTTTTAATTTCAATTGCACCGTGAGAAGAAAGTTCAGTTATAACAAAAGGGCCAAGCCATCTAGATCGCAATTTACCAGGAAATAATTTCAAACGAGCATTATACAAAAGAACCTTCTGTCCTACGGAAAAAGTAGTCTTAATTATTCTGTTATCATGAAATGCTTTGGTTTTGTCTTTGTAAATGCGTGCATTCTCATAAGCATCTAATCTAATTTCCTCAAGTTCTTGTAAGCTTAACATCCGTTGTTGCCCAGCCAAGTCATAGTCCATGTTGCATTGTTTAATAGCCCAGTAAGATTTGTGCTCAATTTCTACGGGTAAGTGGCAAGCCTTACCAAAGACAAGTCTATAAGGTGACATACCTAACGGAGTTTTGAAGGTCGTTCTATATGCCCATAAGGCATCATCTAACCTAAGGCTCCAATCCTTTCGATTAGGGTTGACCATCTTTTCCAAAATAGATTTGATTTCCCAATTAGAGACCTCAGCTTGCCCATTAGTTTGGGGGTGATATGCAGTGGCTACTCGATGGGTTACATGGTACTTTTCAAGAAGAGCGCCAAAAGTTTTATTACAGAAATGGGTTCCCCTATCGCTGATAATAGCCCTAGGCATCCCGAATCTACTAAAAATGTGACTCTTGACAAACTTTACTACAGTTTTGGCATCATCAATTATGGTGGCCTTAGCCTCCACCCATTTTGATACATAATCGACTGCAAGAATAATGTAAACATTGTCGAAAGATGAGGGAAAGGGACCCATAAAGTCAATACCCCATAAATCAAATATTTCACAAACCAAAATTCCATGTTGAGGCATTTCATGTCTTTTAGAAATATTTCCAGTTTTCTGACATTTTTCACAAGACTTGCAGAAAGCATACACATCTTTAAATAAAGTAGGCCAATAAAAACCACATTGAAGAACTTTGTATGCTGTGCGTTGTGGACCAAAGTGACCACCAACTTCCAGGGAGTGACAAAAACTAAGAATAGATGCAAATTCAGATTTATCGACACACCTTCTTATAACTTGATCAGCACAAAAATTCCAAAGGTAAGGATCATCCCAAAGGTAATACTTACATTCAGATTTAATTTTGTCCTTTTGAGCCTTAGACAATGTGGGAGGACAGGTTCCAGTCACCAAATAATTAACAATATCAGCATACCAAGGAGTTTCCACACTATATATTGAAGAAATTTGCTCATCAGGAAAGAATTCAGTTATCATTGGCCAGTCTTCTCTAGGAATAATCCTACTCAAATGATCAGCAACATTATTTTCCACACCTTTCTTATCTCCAATTTCCAAGTTAAATTCTTGTAACAAAAGCATCCACCTCAAAAGTCTAGGCTTTGATTCTTTCTTTTTCAACAAGTATTTAAGAGCCGAATGATCAGAATACACAATAACACGACTTCCCAACAAGTAAGGTCCAAAATTTTTCCAAAGCAAAAATGACAGCATACATTTCTTTTTCAGTCATAGTATAGTTACATTGTGCGGTGTCAAGTGATTTCGATGCATAATGAATAACATAAGGTTCTTTATAATGTCTTTGCCCTAAAACAGCACCTACTGCCTTATCACTGGCGTCACACATAATCTCAAAAGGCAATGACCAATTAGGGGGTCTCATAATAGGAGCAGTTGTCAATTTCTCTTTCAAATCATCAAAAGACTTCTTATAATATTAATTGAAACCAAAAGTAGAATCTTTTGCAAGTAAAGTAAAGCACACAAAGCGGAAGCAATTTTAGAGAAATTATGGATGAAGCGTCTATAATATCCAGCATGCCCCAAAAATGATCGTACTTCACGTACATTGGTCGAGTAAGGTAGGGAACTAATGACATCTATTTTTGCTTTATCAACCTCTAGACCTTTAGCGCTAACAATATGCCCCAACACCACACCTTGTTCAACCATAAAATGACATTTTTCAAAATTCAACACAAGGTTAGTGTCAACACATCGTTTCAAAGCACGAGACAAACCTTCAACACATCTATCAAATGAGTCACCAAAGACAGTAAAGTCATCCATAAAGATTTCCATGTCATGTTCAATCAAATCAGAAAAGATGCTCATCATGCAACGTTGAAATGTTCCAGGGGCATTACACAAACCAAAAGGCATTCTCCTAAATGCAAATGTACCAAATTGACATGTAAATGTGGTTTTATCTTGATCTTCAGGAGCAATAGCCACTTGTGTATAACTAGAGTAACCATCAAGAAAGCAAAAGAAAGATTGTCCAGCAACTTTTTCTAACATTTGGTCAATAAATGGTAAAGGGAAATGGTCCTTCCTAGTAGCTTGATTAAGCTTCCTATAATCGATGCATACCCTCCATCCATTAGATACTCTAGTGGGGACTAGTTCTCCCTTAGCATTTTCAACAACAGTAATACCAGACTTTTTAGGAACAACATGTATAGGACTTACCCATTCTGAATCAGAAATAGGATAAATTATGCCTGCATCCAACCACTTGAGGATTTCCTTATGCACTACTTCAGTCATGGCAGGGTTCAATCGTCTTTGAGCTTCTCTAATAGGTTTAGCATCTTTTTCAAGAAAAATTCTATGCATACACAAAGTAGGGCTAATCCCTTTAATATCGGCTATTGTCCACCCTATGGCCTCTTTATGGCTTGTTAGCACATTAATCAATTTAGACTCTTGGAATTCAGTTAAACCACTTGAAATGATCACAGGCAAAGTCTCATTTTCACCAGATAAACATATTTCAGATGAGATGGCAGGGGTTTTAATACCAGTTGAGGAGCTTGAACAATCGAAGGGATTAATTTAGGAACAACAGTAGGCAAAGTCACGTTAGCACAATCAACATGAGAAAAATCAGTTAAAGCTGTAACAGATTCATATTCATTCATTTCAACAGGAACTTCATCCAATTCAAGCAAGGAATCACAGCATTCTTGAGAAAGCCAATCAACACAATCTTGAGTACTAATAAAATGGACCTCATCTATGTCATTTGGGTATTTTATAGCATCAAAAATATTGAATTTTATGATTTCTCCATCAAATACCATAGTTAATGTACCCTCAAAGACATCAATTTTAGTCCTCGCTGTTTTCAGGAATGGTCTACCAAGTAATAAAGGTGTGCTGTCAGAATTATTGCCCATGTCCAGAATATAAAAGTCAGTAGGAAACATTAACTCATTGACTTGTACTAGCACATCCTCTAATACACCCATGGGAAAAACAGTGGATCTATCAGCAAGTTGGATAACAACATCAGTTTTAGACATAGGACCTACATTCAAAGTTTGGAAAACACTTTTAGGCATCAAATTAGTGGAAGCTCCTAGGTCTAACATGCACCTTTCGAACTTAGAATCACCAATTCGACAGGGAATAGCAAACATGCCAGGGTCTTTGTATTTAGGAGGTAGCTTTTTCTTTTGAATTACAGCAGAAATATTTTCCCCCACACATACTTTTTCAGAAGGTCCAAGTTTCCTTTTATTAGTACAAAGTTCTTTAAGGAATTTAGCATAACGTGGGACCTGCTTTATAGCATCAATAAGTGGAATATTTATCTCAACTTTTCTGAACATGTCCAAAATTTCATTATCAAGAGCTTCTTTGTTTGCTTTAGCAAATCTAGACGGGAAAGGTGGCACAATGTTAACATGAGAAAAATCAGTTTCAGAACCTCTGTTCTTGTTATTATGCTTTACAACCCCATGTTCTTGACGCAAAAGAGTCTCATTGTTATCCCCATTAGCGCAATAGAAGGTCTAACTTCTAATTCACTCTCAACTTTCTTGCTCCTAACTTTTGGTTCATTCAACACTTTCCCACTCCTTAAGGTCAAAGCATTTACATCTTTTGGATTAGGGAGTGGTTGGGAAGGTAACTTACCTGCTAGTTGAGTTTCCAAATTACTTAAGGAAGTGCAAATTTGGCCAATTTAGCTGTCTAATTACTGAAGTGGGAAACAGTTTTCTTTTGAAATTGAACACCTTGGTTATGCACTTGTCCTATTTGGTTAGTTAATTGCTTAACTAGGTCTTCTAAGGAAGGGCTAGAAGGTTGAGATTGAGGGTTATGAGGAACAAAAGGTCTAGGATTAGCCTGAGTAAACTGAGGTCTAGGTCCATATCTTAAGTTCGGGTGGTCTCTCCAACCTTCATTATACGTAGGTGAATAAGGATCATATTTTCGTTGGTTCTGACCAGAGAAACCACCTAATGCGTTCACATTTTTAGATTGCACAGTAGAACAAGCATCAGTAGAGTGAGAAAAATCAAAACAAATACCACAAACTTTAGCCTTAGATTCATTCCCAACAAACTTAGACATCAATGTAGTGAGGGTGGCTATTTGTTGTGCATTTTCATGTAACTGACTCTTAACAGAAGTTAAGTCAATTTCATTTACTGTTTTCACATCATTACGTGAGCCAAATTGTCGCGCATTTTGGGCCATGTTACTAATTAATTGTCTGGCTTGCGTAGGTGTTTTATCAACTAAAGCACCCCCACTAGCCGCATCAAACATATTTTTATCGTTACCCAAAAGACCCTCATAAAAATATTGGATAAGAAGTTGGTCACTAATTTGATGTTGGGGACAAGAAGCACAAAGTCTCTTAAAACGTTCCCAATATTCATATAATGACTCATTAGAATGTTCTTTGACACCACAAATCTCCTTCCTAATGGATCCAATTCTACTTGCAGGGAAGAAATTTTCTAGAAAAGCTTTTTGTAATGCATCCCAGGTAGTAATTGATCCAGGAGGAAGGGAATACAACCAATCTTTAGCTATGTCAAACAATGAAAATGGAAAAGAATGTAGTTTGACATGATTAGGATCAATACCTTCAGGTTTCATAGAAGAACAAACAACCAAAAATTCTTTAAGAAATCGATTCGGATCCTCACCTCCATGGCCATAGAATTTTAGTAAAAGGTTGAGAAAACCTGAGTTTAACTTTAGAGGTTTTTCCAAGGTTGGAAAAACGATGCCAAGTGGTTCATCATCCAGCTTAGGTGCAGCTAGCTCCTTCAAAGTTCTTTCCTCACCCATCTCTTCTTCGTTTTTGAACAAGTTCTCAGGAAAAAAACGTTCGTCTCGTTGTTTTTGCAAGAATTCTTTCCTTGTTTTCCTGGCTATCCGCTCTATTTCTGGATCAAACAACAATCGTTCACGTCGTAAGCGTGTGTTCATGTACTGTAAACAGAAAATTCAGAACTATTAAATACTTCAGATGACTTGCAGTTTGTTTACTGAAGAATTAAACTGGTGACAGATGCAGAAATCGGTAATATGAAGTTCAATTTACAAAATTATATCAAGCATAAATAGCAGCAGCTAGATCTTGCATACACTCAGCAGCAAAAATCAACTCACTGATATAAGCAAGCTTTGTAGTAGTGAGCATAAACAAAATCAAGAGAGAATCGATTAGGTACCTATGTAAACATGAATTTGGACAACACTACATTAAAAAAAAAAAATCATGACTACTCTATCACTCAATTGTCACTCCCAGTACCAACTGATCAAGTAAAGCAATGCAAGGCACAAATCAATTACTTATATAGTTATATACCCACTTTTATACAGCATAAGGTGACACCACATGCATATATGGACATTACCAAAAAGAAAACACACCAAATAAAACATATTAAACTGCAGCTTCATAAGGTTTTTTATTCAAGAAGTCAAGTGGTTCCAATTTTTGCTTAAATTAAGCTACCTTTATCCATGCCCCAGAATAAGTAAAAGACATAAATCATGATATATTATAGTCTCTAAATAAAATTTCAAAGGTAAATATGCATATGACATGATTATCTATCGTGCAACAATTGTATAGCCAATATTATCATGTAAATATGCTGATACTCATGTTAGTTCCAGCAGACCATTAGGTGGATAGTTCCAATATATTCAAGCAATTAAGACATGAGGCACATATGATATTAACCACCTATCCATAAACAAATATATACACTATACTCATTTAAGTGTACTTCTCTTTTTTTATTGTCATTATAAGCTCTGAACTTCTAATACTAAAGAAGACAGAGGTCTAACATGATTTATGAAACCAGATTCATACATAAATAAGAGACAGATTTGACAAAATGGACTAGGCGAGACAAATGAATTGGTCCAAGTCATAATGGAAACAAGAAATATAATAAGTCAATTAACTAACAACTAGAGATAAGAAGCAGAACAGAAGAAAAAGCTACAGGTAACATCACAACAAAGGGCAGAACGCACACGGTCTCATTAACAATGAAAAATAAAATAAAAACAAAAAAAACATACTAAGCGATCTAAAACAAAATCCAATTCTTGACATAGTCCTTCATGTCATATTCTTACAGTTATTGGTATGAATCTAAAAACCACTTAGCAAAATTCCTAACAGGTAAAAGAAAATTTTACAGACTATTAAGATGCAGTCACATTAGATGTCTAATGCATGGGAATCCAAAACTATAGTATGGAACACTAAAGAGTGTAATTATAGGAGAGAACCAAGGTGACACATATAATCCAAACTAATATAACGCAAGGAGTTGAAAGAAGCCAATATCATGCCAAAAAGTTCTATGCAAACATGACATTGATATGTTTATATAATGCACTATAAGATGTCAAGTAAACCAGCAGGCTGCATATAATGATTGCAGTCACAGTGCTAAGAGTACATTAGTGCAGCTACTCTCACATAGAAGCAAATACATTAACCACTATCTACTATAAATGTAGGATTAGTTAAACTTATGACATTAGGAAAAAAAAAATCTCTAAAAAAATGCAAAAGTTAAACTAGTAAATGAGCAAGAAAGAAACAACCAAGCACATAGTATGCAAAAACAAAGATAAGGAAACATACTATATAACGAGAAATATCCGACTCGCCCAATTAGACTAGACAAACCAAGATGGCAAAGTTTTTTTTAAAAAAAATTAAAATAAATCTACAAGTATAATTTTTGAGATAATTTAAACATTGACATTAAGATAAAAATAATCTTCCCGGCAACGGCGCCAAAATTTGATACGAGTCGTTTACCGTATACAAATTAATAATTTATAATACCTATCTTAGTCCTTCAAAATTATTAACACCTAGTAAAAGGGTAAGAAAGGGTCGATCCCACGAGAAGATTATTAAAATTCCTAACTCTCAAAGTTTAACTAATAACAAAAACAAACTATTATGCACATAAAGAACATAGATGCTAATATATATATTATTTACTCGTATTAACATAGAGGGGGGTTTTGAAATCATCTTAGAGTAACTAATATAAATAAGTTTAGAGATAAAAGATATACTACTCTACTATTCACAAGTGACAAACAACCAAACAACATAACTTAGGTTCGATCATGGATAAATTAGACACAACTTAGTTTCTTAATCCCAGTCATTTGGTCTAGTTCAATAATAAGTTTAGTATCTAGGTTGTCAAACTACCGCCGCGGTCAGTTCGTTATTAAGCTCACTAAAAACTTAGAATCTTGCTAAAATATTGCCAACCCCGATAAACTTCCTTTATCAGATCAATTCATAAACTCAATAAAATTACCATGAGCCGCTCACACTAATAATATTAAGCCGTTAACAACTCTAAATAACCATTAAACACCGCGCATAATAGAAATCTAGCATAGCTTAGTTACTGTATACATGTAATCGTGCACTATCACAAGCATAAAGTATTAAATTTTTAATTCTAGCAACGAACATATGAATTGAATAAAAACCAGACTTAACACTGAAATATGAATAAACTCAACGTTTAAACACTTAGACCAAAATCAGAAATTAGAAACCAAATTAACATCTAATTAACAAGTATAACAACCAAGTTCAATCACAAGAACTAGAGAATTAAAGAATAAAGTAGGGAGAAACTTATGAAATTCGGATTAGCTCAAGGCAGCCGCTGCACTTGATTCTCCACCAATGTCGACCACTCTCTTGCAATACTCCTTAATCTCGTAGCCTCGGATCTCTTTGTGTTAGTACCTTGCTCTCACAACTCTAAATTTATGTCGATCTGCTTATCTGTCCAAACTGACGTGAAAATGGGTATTTTTATACCCATTTGAATCTCTTCCAACCATTGTAAATAGGGAATTACTTGTAGAGAGGAGAAAATATAATCTGATTTGCTGCATCTTTCCCAATTAATCTCGAGAATTAGCGGAAGATATCTTGACTTATGGGAACAATTCCCCTTTTCCCTCACTGAATTGATTGTGTAATAAGAAAATATGGGAGTTTCCTTACTCTTACTCTGCTCACTGGATGAAGGATTAAGGAAGGAACACTTTTGGGAGTGATTTGTTTTCCTCCCTATGTCTCACGTGACTAACATAAAGTGGAGGTACTTTCTTTCTTTTCTTTTTTTCTTCTTTCCTCCAAACTTGGTTTCTTATGGTTGACTTCCACATTTAGGCTTGATTTCTCTTCCTTAGCAAAGTAAACTTGTAAAGTACCTATAATAAAATAACACACTATTTAAGCTAATTATTCAATAAAATATAATATGGACATAGATAACTCACTTATTAATAAAAGTCAATAAATATTATAAAATAACACATAGAATACAACTATAAGACTAATTTAGGGGACAAAAATATAGAAATATATGCGCTTATCAGCTTGCGCCGCCGAGCCTCCCTTCCTGCTTCTCTCTATTGCTGTTATTGTTGTGGTTGTTGGAGGTGTTGTATTTCGAGTGTATTTTTGTTATTTTCTATGTATATTTGTTTTTTTGTTGTAATTTCGTTGTTAATTTCTATATTAATATTCAGATAAAGTTTGTATTTCATTGTTAATTCTTAGTAATTTTTGAAGTTATTTTCGTTTATTTTGTTGTTGTTATTTTTCTGTAATTTGATTTTGATTTGATAATTAGTTAGTTAATTTAAGTGAGATTTGCTGGTTAATTTAAGTAAAGTTTTTGCTTAATTTAAGTAATTATTTTGGTTTGATTTTGATAGTGATAATAAGTCTAATAGATTTATGGTAGCTAACTAATACAAGAGCGAAAGAAACTCACTTGCCTCTCTTTCATAATATATCAATTTTTATTTAGATTTTATAAATTTATCAATTGCAATATTTTAAAATATCATGTTATCAAAAACTATAATTCTAAATAGTACCAACTTATAAATAGTTATAAAGGAATGATATAGTATATATTTAGTAAAACAAAAAATTAATATATTTAAATGATTTTGTAGATATAGAACAATAATTGAATTTTAGTAATTTTGTTGCGTTTTAGTTGTCGAAATAGTGGTTTGAAAAATTGGATCAAATCCGTCATATCTTATTTTATATGGTTCAAACAAATTCTAGTTTAATTCAGGTCGGTCATAAACAAATAGGATTGAATAGGGTATTTACTGGGCCTAATCGGGTTTTGAGTTGGGTTACAATCAGGTTCGGGTCTTGGATTACTGTGTTCAATTGGTAACCGGTTTGATAGCAGGTCTATGTGGTCATATCATAATATGATATTGCCGGGTATCGGTCAGGTCTGGTTGATCTCAGGTCGGGTTTCGGTCAGGTCTGGGATTGAGCCTCACAGGTTGAACTAGGTTCAAGTCGATTCGGTATCAAGTTGACCCATCTGTTGTCTGTTTCTGACACCACTACCTGTATTTGAGTCTGACTTCACTTGATTCTGATCTTCACTCTGTTGGATTTCCTTCTATTTTAACATCCATTTTATTCCTTGTAACAACTGCTTCGGTCTATATATGACCATCATTTATGGTATTATAATACCCCTTGCTACGCTTGTAAGATTGGAAGATTAGTTGTTCCAAAGCTTTGATATTCTCGGATTCAATGAGGCATTCATGGTTGATTATCTCTAATATGTAAGTATCATCCTTTTGTGAGAATAAGGGATTATTGTAGACAATAAGAATTTATTAGTATTTACAATTAAAATGAATTAATTATTATTGAGCTAAAATAAATATAGTTAGCCCAATTTAATTAATTTATCCCACTCAAATAAGATATTCAAATTAAACAAATATAATTTGGGTTGTAAATATTTGGGCCAGTCCATATCACTAGTCCAAATAAGATGGTCAAATGGCAAAGGTAGAAAAAATAGACTTCCAAGTCATAAACGGGCCCAAGCCCATAAACTACCAAGTCCATGAAGGGATCTCTATTCCTTATAAATAGACCTCACCTCATTCAGTTGAGGGGACCAGAAAATCATTATTCTCAAGAGCTCATAAATTTCTCTTGGAATTCTCTCTGCAAATAGTCAACAAGCACATCAAATCCGTGCTGACTATTCAGATACAATCAAACACATTCGACTGAGATTCAAGCTTTTGTCAACCCTCATTCGAATATATCAAAACAAAACTCAAACTCAGGTTGACGTTGACAAAACGTCACTCTATACTCAACTCCACGTCGACATCAACACATGTCACTCCCAAGCTACTGAACAGAATCAGAGGACTTAGTTTATTTTCATTATAAACTGTTTACAGAGATTGTACTCAATACATTTATTGAAATATAATTTCTTTGTTACTTTGTTTCCTGTCTTATTTATTTTGACTCGAAATTTGTGTATACAAATTTTGGCACGCTCGGTGGGACCATCTCTACCTCTCATCTCTGTTTCGTTACCAACAACAAATCTAAGAAATGGCATCAAGGAAGGACATTTTTCGATCTGCTGAAAACGTTGCTGACACCCCGCGAAAATCTATAACGTTAGGTGACTTTATGGAAGACATGAGTCTTGGTTTTCAGACCAAAAGAATGAAGAAAGATGTTGTCACTGCTTCTGTTATGGTGACCTCAGTTAAAACAGTTGAGGAACAACTCGCTGAAATGAACATCTTACTCCAGAAGTTGATGAAGGACGGAGAGGAAAAGGATGCTTAGATCAGACTCCAAAACGAGCAAATAGTCGAGTCAAAATAAATAAGACAGGAAACAAAGTAACACAGAAATTATATTTCAATAAATGTATTGAGTACAATCTCTGTAAACAGTTTATAATGAAAATAAAGTAAGTCCTTTGATTCTGTTCCGTAGCTTGGGAGTGACACGTGTTGATGTCGACGTGGAGTTGAGTATAGAGTGACGTTTTGTCAACGTCAACCTGAGTTTGAGTTTTGTTTGGATATATTCGAATGAGGGTTGACAAAAGCTTGAATCTCAGTCGAATGTGTTTGATTGTATCTGAATAGTCGGCACGGATTTGATGTGCTTGTTGACTATTTGCAGAGAAATTTATGAGCTCTTGAGAATAATTATTTTCTGGTCCCCTCAACTGAATGAGGTGAGATCTATTGATAGGGAATTGAGATCCCTTCATGGACTTGGTAGTTTATGGGCTTGGGCCCGTTTATGACTTTGAAGTTTTTTTTTTTTTTATCTTTGACATTTGACCATCTTATTTGGACTAGTGATATGGACTGGCCCAAATATGTACAACCCAAATTATATCTGTTTGGGTATACACGCACATCCTATGTTTAATCCACATATTAACATACTCGCCACTGCCTTCAATTTTTGGGAGCACGTCAATCTGTTGGTCTGCGTTTACATACGCAGACATTGGTTTTGATTTGTAACTTTACCAACCAATTTTGACCTTTGAAGAATCAAGGTAACCCACCTTATATTTCGTGCAATTAAACTCTTGCTTGATCTTTCTTTTTGTTTTTGTCTGCCACTTTTTATCAAAACATAAAAGTGAATTTTTATTTATTTATCACTTTCCTTAGGCTTGCTGTCATTCTTTGCACCTCCGAATTTTTTTTTAGTTTGGTTTCTTTCACCCATCATCATCAATCACGAACGTACAACAGATCACCACCAAGCAAGTGCTAAAGTTGCTTCTTTTTTTTTTACTTTTTCTTGTTGTTGATTTAATGTAAGTTTTTTGTTTTGTTTTTTTTTTTTCAAATCTCTTCTTGGCATGCATTCTTTCGATTGTCACAATGACTGCCATATTTGCTTAGCCATGAGATAACTAAAGTATGATTGATGAGTTGATGACAAACAACACTTGATCACCGCCTTTGTACTCTTTTATGCTTGCTTTTGTTGTGTGGAAGTATAGCAGAGGGTTTGTATTGCTTTGATTTGGCTTCATGAATCGTATGTCACTGTAACGGGAATTTTTTTTTTTTTTTTTATGAATTATTATTATTACTCTTCATGTCCTCATGTGACATATGCAAAGCAATAGCAGTATATCACTTCACTCATCTTTGTATGATTAATGTCCTGTGTGCAGCACTAATACTTCCTTAACACTTGTGTGATGCTTGTCAAAATATTGGCAGTTTCATCTTTTTTCTTTAAGCACGATTTCACAAAATATGATGCTTGATAATTGGGAGTATATTCCGTGAATTTGAATTGAATTTATTTTTTCGAGTATACTGCTGCAATAAGTAATTTTGTTTCCTTTTAGCCGTTGTCCGTTAGCACTACCAATAGGCTAGTGTTGAGTTGAAGATTCTCGACATATTGCAAAGTCGAATTCTTAATATATATTTTTTTCAGAATACACATATTTGGCTTCCTTTTTGTTCCATTGACTTTCGGATTATTTATCGTATATGATACCAACAACTTGCTTTGTATTGTATGCTTCCTGGAAACTCTATTCTTCCATAGTATTAATGTGTACAAAGCTCTCAACTTGCGTCCAGTAAGGTAAAAGCCTCTTTTATTTTTTAATCAATCTGGTGGTAATACTTGGATTTTATTTTTTTTTACCATCTGGATTTTGACACACTTTGTTCGACTTGCAGTACATTGGATTTTGTGAAATACTGAACTTCTAGATTTGCTGTGGAAATATCACCAGAAACTCAAGACTAGTGAGGTGGTGATATTTTTTTTCTACACCCCCTTGAGTCCTACTTTTTTTGTAAAACATTTTTTTGTTATTGTGCAAGTGTTATTTGTCACGTTTTGCAGGTGACAAATTTTTCGACACTTGCCATCGGAAGACAATCAAGTCCACTACTTAAGTGTTTATCGCGATGGGTCAGTGATGATCCATCAGAGTTGTTAGGCCAGTTGCTTAATTGTGCTTATCCTAGCAACTAAAGATGACGCTTTTGGAGTGTGTTCGAAGACACTCAAGTCCACTACTTGAGTGTTCATCGTGATGGGTCAGCGATGATCCATCGGAGTTGCTAGGCCAGTTGCTTAATTGTGCTTATCCTAGCAACTAAAGATGACGCTTTTGGAGTGTGTTCGAAGACAATCAAGTCCACTACTTGAGTGTTCATCGCGATGGGTCAGCGATGATCCATCAAAGTTGCTAGGCCAGTTGCTTATTTGTACTTATCCTAGCAACTAAAGATGACGCTTTTGGAGTGTGTTCGAAGACAATCAAGTCCACTACTTGAGTGTTCATCGTGATGGGTCAGCGATGATCCATCGGAGTTGCTAGGCCAGTTGCTTAATTGTGCTTAAACTAGCAACTAAAGATGACGCTTTTGAAGTGTGTTCGAAGACAATCAAGTCCACTACTTGAGTGTTCATCGCGATGGGTCAGCGATGATCTATCGGAGTTGCTAGGCCAGTTGCTTAATTGTACTTATCCTAGCAACTAAAGATGACGCTTTTGGAGTATGTTCGAAGACAATCAAGTCCACTACTTGATTGTTCATCGCGATGGGTCAGCGATGATCCATCGGAGTTGCTAGGCCAGTTACTTAATTGTGCTTATCCTAGCAACTAAAGATGACGCTTTTGGAGTGTCTTCGAAGACAATCAAGTCCACTACTTGAGTGTTCATCGCGATGGGTCAGCGATGATCCATCGGAGTTGCTAGGCCGTTGCTTAATTGTGCTTATCCTAGCAACTAAAGATGACGCTTTTGGAGTGTGTTCGAAGACAATCAAGTCCACTACTTGAGTGTTCAACGCGATGGGTCAGCGATGATCCATCGGAGTTGCTAGGCCAGTTGCTTAATTGTACTTATCCTAGCAACTAAAGATGACGCTTTTGGAGTGTGTTCGAAGACAATCAAGTCCACTACATGAGTGTTCATCACGATGGGTCAGCGATGATCCATCGGAGTTGCTAGGCCAGTTGCTTAATTGTGCTTATCCTAGCAATTAAAGATGACGCTTTTGGAGTGTGTTCGAAGACAATCAAGTCCACTACTTGAGTGTTCATCGCGATGGGTCAGCGATGATCTATCGGAGTTGTTAGGCCAGCTGCTAATTGTGCTTATCCTGGCAACTAAAGATGACACTTTTGGAGTGTGTTTGAAGACAATCATTAGCGACGATCATGTAATCGAGATATTTAACTTTTTATTTCTTCTATTTTCTATTACTCATTGTATTCCTTTTTTTTTCAGGATGGGGTTCACTAAAGATTTCAATGATGATAAACACTCCTACATTGTTCTTGTTGATCCAGAGTGCCATAATGACTACAATTTTTTTATATTGCCGTTCACAGTTTAGACTCTTGCGGGCCAGGAGTATTGCCTTTTTTGTGTGTGTGCAGTTTAGACTCTTGCTGAGGAGTTAGAATTTTTTTTTTTTTTTTTTTGCTTGGATATGCAGTTTATACTCTTGCTTAGGAGTTAGTATTTTTTTTGTTGTTGATGATGGCAGTTTATACTCTTGCTTAGGAATTAGAAACTTTTTTTTTTTTTTTTTTGATATGCAGTTTATACTCTTACTTAGGAGTTAGATTTTTTTGTTTGCTGGTGGCAGTTTATACTCTTGCTTAGGAGTTTCTTTTTTTGTTTCCTTGCAGTTTAGACTCTTGCTTATGAGTTAGAATTTTTTTTTGTTGGTGTGCAGTTTAGACTCTTGCTTAGGAGTTAGATTTTTTGGTGTGCAGCAAAGTTATTAAAATCGCGATTCAAATCTTAAAATCTTACGATTTTACGATTCAAAATATGGTAGACGATTCGATTCACGATTCTACACGATTCTATACATTTCTTTTGATTAGCGAAAACCTCGCAAATTTAAATCATGCTAACAAAGAAAATAATAGATATATATTGTTAGTATTGCCAATATAGTGGGTAAACAACTATTTTTTTTAATTTTTAGCTTTTTTAACTTATAATTTTAGTACATTCAATGAAGATTGAGTGCAATATCTTGATTAAACGTGTTTGTAGAATCTTACGATTCTACGATTCGATTTTACGATTCGATTCTAAAGGTCGTTTCCGATTCAAACTAAAATCTCGATTTTAACAACTTTGGTGTGCAGTTTAGACTCTTGCTTGGGAGTTAGAATTTTTTTGGTGTGCAGTTTAGACTCTTGCTTAGGAGTTAGATTTTGTTTTAGTGTGCAGTTTTATACTCTTGCTTAAGAGTTATAATTTTTATTAGCTTGCAGTTTATACACTTGCTTAGGAGATAGTTTTTTTTTTATGTGCCGTTTATACTCTTGCTTAGGAGAATTTCTTTTGTTTGTATCCATGAGGTTTTGTTTCCATGCCCCCTGGGTATTTCACTTAGAATAACTTTCACAATCATGGCGTCGACGGATCCTCTATTAATGCGTCAGATGAGTCTGATTCATTTTCATGACAAGCAATTGTAAGCTCCATATCGTGCGCTTTACTTGCTAGTTCTTGAAATGTTTTGGGTTTGATCCCTTGCAAGATGTAGGTCAAACCCCAATGCATGTCTTGGATGCACATTTCGACTGCAGAAGTTTATGAGAAATGATCTTTACATTACAAGCTCAAAGCACGCCAACGATTAATGTAGTCAATGACGGGCACTAGAGGAAAAAAGCCCAAGGGCTGCTGTCAATAGGGGCCCAAGGGCTGCGTTTTTTGACCGCAGCCATTGGACTAAACCGCAGCCCTTAGCGCGTTAAGGGCTGCGGTCAGGGCAAAAATCGCAGCCCTTGGAGGGATAAGGGCTGTGGTTAAGGGCCAAAACCGCAGCCCTTGGTGAGTTAAGGGCTGCAGTTTTTGCCCTTAACCAACCAAAGGCTGCGGTTTTTGCCCGAACCCCTTGTGACCCAAAAAAAATTTTAAAAAAATTTTTTTTTTTTGCATTTTTTATCCCAAAATGACCCCCCAAACAATTATATATATAGAAAAGTATCATTTTTCATTACAAATATATAGGAAGTTACAAAAATATGGTACTCCAGCTAAATTCAATTTGACAGCTTCATATTTTCTCTTCTTGAGGAGCAACATCCTCTTGTACAACCCATCCATATCTTTTTCTGCTTCACAAATTCTTAGATGCAAAATTTTCACATTGTTTGAGGTGCAACTGCACAAGAGCTTAACTAAAGCAATAAACAACCAACAACCACTTAGTGCTTGATAGCTTTGATACTCCAACTAGATTACCAACCTTCACATCCATATATTAAATATAAAGCAAACGGCATCACATATACCTTAAATTTTGTGGCAACACTCAACTTTTGTGAATCAGCTCCCCTAGACTTGAATAAGGGACCAACTACAGGTTTTTTTCGACTGTACCAGCATACTTGAAGCAAATTTCTGAGGAAGGAAAGTCTCACAAGTAGACAAAAGTTGAACAGAGCCAAAATGCATCAGGTCTCTGCTCTTCTCCTAAAACATTGTTGTGTCATACATAACCTGAAACAAGTAGCAGTGTCCCACCATAAAAATTATTGAAACATATCACAAGTAAACGACAAAAAATTAAGTATCCACCTACAAAACTTTAAGCAAGTATTATAGCTGGAAAACTTTCCAAAACAATCGCCAGGTTTAGCAAAGACGAGATGGCCATGTTATACATCTTGAATTCTATAAGGATGCATTATAGTCTCAGAAATTGAAATTTCAAACTTTCCTAACAAACTTACCTCCTGCTCTAATTTGAATAAATGACGATTGAAGTGCTGCTGCAATCTCTCATTCGCATAATTGATGCAGAACTGCTCAAAGTTATTATTCTGAAACAAGGGTGTACAAGATGAATATTGAAGATAGTTAAAGAGGTGAAATGGAATACAAAATATAACAATGTAAACCTGAATAAATAAATGAATAAAAACATACATCAAATGATTCAAAACCATATATTTGTTCTACAAGCCAATCAAACAAGCAAGAATAGATAGATTTTGCCAATGCATCACGAGTATACAATTTCAAAGCTAAAATAAATAAAATTTACGCTTGCCATGTACTATAATGCAACTGAAGCTAAATGTGAACACATTACAACTGGTCTATGTTCGCGTTGGCCACCAATAATTCGAAGTAAATAACAGAAAATCAACCAATAAGCGACCAAAACTGGAACTATAATAAACAAAAAATTTAAGTGATTCAAGGAACATAGAACTAAGATCACAAGGAAAAAGAAAAAGAAAAAGAACTTGTATGCATTGACAAACATTGTTCAAAGAACGAAATAAAAAATATCTTCATCCAATTGCCCCAACACCTTTATACTAACAAAACATGTCTAAGAAATTCTACACACCTCTTCACACACCTTTTTACTGTAGGCATAGCCTTGATACGATTTAAGTTTAAAATCTGAAATTTTGAATATAGCAAAGTCCATATGAAAAGAAAATTTAATGGGTAAGTATGATGGAATCTCTAGTAAACACACGGGTATTATGAAGGCGACTAAGTACAAGGGAGTATTAAGTACGACTATATACTCCCTCGTTTGAGTACTAGTTCAAATTGCACTATCAAAGTGAATACTACATCCAAATGAAGGGGACCTGGTTTGATATGACGAGGAGGCAGCCTGCTAGAGAGTGATAAGCTGCGTATGCAGGTTAAAAATCCAGCTCAAAAACATATACAAACACACCACCAGAAAATTACTTTAGTTAAGCTGGTAAGATGCCAGATGACAGTAAAGAGTAGCTTGTTAACACAATTTGCAAATGTTCTAAATTATGTACATTGCCAAAATATAGCAGTTACGTAGCATCATACTTACTGCAGGACAAATCAGTCAAAATGACTTACAAAACAACAAGGATAATCATTCAGGTAAAGTTAGTAGAAACAGAAAGTAGTAAACTACTTATTCACGCAACTTTCTCCAACTCCTGCGCCGCTGCTACGACCAAACGTTGAGTTTCCCCAAGATAATCCAGCTTGACGTGCAGCCCTGGATGCATTAATCCCAACCACCTTTCTTGTTGTTGCTTCCATTGCCCCAAGATGAGTCCCCCCTCCACATCCCACTTGCACACACACCTCTTCACACACCCACCTCCACACATATCCAGCCTTCCCAAACCCCTGCCAGCGACCCCTTCACATCTCCCTGCCAGCCCCCCTGCACACACAGCCCCCCTCTAGAGCCCACTTGCACACACAACCCCCTTCCCACATGAACACTTGCATAGCTAATTCATCTAAAATTTACAACTTTCACCAACCATTTCAAAACTTTTCACTTTGCACCACGAAAAAAAATAAACCATGTAATACGAATTAAATACACCTCAAAAACAACAGAATTTACTTCAAACTTACTATTAATCAAAAGAACAACATATTGATTACCCAATTCAAGCGGAAAAATCGATCCAACAAAATCAAAACCACGAAATAATAGGAAAATTTCAAAAACCCTAATTTTAGTGGGAGAGTAGTAATTAACTTACATGAACCAAGCTTGGTCTTAATGAGCTCTCGATATGACTACCCACATTGGCAAACGAAGGAGTAAATTACAACCCTTTAAATCACCAAAATTAGCACTATCTAGCCAATCAATAAATCATCATCAAATTAAATTGAAATTGAGCTAAAGATTAGAAAACTAGACCTGAAAACATGACTACCCACATTGGCAAACGAAGGAGTAAATTATAATCTAACAATTTTTTTCTTAGCACAGAACAAAATGAAACACTTTATGTAGTACTGAAGCAAGGACATATCTATTTTAAAATTCTGACAAGAACAAAAAGAAATTACCAGCAATAATAAATAAGTTTATGACTACCCACATTGGCAAACGAAGGAGTAATTTATCAAGAAATATTGAAAAACATGAAATTTAACATGAGAATACTCATAAATGGCAAGGAAAATAGTATCAACAAGTAGATTTAAAAAAAAGGCATGAATATGGAAATCTTCGAAGAAAATGGTATGCAGTTGAACATAGATCTAAAGCAAAAAAATACCTGAGTGAGAAACTGACAGGGGAAAGCGTGGAGGAGAGAGAGGTGAGTCGTGTGGTGGTAGTGCAAGAGTAGATAGATTCTCCGGCTAGCGAACAGCGATGGAAGGGTGAGAAAAGCCGCGAAATCAATCATACCCACATGAAATTAAACAAAAATAACCCACAAAACATCAGATCAGGCAAAATCAATCATACCCACATGAAATTAAACACTTTTTAGATCTATAAAGTAGATAAACTCAACAAAAAAAACCCAAAAAGAAAAGGAAAAAAACCTGACGAAAGGCGGTGGTAGCGGCTCTACAGCAACGAACACCAACACAAGGAGAGGAAAGGCGGCGACGGGAAGAACGGGATGACTCTGACGGAAAGCAGCGTAGGGATGGAGCCCAATCTGACGGAAAGCAGCGCATGAAACACCCGCGTTGGGAACCCTCGCTAACTGGTTTGCAATTGAAGGGAGGGAGGAGAGAGAAATGGGGTTGAGTAAATAGGGCTGCTCACGTTAAAATGGGAATTGAAGCGAGGGGTTTATTTCATTGTTGGGCTGCTCAAGGGCTGCGGTTAGCCCAAAAACCGCAGCCCTTTATTACTTATAGGGCTGCGGTTTTCGGCTAACCGCAGCCCTTCACTAAAAGGGCTGCGGTTTTTGAGATAACCGCAGCCCTTCACTGTTAAGTGACAGGCTAAAGTCGTATCACCTTATCAAAAATAACCTAAGGTCCACTAACAAGTAGTCAGAGAAGTCAGGATCGAATCCACAGGGAGAAAGTTATATTATTGTATCTGAATTCTAATATTATACTAACTAAATCAGTTGAAAATGGGTGTGTGACTAAACTAATAGGCAAATGACAGAACTAAATATGAAGGTAAGAATCAATTAATAAAGAACTAGGATTATGGATCACTATGCATATAATTCAGGAAATCAGAGACGAATAATAACTACCCAATAAATCAATTTATCTAGGGCACATGTAATTTCTCTCGAACATTACCCCCCTCAAAGATCACCTAGCCGCTCTCGCATGGTCAAGGATCACTATGCCTAATGATTGAAAGCCTATACGAAATCTCTCCCCTCGAAGTAGATTCAATATTGCGATAATAGAAATATAAATCAGGCCTAATTCACAAATCTAGCATGAACGATTCAATCACAGAAACAATTGAAATAAAGGGGTAATTATACTAATCTATCAATCCCTCATTGCATACATAAATCCCCACAATCCTAGAAATAAAACTACTCACTCATGTTTGAGAATCCAATAACAAATTCCATATAAAAATCCATACTTTGAACTATTGCAAATAACTAAGAAATTACTCTAATCAATAATAGAGGAAGCAAACAATAATGGAGAAAACAAGGAAGAAGATTACCAAATTAAAGAACTATATTGAACTTGCGAATAATCCAAAGGTTTGATCTTGAACCACAATGAAAAGTAATAAAAACAAGGGTTCTTGAGAGAATGAGGACTAAGAACCAAGATAAATAAAAGATTCTCTAATTTTCCTATTTATACTAAGTAGCCCGAAACTCATTAAATGAGCGCGCGGAAGAGAAGCCCGATCGGGCCAAGTCAGCCCGATCAAATCGGGCACAAAGCAGCAGCTGGGCTTCAAAACTGGACCTCGCCCGATTCAATCGGCCCGACACGCCCGATTCAATCGGCCCGACACGCCCGATGAGATCGGGCCGAAACGCAAGTTCGCAGCATGCGCCCAAACCATCGCCAAATAACGCCCGATGAAATCGGGCCTAACCGCCCGATCGGGCTTGACAACGAACTAACGAACGGGCAACGTCGCTCGATCGGGCCCGCAACAATTCTTGTTTCTAATGGCGATGAACGCCCGATCGGGCTTGAGGCGCCCGATGTCATCGGACTAAAGTCCGATTCTTCCTTCCTTGGCTTCAGACGCCAAGGCTTCACTTCTTCTTTTGTCCAAGGCCTCGGAAAGTATTCTCGGGACCCCGGAACTCATCATATATGTCTTCGAACCTCTCCAGTCCAGTGTAATGGTCAGATAATGGTAGAAAATAGGGAGATAGCTCCCTAAAACCTGTAATCAGACACAGAACAGAAAACCACAACTCGATGGAGAAAGTTAGCATAAAATGGCTCCTAAGAGCACTATTGATACACATTTTAGCTCAAATATAGAGGGAAAAACACTATATAAAACCATAACATCATTAAGGGTTGCGTTCTTCAAAAAACGCAACCCTTGCACCGTAGCCCTTGCGTTTTTTTCCACTAGTGGGGCTCATCATTCCATTGGTGAGTCTTAGTCAACTCAACCATGCTGACAATACGTCGAGTGTTATAGAACCTGTTTAGGAACTCTTCTTCCATTTCATCCCAACTATTGATGGATTGTGAGGGTAGATCTGTGTACCAATCAAAGGCCATCCCTTTAAGAGAACGTACAAATTGTTTGACAAGGAAATCGGTTGTGGTACCAGCATTGTTGCATGTTTCTACAAAGTGAGCAATGTGTTGCTAAGGATTTCCTTTCCCATCGAATTGTTGAAATTTTGGGGGATGGTAGCCAAAAGGCATCTGCAACTTGTCAATTCTCTTGGTATAAGGCTTTATATAGTGATGACTTCCTTGAGAGCTTTCCCCAAGTTGATTCTTGACAGCACGAGCTATCAACAATTCGAGTTGTCGAGCTGTTGGTGGACGGTGATGGTTGTCACTAGTCTCGTCTTTACTTTCATCACCACCTTGGCTTGATGATCCGTCGCATGGGATTCTACTAAGTTTCTCATTTAGGGCAGCAATTTGCTCGTTTTGGAGTCTGATCTGAGCATCCTTTTCCTCTCCGTCCTTCATCAACTTCTGGAGTAAGATGTTCATTTCAGCGAGTTGTTCCTCAACTGTTTTAACTAAGGTCACCATAATAGTAGCAGTGACAACATCTTTCTTCATTCTTTTGGTGTGAAAACCAAGACTCATGTCTTCCATAAAGTCACCTAACGTTATAGATTTTCGCGGGGTGTCAGCAACGTTTTCAGCAGATCGAAAAATGTCCTTCCATGCTGCCATTTCTTAGATTTGTTGTTGGTAACGAAACAGAGATGAGAGGTAGAGATGGTTCCACCGAGCGTGCCAAAATTTGTATACACAAATTTCAAGTCAAAATAAATAAGACAGGAACCAAAGTAACAAATAAATTATATTTCAATAAATGTATTGAGTACAATCTCTGTAAACAGTTTATAATGAAAATAAACTAAGTCCTCTGATTCTGTTCCGTAGCTTGGGAGTGACACGTTTTGATGTCGACGTGGAGTTGAGTATAGAGTGACGTTTTGTCAACGTCAACCTGAGTTTGAGTTTTGTTTGGGTATATTTGAATGAGGGTTGACAAAAGCTTGAATCTCAGTCGAATGTGTTTGAGTGTATCTGAATAGTCAACTGAATGAGGTGATGTCTATTTATAGGCAATAGAGATCCCTTCATGGACTTGGTAGTTTATGGACTTGGGCCCATTTATGAGTTGGAAGTCTTTTTTTCTACCTTTGCCATTTGGCCATCTTATTTGGACTAGTGATATGGACTGGCCCAAATATTTACAACCCAAATTATATTTGTCTAATTTGAATATCTTATTTGAGTGGGATAAATTAATTAAATTGGGCTAACTATATTTATTTTATCTCAATAATAATTAATTCATTTTAATTGTAAACACTAATAAATTTTTAGTATCTACAATTATATTCTTCTCTCTTACTTGAGTGTTCGTAATATTTCGCTAGTCTTCATTCGAGTTGGTCATAATATTTTGTGACTCCAAATTCTTACTAAAATTGATTTTGAGTGTAGAGTGTCGTGTTAACCTTCTAAAGAAACGAAATTTGTGTATATGATCATTTTTAAGTCGATGGTATCTCATTGCCACAACATGATAATTATTTATTTGTTTTCATCTTTATGTAGGTTTAAAATCCTTTGATTCTTTCAATAAAAGTATTCCAAGTTAAAGTAATACTGTTATCTTGATTCGAGACCTAAATCATTCATTAACCTCCTCATCCCATCCTTATGTTATCTAGCTAGGATCACTTCCAAAAAACACATATGAAAAAATAGTCCATTCATCTCTTAATAGTTTATCAACTTCTTTGAACGCAGAATTTTAGGAAAATTGTATTTATATGGGTTCTAAAGAGAAATAAAGTATTAATTTATTATGGGTCAAGAGAGAGAACGATAGTGGCAAATAGAAAAATGATGCTTTTATGTAGAAAATAATAATACAAAACTAGTGGATCTATTTAAAAAATAGAAAAAAAAGGTAAACTAATAAAAGACAACAAAAAAAAGTAGGTAAACTAACAAGAGACTGATGGAGTAATATCATAAAACGATGTGGCAAATTGAGAAGTTGGGAAGCACCTTTAAAAACAAGCATATGTCAAGTCCACGCATGTAGTAGGATTCCAATAAGAAAAAAATTATAATGTACCTAACTTGTTTAGATAATTTAGTTAATAATTCTGCCAGTTATATGCCTTAATTTCAACCAAGTGCCACATTTTTCTTTTAGACAAAGCTATAATCTTTCCAGCAAAATAGCCGTCGGCATAGGGGGAGGTTCTAGTTCTTAAAATAACTGAATAAAACCGCATCACGATATTCTGCAACCAACTGTATTCTTTTGTTCTTTCTCCATTAAAAAGCATATATGTAAGAAAAAAAAAAATCCCTCCCTCCATTATTGATAATACACGAACAACTAGGACTCTTTATGTGTTGGGTTGGTACAGTTTGAGATGTAACTCAAACCAAACTGCAAATATACGTTTGATATTTTTTTAATCCAAATCGCACCACACTTTTGCCCAAACCAACCCAAACCGCACCATGCGAAACGTTTTGGTGTGGTGCGATTTGCGTTTTAACCATTTTTTCATCTGCGATATGAGTTTTGTAATATAAGAATTAAGATTATTTTATCCGCGATAGGAGCAAAAGATATGTGAAAGACCTAAAAGAAGTGAATAAGGCCTACCCTAATCTAATCTAATCTTATGCCTTTGGTCTAGTGCATTTTGTTAAAAAATCAAAATAAACTTCATTTTTATTAAAAAAAAAATCTAAATAGTTTTGCAGTTTACGATGTTGTTTGGTTTTACAAAGATTCAAACTCAACCCAAACCGCAAACCGCAGTTTGCTTGAAATTACAAAACAAACCATAATTTTGAAATCGCGAAAAAACTGGTTGGATTGCGGTTTGGTACAGTCCAGATCACACTCTGACCTCCCTCCATTATTGAAAATACTACTAACAACTCATTTATGATGTATGCATATGAATGCATACTCCTGAAATAAACTACCACAAAAATTGCCATCAAAATACCATTACTCACATATATAATATACAAAAAAAAAAATTGAATGAACTTGGTTTACAATAACTTATTGTGTACTAAAAACCAAATGATGTAGATAGTTTTTGTTTGATATAATGAGTTTCTGCATGATATAATCACCTTTTATATATTTAGATTTTGTACAATATAGTTAATTCGGTTTTTCTAACCTATGCACCTAGTGCAAAGGTTAATCATTATCTATTAAGCAAACTAATTAAGTAAATAAGAATATCCTTCCTACAATTATGCTTATTTAGTTAAGTTCCTTATTCAAATAGGCATTAAATAAGGAACTTAACTAAATAAGCATAATTGTAGGAAGGATATTCTTATTTATTTAATTAGTTTGCTTAATAGATAAGGAAAAATTGTCAAAAATAATCCGAAGTTTGGGACGTCTCCCACCATTAATCTCAAGTATCGTTTTTCCCTGAATAATCCCAAGTTCGCATGTTATCTTCTAATATTAGTTCGACTCCAAGGATAACCTGCTTAGTAGGTAAAAATCGTAGGCCTCAAGTATAAAATTTATTTATATTTAATTATATCTCTTTTGGTTTAAGTTTTTTATAATTTAAATTATATTTTAAGTTTTTATTTTTATTTTTAATCGTATCTCTTTGTTGGTTAGAATTTTCGAAATTTATGAGTTTGGTAATGATTGCACGAGGCCACGATTTTAAGAGTTTATGCGTGGGTTTGTTGTTAGATTTTTTGTTGTATAAGTTTGTTTTGCATTATTATTTATTTTTTTATTCAAGCGAGTACCTATTCTTTCCCTTTCATTTATTTTTTTTTCTTTTTTTATCGACGGAAATGGATCAACATTTACATAAAAAAAACATAGTGGGGCCCATGACATTTTTACTTGTTGAGCAGGTCACCAAAGGAAGGAGAACAATATGGGAAGACAACATGCCAACTTGGATTATTGTCGGATAAAAGTAACATGAGATTAATGGTGGAAGATGGCCCAAATTTGAGATTATTTTTGACAATTTTACCAATAAATAATGCTTAACCTTTGCACTAGGTGCATAGGTTAGAAAAACCGATATAAAAAAAATAATCTCTCTCCTCCATTTCCTTTAACAGATTACTTACACCCCCCGAGAATCTCGGCCTTGTTTCTGATAACATCACAATCCCATCATAATTCATCCCCATCTCTTCTCTTCTCTTCCCCACTAAACCCACGACCCCACCATGTGCTCCTTCTTCTTCTTCTCTTCTCCTCCTATTCTCTCTCCTCATCACCTCTCTCCTTTTCTTGTTTGTTAATGGCAGAAACGACGTCGTCCTCCACCCACCAGGTGGACCCACAACCTCCACATCCACCCCCACCTCCACTTCCCATGGACGCCGACCTTGCTGAGAATCTCCACCTCGTAATCTCCGATGTTGTCAGAATCTCTTCTAACGGAAAATTCTCTGATGTGTTTAAGAAGGATTGTACTGATCTTGGTCGTCGGGTCTCTCTTTTATCCCATTTAGTTGATGAGATCCTTGATTCTTCCTTGTCGCAGATTTTGCCTTCTTCTTCTTCATCTTCCTCTTCAACCTCTTCTTCTTCCTGTTTCTTCGATTTGTTTGTTGCTCTTCAGGATTCTAAGAGGCTTCTTTTAGCTGCCTCCAGCATCGAACCTAATGAAGTAAGTTTAGATCTATTCCACTTTTCGCTTTATTTGATCTAAAAATCTATATAAGCAAATTCAATTTTTTTTTGTTGCAAATGAGCATCTAAATTCTAAATGTAGTGATGTAGATGGGATTTGATTCCACGTCTTAGGTACCACTCCAACAAGAATTTACTAATTAAACTAGATAGATAACATCCACTAATCAATTCAATTTGTGATTGCTTTAAAGTTTATTTAACACTTGGGTCATCATTTATGTTACTTTATTTGCATTATTATTATTTTTTTTTTTTAAAATGAAGCTGCAAAATATTGTTATTTCTGAAGTTTACTCAATTCCAGCCTTTTATTTACATTAATTGTGAATGTAATTGGGTTACCATGAACTGACAGAATTGTCTTTTAAATGTGTTATAGACTGGATATTCTTTTAGTGTGGTGAAAGTGAAATACTTTTGTCCACACCCAGGAAGGATCTCTGAATTTTATGATGGTAATTTTGGTGAAACGAAGATTTTGTGTAATAAAAGCAAGCAATTTTCGAAGAAGGATCTAACTTCCCATGCTTTCTTTTTTGTGAGAATTTTTGGTTTTGTTTTCATGTCAGCTTACATATTCTTGAATCAATATTATTACTCTGCCGTAGTATTTGTTGTATGTTTGTTGTTGCACATTCTCTAATGCATATCTTTGACTGTTAATTAATATATTTCGTTAGGTATGAGTAAAAGTTATAAAAAGTTAAGATTCTATAACAGTAACCATTCCACATGAGCCCAGGGAATTAGAACTCTCCCGTTCCGTTACAGAACAACCGTTGTGTAACGGATTTTGGATTTGCCGTTCCACGAAATCCCGTTACGGAACGCCATAATAAAATTCACATACTTCTCGCCGCGTTGTCCATTTCGTAACACGAAATCGCTGCGTTAGAACGCTTTTATCCCCATTACATTCATTCTTTTCAAACATTGGCCAAATTTTTTTTATGATTTAATTATATAGTTGATGAAACATGATATTCTAATAGATTTGATTATATTATGTTGTAGTAATGCTTCATAAACTAAAACAATGCAAAATTGCAAATAAGGTTAAAGCATTTTAATGTGAATTTTTTTAAAAAATTCACGCCGCGTCGGCCGCTAAACGTTCTATTTCCCGTTACAAGCCGTTTCCGCGACAACGCGACCGTTCCCTTGAACTACTAAGAGATAGATAGTACAACTATTGAGATTGCCTCGTAGTATGTGGATTCCCTTATTACAACTTTGTTTTGGATCGCTGGTATTTTTAGTTACCTTTTCATCTAAAATTTGTAGTACGAGTTTTACTGAACATAATTCTTCTTTATTTAAGGATGGTGCTACCAAGAGAGTTTCTTTTCAGTTTCAGTGTGTGACGTGGAAACTGGAAAAAGCTTTAGGGAACATTCCTTATGATCAGTTCGGTGTCTCAGAGGAGGTTCAGGAGCAGGTAAAAAGCCGTTCTCAATATGCTTTATGTTCATGTTTTTGCAAAATGATATTGGGGTTTGACGTGATCTTTTCTTATAGGTTGAATTGGTAAGAACGCAGCTGAAAAGAGCTACGGAAAGATACGGCCCTCTCACTTCTAGCAAAATAAGTCGTGTCTTATCTCAGCCTCTACTTAATGAACTGGAGCTGCTGCAATCAGGCAACAAAGGTTTCGGATGTTTGCATTTAGGTAATATAGGTAATATTGATCTTGAAGTCAAGCGGAAGGTCAAGAATGGCGGCCCACAGGATAATACCTCAACGAGTGATTCCCATGATATCTCACAGAGATTGGATGTTTCTACGATGCCAGCAGCAATTTGTGCATCTAATGGTGCTGAAACGGTAGATGATTCCACTGGTACTGATGAAAGTCAAGAAGAAAGCAGGAAACCTGACTCTGTGCTGATTCCTGAAGATTTCCTGTGCTCGATTTCTCTTGAGATTATGAGAGATCCTGTTATTGTGGCTACAGGGCAGGTATTTTGTTTTGCTGTGAAATCTAATTCAGCGTGTTGCAGCTTTGATATTGAGATTTAAAAAAAAAAACAAATATTTATCAAGAGACAAATGACAAACATCACATCCTTAAGTAGCATCTTGATTTGCAAAGATATATTTATCAGTTATTCTATAGAAAAAAAAGGTATCAAAGCACCCCTAAATGCTTTTTTCATCTGCGTAAAGCCACCTACAACTTCTTTCTGTCACTCATGGGCTATTTTCCATATTAATTCTCAATCGAATGGCTACTTTTTCATAGCACAATACCACAACCTCCATTATCCACCACCCGAGAACCTTCTGTGTTGCTGCTCTTCATAGCTGACTGTCTAAGTGTCGGATAAGACCATCACACCCGAGATTTAGAGCCACAGATATCACATTTTTTTGTCATGATTGAAATGCGGAGCTTGCTGGTTGATTTGGTGCGATTCCTTGATCATGGATTATTTTTTCGTAATGAGTAATTTTCATATGATTTCAAGCTTTAACCAGTTCTACTAGCATTGCATAATGGCTTCCGTTTAGTAAGGAGCCAGCAATTATCCATCATTCTTGGAGATCAAACTTAGCCAATGAAAGAAGTTGGCACAACCAAAAACTAGGTGGTAGTTGACTTAGGAGAGCATGGTGATAGGACTAGATTGTGATGACGATGCCTGGTTGACTTAGGAGAAGCAGGGTGAATGGACTAGATGTGATACCAATGCCTGAATAGTGATGAAGGCATCTATGCACAACTTGGCAGCAAGCAGTTGAAGAGTAAGAGAGTTGGTGGAGTGGTAGTGATGGCTGGTCACGTGGTCCGTTATTGTTGTGGTGGTTGAGTATTTCCCCCCCTTGATTGTTACCTAATATGATGAGGGGTTATTTATTTACTTTCATTAATCATAACATTCAAGAGAGATTAATTTTGAAAAAAGAAATTGATAATGAGTAAAATTTGTCAAATTTATCAGAAAATTGATGGAGAGCTATCAAGTAGACAGAATAGTAGCACTACTCAAGAGTGATTCCTTGCTATATTATTTAATAAAGAAATTATTTAGGGCTGGTTTGTTAATTGAGATCCTACTTAATGATATTTTTTTTATTAGTTCCGCTGTTTATTTTGCCATGGTTCTCATGCTTGCCCAGGTAATTCAAAGATGTGTGATCAATTATAAGGCATGCAACAAGTTCTTCATGCCTTGTGTTGGTAAATCATGATGGAAAAGAGGGCAGAGGTTTTCAGAAGCCCTCCACCTCTTTCATTTCCAAGGGTTTGAACGGAAACTTATGAGACTTTTCAGATGCCTCCTTCCCTCCGTCCTTAACTTTTATATTGACCGGGGAATGGACCCAAGTACCCCTGTCCTTACCTTTTCCTCTTCTAATAATTTCCTCCAAATGCATTTCTGTGAGAAGATTTTGTGAGGAGCTTCTGTTAAAAACCTGTCTTTTATCTTACTGGCCTTTTGATTATGTTTATTTTATTTGCAGACTTATGAGCGATCTTACATACAAAGATGGATTGATTCCGGCAATATGACGTGTCCGAAAACTCAGCAAAAGCTCCAGCACTTCACTCTGACACCTAATTATGTCTTAAGAAGCTTGATATACCAATGGTGTGCTAAGCACAACATTGAGCAGCCAACTGCCTTAATGACTGGTAAAATAAAGAAGAGTGATGGATCATTCCGTGATGTAAGCGGAGATATTGCAGCAATTCAGGCCCTTGTGCGTAAGCTGTCTAGCAGGTCAGTGGAGGATCGCAGAACCGCAGTGACAGAAATCCGGTCCCTTTCCAAAAGAAGTACAGACAACAGGATACTGATAGCTGAAGCTGGAGCTATCCCTGTGCTGGTAAACCTATTAACATGTGATGATGTACTAACCCAAGAGAATGCAGTTACATCCATTCTCAACCTCTCTATTTATGAAAATAACAAGGAACTAATAATGCTTGCGGGGGCAATCCCGTCCATCGTTCAAGTCCTTCGTAACGGGACCATGGAAGCGAGGGAAAATGCAGCGGCTACCCTTTTTAGCTTGTCGCTTGCAGATGAAAACAAAATAATAATTGGTGCTTCCGGAGCAATACCAGCATTGGTAGAACTGCTTCAAAGTGGAAGCCCTAGAGGAAAGAAAGATGCTGCTACAGCACTTTTTAATTTGTGCATATATCAGGGTAATAAAGGCAGGGCTGTCAGAGCTGGGATCATTGCAGCATTGATGAAGATGCTAACAGAATCCAATGGTACCATGGTCGATGAGGCTTTGACAATTCTTTCTGTCCTCGCTGGTCACCAGGAGGCAAAGATTGCCATCGTTCAGGCATGCACTATACCGGTTTTAATTGATCTTTTGAGAACCGGTCTGCCGAGGAACAAGGAGAATGCTGCAGCTATTCTGCTTGCGTTATGTAAGAGAGATTCGGAGAATCTTGCCTGTTTAAGTAGGCTAGGTGCCGCCATTCCTTTAACAGAGATTACTAAGAGTGGTACGGAGAGAGCGAAGAGGAAAGCCACTTCATTATTGGAGTTGCTCAGAAAGCTGCAACAACAGCATTAAGGTTGTGTTGTTTCTTTTTCCACCCTCTTTATGTTACTTTTATTTATTGTTTGTCCATTGTTACATGAGAATGAAAACCCATTCTCATTACTAATGTATTTGTATCTACTCTTTTTTTTTTTTATTTTTTTACTTGGTGAAGGTGTGAAGGAAATTCAATTCATCTGTTATTTTGTAATCAATTCTTATACGAAGCTATTGCTTTCATCTCTTAATCAATATAATTGTAGATGCATCTTTTGATAGTCTGTCTATATCATTTTGTGTACCTTTACTAAGGCCATTCGATAAACTTGTAATTTTCGATCGGAAGGGGTCAATCTTCTAGGGACAAATATATAAAAACTGGGGCATTATTAGTTTAGGGCCCGTTCGGTATTATTGTGGTTTTCTGTTTTTTGGTTTTTTGATTTTCAAAGTCATATGATATATGTCTTATAATGAATAAAAAATTAGTCAAATTTATTGGGAACATGATGATTTTGAAAACTGACAACTAAAAAGTGAAAATCCTGTTTTTGGTTTTTAGTTTTCAAAAAAACTGAAAACAGAAAACGATAACGAACGGGCCCTTAGTTTTTAATATTGTTTGATTTTAAATTTACTTCTTTTGAAGTTTATAAATTCAAATCTTATCTAGTCGCTGTACGGTTTTACGGGCTGAAAATGTGGCAGATGCAAAGAGGTTGAAATTGGTCAATGAAATACTCTTTTTTGAGCTAATAGTCTAGATGGATGAAATGGCTTGCATTCATATTCTAAAGGGTGAAGATCACAAACATGGTGAGTGCATTCATATCATAATTTTTGTCAAGAGCTTGTGGCTAAGACGGATTGGGTGTTCGAATTTACACATTGTTATAGACAGTGAAATAGAGCTGCTAATTGGCTTGTAAACAAGGAAGTGGAGCAAGCTATTGGAATTACCTTTCATTGTGACCCTCGGATCTTGGTAGAATTTGAGATGATGATTTAATAGGTGTAGGCGTGTAGCTATGCCACAAGTTTTTTTTTTTAAAGACGAAAGAAACAAACTAGGGAGGTTGTCTGGGCTACCCTAAAGCATCCTTTCGGATGATTAGAGAAAGGGAAATCAGGAACATCAAACCAGTAGGTAAGATTTGCCATCGTGTGACCCCTGTGAGCCAACCAATCTGCAGCAGCATTAGCCTCCCGAAACACGTGTCAAATTTGAACATCTTCAAACCTCTTCAAATCTTCACCTTTATCTAAAATAATAGCATTAATAGTCGAAGAGATCTTCCAAATGTTTTTGATAGACTGAATCACACCTAAATTATCACCCTCAATAACTATGTTTTTAAACCCAAAGAAATGGCCCTTCTGATTCCTTCTCTCAACCTTCTCGTTTCGGCTACAAGAATGGAAGTCGAACTATCTAGAGCCCCTGCCCCACAAAGTAAAACTTTCCCTTGAGCATCCCGAATAACAAACCCAAACGAAACTTGACCATCTGAAAGCTTGGAACCATCAAAATTTATTTTATTAACAGTTTTGCGAAGGAGAAGACCAAACAATATGATCATAGACCTTGCTTTAGCAGGATTTAAAACCAAACTCTAGGGCTGACGAAGCGAAAAGTGAGTATCACAACCATCAACAGACGCACCTAGGCGTCTAACGTTATCCATATAAGCTCGAATCATCATACTCGCTTTGGTGGGAGAGCACGTTTCGTGACGAAAATTCAAACCATTCCTATTATACCAAATAAACCATCAAGTGATGGCAAAAATCTCCAAATGAGACCAAGAATTACACGACCTAAGAAAGGCTAAATATTCTACAAAAGACATAGCATTACCTATACTAGCCGGAATAGGCCAATCCTAATGAGAATGAAGATCCTCAAAAATATCTACTACAAATGGACAATTAGAAAAAAAGATGAGCAGCATCTTCCGAATGAAAATTACAAAAAACAAATTCCAAAGGCAAATAAATATGACTTAATTCCAATCTTTTTTTTTTTTGTGGGGAGGCCATTATGACAAATTTTCCAAATAAAAAAATTTTATTTTTAGGAGAAATTTCAACTTCCAAATCCATTGAAAAGCAGAAGGTTCAGTCCACTGGGAATCAAGCCCATGTAAAAGATCAACCCCAGATTTAACTGAATAAATCCCATCTGGGGGCAAACCCCAACAAATTTTATCTGGAATTTGATTGCTAGGAATAATTTTTTTGATAGTTCCATCAACAATTTCTATAGGAACAAACTGACCAAGAAGTAACTTATCCCACTGACGATCTTGATTAATGACTAACTTGAAAACTTTCCGAACCTCTTGGAACATGAGAGACATCCGCAATAGGATGATTATAAGTCCAATTATCATATAAGAAAGAAATAGCCTCACCAATCCCTACATTCCATCTAAGACCTTTTTTGAAGGAATTTCTCAAATTCATAAGTTTCCTCCACCGCCAAGAGACATCCGCTTTGACTTTGTAGTTAAACAAACTTTCCTCCTTTAGATACTTTCTCTTGACTAACATAACCCATAAATTTTTAGGGGAAGTTAAAATTTTCCATGAAGTTTGAATTGAAGCGCTATATTATTAGTCTTCGCTTTCCTAAGACCCAAATCTCCAAACTTTTTAGGCTTACAAACCTTGTCCCAACCTATGAAATTTGGAGATTTCGCATCTAAAGATTTATTCCAAAAAAAAAATTCCTATAACTTTTGTCTAAAGAAGTGAGCATGAAGGAGGCAGAGTAAAACTTTGCATTTGATTGTTCGCTTTTATTGCTAAATTTGATTGTATAAGAACAGTCCTTCCTGCCTACGATAATGAGTTAGCTTTCCATTTTGTCAATTGAGACGTAACTTTTTCTAGAATTTCCACCAATGTGTCGTTTGTAACTTTAGAGCTGATGATTGGGTAACCAAGATACTTTCCTAACGATAAGGTCTCCTCCATTTAAAGAATACTAGCAAAATTAACAGACACATTTGATGGGATATTCCTTGTACATTGGAAAGCAGACTTATGGAAATGAACCAGTTGACCTGACATGGTGCAGTATTTATCTAAAATATTATTGATAGTATAGCAACTTTCCTCTGAAACTTTAGCGAAAACCATAGTGTCATCTACAAAAGTTAGAAAAGGAATTTTAATTCTAGAGTGACCCAATTTAATACCAATTGATTTAGTGCCATTAAGATTTTCTTTGTGAAATCTACGAGCTAGAAATTCTGCACATACATAAAATAAAAATATAGGCAGATATCGGATCGCCTTGACGAATACCTCTAGATGGAATAAAAGACTTTCCAATAATACCATTCACTAAAACTGAAAAAGAAACAGTAGTAATACACTGCCTTAGCCATTCTATCCAACGAGTGCAGAAACCAAACTTCTCAAATACAATAAAAATTAAATCCCACTCTAATCTATCATAAGCTTTCTCCATATCTAACTTTAGAGCTATCCATCTTTCTAATCCTTTTTTATTTTTAAAAGAATGAAAAACTTCATGTGCTAACAAAATATTGTCTTAAATAAGCCTTTCCGGGACAAAAGCTCCATGCAGAGGATGAATTATCTTACCCAGGACAATCTTAAGCCTATTTGCCATAATTTTCGAAATGATCTTATAAATGGAGAAACAAAGAATTATTGGTCGAAAATTATTTGGATTTGAGGGGCTATCGATTGTTGGAATTAACGTAATAAAAGTATGATTTGTTTCTTTTAAAAGTTTTCCTGAATAAAAAAAAACGTTTTGACAGCTCTAAAGACCGATCTACCCACTAAAGACCAATACTTTTGAAAAAAGAAAGGAGGATAACCATATGGGCCAGGGGATTTATCTGGTGCTAAATCAAATGTTGCTGCCTTAACTTCATCAAGAGTCACATCCTTACAAAGACTTACTTCCCCCGTTCCATAATAAGTGAAACACTTACTATTTTAGAACGTTTCAAAATAAGTGAAACATACCTTAAATGGAAAAAAGAAAGTGGAAAAATGACAAGAGTACCCATCACAAACTTGTGTGGTTTGCTTTTCTCTCTCCTCCTTTTGATAATGAAAAGGGTATTTTATGACTTTTTGGCTTTTAGAAGTGATGTTTATTAAATCTTGTGCGCAATCCCTATGTTTCACTTATTTTGGAACGGAGGAAGTATATTATCTTCATCTGATATTATTTTCTCTAATAAGGCAAAATCTTCATTACCGTCAAATGAACACAAAGGGTTACTAGCAAACCGCTGTTTAAAAGCATTAGTTATACATTCTTCAATCCGACTTGGATGAGTGATTGCATTATTTGGAGCATCTTAAATTGAATTCATAAGGTAACGATTTCTTCTTATAGAAGCATAAGCATGATAATATTTAGTATTGGCATCACTTAGCTTGATATGATTTGATTTGGCTTTGATTTCCAATGTAATTCCTGAAAATGCAAAAGTTTATTTTGTTTTGCCAAAAATTTTATCTACAAGGCCATTAAACGAGGGGAGTCTTCGTTTTGAATTAGTTCGTCTTGAATTGATTTGAGTTTAATATCAACAATTCTAAGTTGACGAAAAACATTCCCAAAACGGATAGTTGACCAAAGTTTAGCTTTTTCTTTTAAAAGCTTACATTTACGAGTAAAACAAAACATATGCGATCCTTAAAAAACGAGTACAACATGTTTTTTTATCAAGCAATCAAAATCCTTACGAGACGACCATAACTTGCTAAACCGAAATGGAGGAGCTTTCCTACTATTACTTATGTTAAGTGATACTGAAATTTGACAATGATCCGAAGATGTGAAATTATGATGTTTAACTTTCGAGTTTGGAAATAGATTGAGCCAATCCAAACTAACTAAACCTCTATCCAACCTTTCTAATATATTATTTGGACCATGAGGTTTTTTCCTCCAAGTATTGACATTGCCTTCAAAAGGTAATTCAATACATTCTATAGATTCAAAAAGTAAATTCATATAATTAAGGCGAGAAAAATGAAATTCAGCACCACCTAACTTGTCATTACTAGAGCTTAACGCATTGAAGTCTCCTAACAACATAGAGGAAAAGTTTAATGAACTTAAATAATTAAGCTATTAATTCTTCCCAAAATTCTTGTTTTAAAGCATGATTAGGAGGAGCATAAATAAAAATAGCAACAAAGGAACAATTTGATTGCTAAAATTGATATATTACAAGCCATAAATCTATCCGATTTATGGATGATAGATATAATAAAAGGATTTGAAACATTATCCTTCCACATACACCATAGTCCACCTGTCAAACCAAAAGTAGGGAGGAAATCACAATGAGCAAAACCACATTGCCTTACACTCCCCTCAAAGGGAGAGGATTGCACTTTGGTTTCACATAAAACCATGATATGAACATTATTATAAATACAAAAATCCTTAATTTCCTCCATGGCAAGATGCCTCTTGCATCCTATAATGTTCCAAAAACTTATATTCATTTAAAAAACATTGGCAAGTGGGAGACAAGACTTGACTAAGTCCTGCCCCTCTTCAGACCCGAGGAGGCTGAATCATCCTCCCATGCACTCCTTCCTTCTCTTAGCTGAACTAGAAGAAGATCCTGGCTTCATAGGGCTAACCCCTTCAACCTCCATTCCCATAATCAACCTTACCATTGAAGCCTCAGATTTGATGGAATGAAAAGAATTTTCAAACTGAGAGAGATACCCATTCAGCATATCATCATCATCTTGCTGCTCCTCAATGATAAAAGTGCCATCATCAACACCAAAATACTCCTCATTCTTATCAAACAAATTCTCTTCCTCTGGAAGAAGAATGTCTGCTTCAGTCAGATAGTTTTCAGGAAACAAATCACCAGGATATATAACTCTGAGAGGCACAGGGGCAATAATACCATCATTGGCTATGGGAGGAGGGAGGGGCAGTAACATAGGATCACTAACAGGCACATCAAAGTGCTGATCAGATGAGATCAATTCTTTTTGAGCTAGAGAGGGGTCATAAGGGGGAGTAACAACCTCAAATTCAAGTTCATCATCAGAGGATTCCACATTTTCAACAGCTTTACCTTTCTTTAGAATTAGGGAGACTAATGGAAGCTTGCTGCACATGACCAACATTCACAAGATCTTTGAACACAACTCCCTTCTGAATAGGAGTATTCTTAGCACCATCATAAACTTTAGTAGGGAATTTCTTCTTCACAAAGTTCTGAGAAACATTAGCTGTAGCAAATGTAGAATTCCTAGAAACATGCCTAGGCCTAGCCTCCACTACATTAGCCTGCTCAGCTGTAGTGAGAGGCTTGACTTACCTATTAGTATTCTCAAAAAACTCAGCCAACCATTTCTTCTTAGGATTCTTAAGCAATCTCATAGTAACATCCCTCAAGACACGTTTTTCAATACTATGATCATCACATCCACACAAGGATCATCTAGTAGAAAAATCTACATAACACGACATATAACCACAGGTTACACCCCCAACACGAGTTTTTTCAGCAAACTCTAAAAGAGGTTAAGTGATATCAACCCTTATGCACACTCTAGCAAACCTGATTTTATGCCTCAAAAGAGACCTAGCATCAAGTTTAACAAGAGTGCCCACATTATTGGAAGCTAACATATTGGCCACAAATTCATAATTCAAGAGCTCAGCAGGAAACTTAGGAAATCTTATCCATAAATCTACCCATTCTATTTCCTCAATATAAGGATCAAAATGAGCACGCCATGGATGCAAAACAAATAGTTCTCCCTGAACATGCTGTGGTCTTTCAGACCAAACCAAAAAAAGATCACCAAGATTAGCAAGCCTAATCATTACCCAATTATTACCCATTTCCATAAAATCAACATCACCTTTGCAAAATTTCCAATCTACTTTCGTTCTAGAAATAATGGTACGCAAATTAATTCGATCACCCAATACTTTTCCTATTAAACATGATTTAGTAAGATCATTAATATCTTTTCTAACTTGAGCTAAATCATCAACTATAGTAGCATCAAGCAAACAAGGGGGGTCAAATGGAACACTTACAACCAAAGGAACATACTCAGACACTGGACCAGCACCAGCACCAGCACCAGCACCAGCACCAGCACCAGCACCAGCACAAGCCTCATCAGACAAAACCACACCTTTAGGACTGATGGATACCAGAGATGGTCCACCCTTCCTTGCATATTCATTAATAATAGCATCCTTAAAAGATTTAGGGATTGACATATTGAAGAAAAAATTCAAAACATCACTCAGCCAAGCACCCATCACTCAAGCAATGAACACAGAGAGAAATGAATGAAGAATAAACTAAAGAAGCGAGATTTGAAGTGAAATGAAAAAAATACCTGAATTTGCCGACTTATATAGCACAAAAAATTAGGGCAATTTTCAAAAATTTCCGAACACATCTTACCAGAGACATTTCCTATCGCTTTAAATGCAATAGCTAAATTAATGGAGAAAACTCCAATGCGAACAAGCAAACTCTGCTTCCCATCAAAAGCAGACGACAGCAAAGAAGAAATGATGACCTTCAAACCAAAAAAATTGAAGACACCACCACACAAACACTCACAAAGGAGTAATTGAACACTCCCATCAATGAACAATAAAACCCTAGCCCTCTTTCTATTTTTGTACTTGAAACTCATGAATTGAAGCCACCTAATCCAAATTGAAGGAGAATTGGCTGAAGTAATCATGAAACACAGCTCAATTGCTCTAATTCTAGGCTTATAGCTCTAACATTGAGTGAATTTAATGTTAACCACTCTATGAAAAGTTGCAGGCCTACAAATAGTAGAACAACAAGAATGCGAAAAGTTATCTACTTTAGTAGATAACCAGCTAATTAGGAAGATACTTAGTAACGAGTTTGTTACAGATACAAAGATCTGAAGGTAGATCTTGACTTTCGGATGAGCAGAGCATTAAATTGGGAATTTTTTCAGGTATTGAGGGCTAGGGTTTCTTTGGGTATTAAAATTGGGGGACAATATTCTAGAGCTTATCTCTCTAACTTTCTCTCTCTTCAATTTTAAGGTCCTTCGACCCGCCACAAGTAGTTTCTTAGTTTGTAGTTTTCATTTATTATTTTAAATAGAATTATCCTCTTCATTTGCAACAAAAAAAAAAGGGAAATTCCCAATGGAAATCTTATGCTTTGGCTTTTTCACTTTAGTAGCCACATTCAATTTTCATTCTTAATAGTGTCCCCATAAGTTTTTCCCGTATTTGTAGCCTTTTTTCTTGCTTGTTGTGTGTAGGCACATTTTATTGCATATGCGATATGAGCGTGGATTTGATTACCTCATTGTCAAGGGTTTTATGGCTTTGAAAATTGTTTTATGAAGGAAGACTCATAAACCTAATAAGATATTGGGAAACCATAGAGACAACTTAGGGACCTATCCAATGTATATCATGACTTCATAATTGGTCAATGAACCAAAGATTGAGTTTGAGGGTGACGATGCGAATATGACCAGGAATCAAATTTGTCCATTGCTGGCCTCTACTTAATACGATTCATGTTCTAGTTTTATACAAATAAACAACCACGTAATATGTTCATGTAATCTAAAAATTAATCTATGTTGGTTCATTAGACACAAAAGACTAATTTTTGGTGATATGTTATTTATGCAATCAAAATTACTAGGAACCTAACAAGTTGTCCAAATTATCATATTAGGCTTTAGAACATTTATTTAGTTCTTGAATAGCCAAAATCAACATGTGCGGTGATGAAAACGATAAAGCATATAAGCATGGATATGAATATAGTATAAAGAAATATAAAAAGAAAAGAAAAGATTGGAGCATGAATTCTTTTAAGATCTACATCATGAAACTACATTTTTAGAATAATATGAAATAAATTGGAATTGAATCTCAAGAATTATACCTCTGCTGCTTGAGTTTTGTATAATGTTCCACAGGAGGATCAATACTTGAAGCTTGAATGAAGATCGAATGGAAAAATTAAACTATTTAATATTACGTGCTTGGGGGAACACGTCATTTCGTCTTTGACATATCCCTGTTGACTTGTACAGTCGGAGGCGGTAGATGAAGCAAAAGTTTATGCCTGCTGGATACTTGGGGGACATGTCCATGTCATATGTGAGACGTCCATGCTGTTTAGTTTTTGTCGGGACTATTTTTTGACGCGGTTTTTGGATTTCCTTTTTTATTTCCTTATAAATGATTGGTGACACATAAATCTGTCTCCCCTTTTAGTACCCAATGATGAAACATACCATCGTTCTACTTTGTCCGGACTAAAGAGGAGCAATCAAAAACCTTGTCCAAAACCCATTTTTGAGTCCAAAATATGTTTGAAAGCCCATTTAAAAGAAAGCCTAATTTCAAGCCAATTTAATTACTCTTGATAATTAATTGAATTATCAAAACAAATCTTTTATTAAATTATTTTCATAAACTCAGGTTCTATGATTTAAATCCATAATTCAAAGATAACTATCAATACAAGATAAGTCAAAATGGTTATTTAAGATAAAAACTGAATATCGGCAAAAAAACAGAATGCGCTGCATGCAAGGATGATGCACTCGACACGACACTGATGCGGTAAGCACACTAAGCCTAATACGCATAGTGCAATCTTCTTTTTTTATCCTCAGCTTCGTTTTCCGAATTCTAATCATATTTGTCAATATAAATACATTGTTTTCACTCGACTTTTCTCACAGACTTCACATATACTTCAACACATCTATACACTTATATCTAAACATCAAAACCTCTCAAAAATTCTCTCATACACATTCAAACTATTCAAACACATTCAACAAGAATATTAATTTTTCTTCTTCCCTTGGATCTTATTCAAGAACTCACTTTTTCATGGCTAAAGATTGATTTCTCTAACGTCCGATAAAGGTACAATTACTAAGGGTCGTCCTTAATAATTCCTATTAATTTCCTGAAAGTTACTAACAAGTTTTTCCTTATGTAGATCCTTAATAATTCATTATTCTTGTTGTATGCATATTTTAATTGCCTACGTGGTGTGAGTGCGTATTTGACTAACTCATTGAAGAGTTCTATTGAAAAACGTTTCTGAAGTCGCCAACAAGTCTTTAAATGAAGACTCATAAAACTAATTGGATATTCGAAAATCTTGGGGACAACTTAGGGACTTATCCAATGTAGATTTCCCCGTCATAGCTATATTGAACCAAAACTTGAATTCGGGGGTAAGGGTACGAACATGATTAGGAATCATGTTTGCGCATTGCTGGGCTCTACTTAACACGATTCATAGCACATTTTATGCAATTGAACAACCAAACATTAGATTTCAACACCCAAAAAAATTATTTAAGTTGGTTCATTAAACACAAAAGACTAATTTTGGTGATATGTTCATTAGCAATCAAATTACTAGGTTCCTAGCAGGTTGTCCACATTATCTGATTTAGCCTTTAGAAAAACTATTTAGGTCTTGTTTAACAATTATATAAAAGGTGGAAAATATTATAGTCAATATAAAAGTAAATTAAATGGGAAAGAAGAAACAGTTGGTCTTGTAAGAGACCGCCTACTTTGAGTTAAGAATTAGACAACGGCCCAAGCCCAATATTAAGAAGAGAACATACCATCCTTCTAAATATAGTGACTAGTTTAATCTATTTAGTGGTTAGTTTAATCTATTTAGTGACCAGCTTAATTCATTTAGTTCTCACATTCTTTAATCCATTTAGTGAATAGTTTAATCCCTTTAGTGACTAGTTTAATCCATTCGGTAAGACTATCAGGTTAGTTTATAAAATTATTTGTTGTAGTTCGAGATTCAAAGGGAAACAAAAGAAGTAGAAAAAAAGGGTCGACTAAGTTGGTGCGAAATGTCTAGGGACAGTGTTGGGTTAGAGTGAGATGAATGGGCTTGTTAGAAGAATGTAGGCTTGGGTTTGTCTAATTTTATGCTAAAATTAGACCGTCTATTCTAATAATTTGTGAAGAAATAAATATAAGAAAAGAAATATGCGCAGGGAGTTAGTATAATCACTACAACAAATTGCCACTTGTGCCACGGTAAGAATCGTGGCCCAAGTTAAAGAAACCCGTCGCTATGTAATCTAGCCACGGGAATTTTGGAAAGTATTCCCGTGGCACAAGTGGCCGTGGCTAAGATTTTGCCACGGGAAAATAGAGGGTGTGGCGTAAAGTGAAATGTATGCCACAAATACTACCGTAGCTTAAAATATCCTTTGCCACGAGTATTATCGTGGCTACAAAGCCTTTGACTTAAGTGCTATTGTGGCTAAAATAATCCCATTACCATGAATTTTACCGTGGCTAACAAATATCTGGCTACAGTTTTCTCTCATGGCTAACCAATTCACTAGGCATAAGATCTCCCGTGGCAAGAAGAGAATACACGATTCTATATAAGTTACCAATTTCATATGCCAAATATATATTATTGTGCAAATAAATATATATTAAACAATAATTTTTAATATGGAATAACGAAATATTATTATTAATATAAAATTCCTAATATCTTTACATTAAAATGTACTTGAAATAAAAAGTTCCATTGACAACTAAATAAAAACACTATATTCTCCAATCTTTTTGCATAAAAAAATTATAAACTACATAGTACTTTAATTGTAAATACAAATGCGTCTTGTGCTTGATAATATGTACCCTCTTTCTCCAATCTGTAACAAATCAAAAAAATTGTTAAAATACTATAGTGGCATCCATTAATCTTGCTTTGATCAAACACAAATTAAAACCATACAAAATGCATTAAAAATATTAGTGTCTGGTTGAATTCTCCACGTCTACAAGGATCCACTAGTTGGCCTGCTAATCTTGTCTTTCTTTTACTTTTTTTCCTTTTGAAAATCAGAGCTGATTGTGCCCCCAAAATTTCTGGAGCCAACTGCAACATACAAATATCAAGGCTAACTTAGCAAAATCATCTGTGCTAGCACTCTTGGCTTCTAATCTAGGAAGTTCTGTGAGCTCTCTTCCCCATACCAACTAACAATAATTGCAGGGCAGTTAAAAATCACAATGTGCAGGAAAAAGAAAATTGAAAAAGAAATATTCTCAGACGAAGAACTAAAAACCACATAATTAAGCTCGGAATACACTGCAAGGGAAAATAGGGACATCTGCATAACACAACTGAAAACAGAGGGATTATGTGCATTTACTCTAGTTCTATCATTTCCTGATCACCTCTACAAATGCCATGATCCATTATATGAGTGCATTGCTACTACTGTCTCCTAAACTACAGTGATTACAACAAAATTGAATGCCTTCCAACTATAAAATTTCTGATGCAATAAGTGAAAAAAAAATGTGGACCAAAAACTCTTTAGAATACGAAGCTGCACACAGCCCCTTTCACAGCCAATAAAACCCACAAAATTTACCCCTTTCACAACCATTGAAACACCATTGAAATACCTACTACAACCAGCCCATTTCACAGCCAATAAAACCCACAAAATTCACCCCATAAAACCACTTCATTTCCATCAGAATACCCTCTAAACGTCTACAATAATCAGCCATTATACCACCAAATATACAACAGCAAATATCACCCCAAAACCTGCAACGATACCAATGTATTTCCTCCAAAACCAGCAACAAAAAGCAGTAGCAAATCACCCCTAAAGAACCCTTAAACTGACCCCTAAACAGCCTCGAATACTTCCTTCTACCTCCACTTACATCAGCCTTAAACCTGTAGCAATTACACCCTAAAAGCCCCTCCAGAAAGATATAAGAAAGTAGGTTCAGAAAGGAGGAATGCACTCCAGGAATAATTAAAATTAGCATTTCTATTATTATAAAAGATAAGTACTTACTTGAAGCCGAAGAACCATCACTCGAGGAATCATTATCGTCAAACGTATCCAGCCCAAAAGTTTGTAGTATACGCTTGAACTTATTCTCCCAAACCTTATTGTTTGCGGGAATTTTTCGAACTACCTCATTTCTAGTTTTTTCGGCTTCATTCTTGGCAAACTCATTATCTTTCCTAGCTTCTTCAGCTTCCTTTCTAGCATCCTCGGCCTCTTTTCTAGCATTCTCAGCGTCATTTCTTGCTTTTTGAACTGCTTATTCAACTGTCTTTTTAGCTTTAACCACCTCTTGATGAAGATCAATTCGGGAAGCCTTTACTTGAAAATGCTTTGTAATGCTTTTTCCTGGTCCATAAGCTCGCAAATACCCATGCGTATCTTTGCCAAGTACATCTAGAAATATTTGTACAGCTGTCTTTTCATTAAGCCCTTGTTCTCTTTGTTCCTTAAGTTTCTTCATCATATCCTACAATTAGCATAATGACAAGTTAGATAACATCGAATATAGTATCTAGAAAAGAACATCTCAATAAGTCACAAAATTACAACTGCATGCTTGTTTTTGGCTAGAGTTTCAGCATTAACCAGCTTCTTTGATTTTCTCATACAGATTCAACCATCACATCAAGTCGACTACACTTCCCTCCATTTTTCTTCTTCTACATTAAGTGATATGGCAAAACCAGTAACTGTATGAAGCACAAATCATTTAGTCAAAATTAATCTGTAAATCTACTTACAACTTCTTGCTTGAGCCGAGCACAACTTTTACTACCATTGTAGTGAGGCATCTTCTAGAAAAACCTACTCTTACGAGCTTTATTGCTCTTGTCCTAAAGTAAAATAGTTAGAACATTGGAAGAAAAGATACACATTTGATATAAAAATAATTCACAATCTCTTATACCTGAAACTTAGGATCGCTCCAAAAATCCACTAAGTATTTCCAATATGTTTTATTCATGTCCTTGGGCTTATTCTTCATGCAGTCGTCTTTTGTTGCTAAATTTGGAGCATCAAAATATTTGTTTTTAAATTTATGCCTGCTATCTCTAAATAAACGTTGAGCATGTGCCAAGACACCTTCCTTCCGATACTCTGGATCATCAAATGAGCACTTCTCCTAATAGATAAACCAATGCAAACTATTAACATTGGCCAAAATCAAAGTATTATAATAACAACATAAAACATTCATATGGAATCACCTTAATACAAGTCCACAAATGATCTAAGGTTTCAGATGTATACTCTTCCTAACTTTTAGCTTGTATGGGACAAACGAAACGGTTCCGTACTTGTTGACCCAAGAAGTAAGTATATAAATAAGAATGTGGACCAATTGGATTACCATCCTCATCAAACTCCACATTGATTTTTTCTTTAGGAGGTAATGTTGTAAGCTTTTTACAATATACCATCCCTCTTGTTTTTCTAATGGTACCTACATATATAGAGTGTAGAAAAATCATAACTTTAAATGAATAATATGACTCTAGAATAACATAAGCTTTCTACTATAAAGAATTACAACACCAAATATGAAAGAGAATATAACTAGCAAAATTGTAAGTGTAAATGCAATTTGAGAGTTCTAAGTCTTAGACTCTTTGTTGGGCTACAAAATTACACCTGAAGAGTTTTAAGTGTAAAGGAAAAGCCTATAAACAGAATATAAAAACATTTATGCCACAAAACACCCTCCATTGCAACCACATTTTGGTCCATAAATTAGCAGCCTTTATCCACTAAAACAGCATCAGTATGAGCACAATTCAACATAAAAAATAAAACAAATATAGCAGTAAGAAGCCACGAATTCAGCACTATATAAATGCCACCATAAACCACCATTTCCATCCATTTCACGCACCAAATTGCCACTATTCCGCCATCAATAAAGCAGCAGCCATGAAGCTCCAAATACAACAATAATTCGAGCATAAATAGCAGCAATAAGTACCCACAAAATAGAGTAAAATAGAATAATATAGGTGCAGACACTTCTCAAAATATTGTCCAAACACCATTCTTTTGTGCCCAATCACAGTAAATCAAGCACACTAAAGTCCAAATTAATCAAGCATAAACAATATCCGATTGTGTGCCCACCATTTGATTGTGTGCACACACCCTTTCATTGGGCCCAAACAAAACACAAACTATATTGCTGTGAACCAGATTAATGATGGTTTTACATAATTTCAAGGAAATTACAAATCATACCAGATAAAATATGATCCCCTTGAGCATTCGAAGGGTTTGTGAAGCTCATTAATGCCTGATTAAGATCATGTGGAGATGCATACTCAGGTCCCCCTTCTTCACCAACTTGTCTATCTTGGTCATAGTTTGTCTCCATATTGTCTCTATTTGTTCTATCCTCCTCATTTTCTGGTATAAATAAGTGAATGAAAAAAAAAATCGATTTCCCCTAATAAAATCTCAAAAGCATAATAGTAGTCATTGTACATGTCTTTACCTGTCTCTATTTCAGCATCTTTATGGTTTCCACTCAATTCTTGACCCGACATATATATCTACATTAAAAATGGACAAAAAAAAAATAGAAATTTCAAATGGTTGACATTAACTAATTGATTCACAAATATGGAAGCTTGAAGGAAATAATACCATCATTGCCTTGAGTGTTATTCAATTGATGACTGCTTCCAATGGCTGGAAATAAATTTAGAGGAAAGAAACGATTTTACTTAGGACAAGAATCAAAATACACCAAAAAACATGGCTCAATGCCACTATATTATAACAAAAGTATCAGTGGCTGATTGTGCTATATTAAAAGATATTGAAATAAACCAAAAGCAAATAGATGAACCTTTTTTTCATAATCTCTAAGGCTTTTGAAACTGATTCTAATTCATCGTTTCCCATTAAGGCTTCTTGTTTATTTTAAGAAACTTGGCAATTGACATTGGTGGAATAAAACTACTTCTTTCGTGTCCTTTACCCTTCTTAGTATTAGCCTGCAACAAATACAAATTCATTAACGAATAACCAAACTACTAACTCATTATTAAAAAATATCATGCAATGTATAAGTAAATACCCTTGATTAAATTGGCAATTGGGGCTCTGTTTCACATTCCTCATCCGCATGTTCATCATGACGAATATCCTCATCATCAGGGACAAAGTCATCATCGTCTTTGGTAGCTTTTCTTTTCTTGTTTCTTTTCTTCTCCTCCGTATTTTCAACCAAGCTTGTCAAAGATGACGCGATATGTTTTATGCCCAAGGATTGCATCTTCTCTTTGTTAGCTTGAACTGTCATCAGTCGCTGTTTTTCGAAATCAGACACCTCCTTTGAACTTGTGTTTCCTGTGCCTTTAGCCATTGAAAGCTGCTTTAAAAATATATGTTTCAAAATATCCAAAATGAATTTATTATAGTACTACAAAATTATTACATGTCGAAGGCAACACATACATGTTGCCATAATTTAGCAAATTTGTATCAAATAAACTAGACAAGTACTCTATTTCTAATTCCTATAAAGATATACGGTTGTATAGTGATGAGCACATGTATAGAGGCAGAAAATTAAGATAATTATTACTCATGAGTAGAAACTAACACTTCAATTAATAAATATAATAATAACAATATAATTATTACTCCCAAACATTAGTTACTAATGAAAAAAATAAGTAACAATACAAATTGAGTTCAACAATCCAAAGGATAAAAGAAAAGGCAAAATACAAAGATTTATATCATGCAAGATCGATATCATCATCACTATCCTCATGACTTTCAGTATCATTCTCACTATCATCCTCGAGATCATCACTATCGTCATAAAAAATTACATCTTCATTCTCATCATATTCTTTAGGGTGATTTTCCTCGGTAGCATCTACAATCATATCACCAATATCATCTCTTATTGCAACGAACTGATCATCAATGTCCTCCACATCTGTTGGTGACACAAATGTACCGTGAGAGGTCCCCGCTTGATTTTGTTGTAATGCATCCTTATCTGGTTCAATCAATTCCTTTTCTGGAACATTGTAATCATGCCTTGGTTGGGTCTTCACGATAATAAACCAATTGGGATCAAATCCATCATTGACATAGAACACTTGTTGTGCTTGGGACATAAGCACAAAAGGTTCTTTAGTAGGTAGCAAACGTTGACTATTGACAATAACATAGCCATGTTTGTCAACCTTGATACCTCTACCAACCTTGTGAACATCCCACCAATCGCAATGAAACAAAATCACATGTTTTCCATCCAAATATTGTACCTCAAGTATTTCAGTTAGGATTCCAAAATAGTCATCTTCCCTAGCCCCAACAATACTTTTGACCATAACACCACTATTTGGTTGACCCTCTTTCTTTCAGTATCCTTTGTGTGAAATCTAAAACCATTTCCAAGGCATCCATTGAAATATTGAACACCTTTTAAAAGACCTAAAGCCAATGTTCGTAAATCTTTTACCACTTGATCATCACCTTCCTGAGGTAAATCCGTGACCTTTAAAAACAAGAAGGAAAAAAATCATCAACTTACTATCATCCAAAGGTAAAAACTAACAAAACCAAACTTTTGACATACCTGTTCACGGGACCATTCTATCAAATTTTTGTCAAACGACCTTTGTTCATATTCACTACGGGAAAAAAAGAACCTTCGTCATACATAATAAAGGATTTATCTTTTTTCAAGATATTTAAAAATATATATATAAAAAACTCATACTTTAAGTATCCTTGAGCCTCTTCACAGTTTTTTATTACATATTCTTGGACTTGAGTCAACTCTTCTTCTGAAAGAGATCTATATTTGGCATTCCCCAAAGGAGTACCACATGGTTCAAATATTGATAAACCTTGATAATCGTCACTATCTTCGTCAGTGTTCCTTTCAAGTTGAGTAAATCTTTTTTCTATGTCATGTAGATAATTTGAACAAAAAAGCATACATTCCTCAATGATATAGCCTTCAGCAATGGAACCTTCTGGCCTACTTTTATTTCGAGCATAGCACTTAAAGTTGCGCAAAAGCCTAATAAATAGTAATGATGTTTAACAAAAAATGTTTAATTACATGGAATGTCAAGTGAATTAAAAAATATTATATAAGTATTACCTTTCAATTGGATACATCCAACGACATTGAACTGGTCCATCAATTTTTGTTTCCTCAACCAAGTGAACGCACAAGTGGACCATGATAGTAAAAAAAGAGGGAAGGAAAATCTTTTCCATCTCACATAAAGTGATAACAATTTCACTTTCAAGATCATCTAAGTCCTTTGAATTTAGTGTCTTGGAACAAAGTTCCTTAAAAAAGGAGCTTAACTTCACTATAACTTCATACACTTTCGGTTGTGACACTCCCCGAATTGCAAGCGGCAATAGTTGTTCCATTAGCACATGACAATCATGGGTTTTAAGACCCCATATTTTTCGCTTCTCAAGGTTTATGCACTTTGAAATGTTGGAAGAATACCCATCTGGAACCTTCATAGACTCTAAGACCTTACAAACCTTTTCCTTCTCAGCCTTAGACAAAGTGTAAGACGCAGGAGGAATATGCCACTTTCCATCTTACAATTTCGGAGATAAATGCTTCAAAATTTTCACACACTTCAGATCGTGTCTAGCCTTTAAAGTATCTTTTGATTTCCCCTCAATATCGAGTAAAGTGCCAAGAATGTTGTCTAGGACATTCTTTTCAATAAGCATGACATCAAGATTGTGACGAATCAAAAGGGTACTCCAATAAGGCAATTGAAAAAATATACTTTTCTTCTTCCAATTATCATCTCTTTTTGGAGAAATTTCATTTCTTCCGAATTTCATGTCTTCGAGGTCCCTAACTTGAGCTAAAATCTCAGTTCCAGATGTCTTCTTAGGAGGACCCCTTGTTTCTATTTCCCCATTAAAAGATTTACTAAAACTACATTTATGGTCTGTTGGAAGAAAGCGACGAGTATCCATATAACAACATGATCCTTGATTTGGTAATCTAATGGAGCTAGTTTCATTCATACAACGAGGACATGCCTTATAACCCTTGGTAGACCATCATGACAAGTTAGCATATGCTGGAAAATCGTTGATAGTCCACAATAATGTAGCACACATATGAAAATATGCATTATGAGAAGCATCATAAGTCATTGCGTCCGTTTCCCACAACTCCTTTAGCTCCTCAATTAATGGTTGCAAGTACACATCAATGTTATTGACTGACCCACTTTTTCCGAGAATCAACAAAGATAGTATACTGTACGGCTGTTTCATACAAATCCATGGAGGCAAGTTATACACAACAAGAACTATAGGCCATATACTATAGTCACTTCTAAGCCTACCAAATGGATCGAACCCATCCCTAGCTAAACCCAACCTTACATTACGAGAGTTTGAAGCAAACGTAGTATATTCTTTATCAAAATGCTTCCATACCTCACTGTCGGTGGGGTGCTTTATAACTCCATCATCTTCACGTTTATCAAAATGCCATCTCATGTCATTCGATGTTTTGGATGACATGAACAACCTTTGCAACCTTGGTTTTAGTGGGAAATAGCGTAAGACTTTCGGAGAAGATCTATTGCGATTTGTACCACAAATGGAACATTTTTCTAAATCAACATTCTCCTTCCAAAATAGCATGCAGTCATTTTCACATGCTTTTATTTTCTCATAGTTGAAGCCGAGATCAGTTATCATCTTTCGTGCTTCATAATAATTCGATGGCACATCAGCACCTTTGGGTAAAGCACTCTTGAACATTTGAAGCATACTAGTAAAAGCTTTATTAGTCATGCCATCCATGCATTTGATTTGAAATAACTTCAAGATGGATGACAATTTGGAGAACTCATCACAACCAGGGTATACGGTTTTGTGAGCATCTCTCATCAAATTTTCAAAGATCCTTGCCTCTTTCGTACCCTTAGTGTATTTAGGAAGACTGGCCTCAGTTGATTGTTGCTCCTCATCAAGATCGTCATCTACATCATTATTCGAGACTCCAGGACTAAATCTTTCATGGATCATCCTAAATATATCATCACTACTACCTTCACCTAAATCACTCCTACTTCTTTTAAGTGGGCGTTTATATTCTCCATGATAAATCCAACGAACATAACTTCGCACAATGCCATTAAGTAGCAAATCATTATAAATTTCTTCCCTTGTTTTATGTCGACCATTGTTGCACCGATTACAAGGGCAAGATACCTTTTTATCCTCTTCTCCTATGTCCCTACTTAAGGCCAAATTATTGAAAGCATAGTCAAGAAACCCATTAACTCCATTTATATATAAATCATCAAATCCATTTTCACATTTCATCCACTAATCTTTTCTTTTGGACATCTGAATCATCCATGATTGAGAAGTTTTCTTACTACAAGATCAGCAATAAAAAATATTTAATAATAAGAAATAACAATAATATATAGTTCAATTTTGAAATTAGGACAATCATTTACAGCAAAAAAAGAAGCAACAATAAACAGATTAATGGGAAAGTACCAAAATCATGTCGTAGAAAAAATGAGAGATTTGCTTCAGCTAAAATATGGAAAGCATGTGAAACTAAGTATTTCTTTTGTTTATTATACTTTCGAAATTTAAATACACAATCTCAAATACCAACTTCAAGTAAGCACACAGGAAACCCAAACCAGATGGCAAAGATAAAACCGGTAGGTGCAACAAGAGTAATACAATTTCAGATTATGGAAAAACCAAAATGAAAACAAAATAATAAAAGTAAGACAACTAGGAGATAGCAAAAATATCAAATCACGCAGTAACTTCTAAAGTTCGATTCATGGTCCGCCATGACCTGCCTAAAGTCTAACCTTGTAGAAATAAAATCCCAGAAAAGACAGCAACAATTAGAAGTAGAAACGACACATAAACAAACCCAAAACAAGTCAAAAATCAGCGTTAAAACCCCAGTAAATATAGCAGTTCTTGCAGTCCTAAAACACCATTAAAACAGTGGCAAAAGCTACAAAAAGCTATTAAAATCAGTCCCTAGAAACAACCCCAAGTTGCAGCACTATTAAACTCCCAATTGTCACAAATTAACACCTCAAATCATTCCCAAAACCTACAGAGAACATCCACCAATTTCAGCCTAGTATTTTCTAAGTTAACAAGGAGTGAAAAATAATTTTACTTCATTTATCCTAGTATTTTCTAGTATGTCATCCTAGTATTACTACCCAAGAATATTCTCCTGATTTTTGTTGTGCAAAATAGTGGGAAAGGACCATCACTTAGAGCAGTAGGAACCTTATATATACAGCACTGGCAGAAAAAGGTTCTTTTCTACACTTCTGACGTGCTCGCTGACTATTTAACAAGATATTATGAGGCAAGAAATTCATGGACCAAAACAAAGTATTTCCAATCCAAAATATGATTGTTTAATCACTCAAAATATGAATGTTTAATCAAAAAATAAGTATTATATATTAATAAAATTAATAGGAGCTCCACTTCACCACATATAGATTATTGAGACAGTGTTCTGTTAGGCTGATAACCTATCAGTGGAAACATGTTTGACTGTTTAAGTTTGTTTGGGTTCCATTACGAAAGTGATACATGGAAGTAATATATTAGCAAAAAGGAACTATTTGCATAATAGTAAGAAATGTTGATGTTACTAGGCAGCCTCACAATGATAGTAAGAAAAGTTGGTGTTACTTGGCAGCTTCACAAAGGCCACTGTACACACCATAGCAACAACTTTATGATGCATCACAAAAATTTATGATGAAAAAAAAATTATAAAATATAAAATCCACACCAAATTAAATCAACTTAATCCTTAAAGCAGATATGTTTTCCTCTGGAAAATAACAATAACAAAGCCAAGCACAACTCCCCTCTGCCACCTGCCTACTGTCCACCCTCTCCAACACTCCCCCAATCACAAAAGATAGATTGTCCACTCAGTCACCTACATAGATTAGTGAGCTTGGTTCACCATGCATATCTCATGTCATCAAAATATATCGCTTAGATAACATTGGCTATATAGAGTTGCCATCATAAATCCCACAATGAAATTATTAGTAAAAATGACACTAACATAGTACAATATAATAGAAAGGAAGTAGGGAGTTCTCAAGTGCTTAGAACCGTGTGTAGCAAATTGCCAATCACATTCTAAATCAGATACAAACAACCCTTGAAAACCCCAACGGCATGAGATCAAAGATATATAACAACAAAGTCTGATGGCTAAATTTGTGATGAAAGGTATATTTATTGCCATGAAATTATATGCCACTATATTCTATTTTCTCGTGGCCAAAATAGATCCAGCCACGAAAATTTGTACTCGTGGCAAAGGTTTAAAATTCGCCACAAGAAAATATCTACCCGTGGCATAATTTTGATATTTGCCACGGAAAATTATTTACCCATGGCACAACTTTTTCTTCTTCTTTAGATTATATTTCCCGTGGCTAGATGAAATTATGCCACGAATTTTGATTTCCCATGGCATAATTTGTGGCACAATTGATGATTTATTGTAGTGATACATAAATATTTGCAGTCGCAGGAATAAGTTAACAAACTACATTATGAATAGAAAGTTAGTAACTTCAATAAAAATAATAAAGAGAAGGAGTTAATTAACTAAACGGATCCTCATAAATGTATACCTCTGTCTGAGTCATTTATTTCCACGGATCTCAGATTGATTCATAATACTTGACCCTTAAGCACTATTATGAGGATTAAGTAGTTGCATGAGATCAGCAAGCAATTTGGTTATTTCGTACACTTGGTTTGTTCATATGATGTTAGGACTCTATATCTATTAGGATATTATTTATAATCTTTTCTAGATGCAGATTAAGGCTTTGTCCTTTAGGTTGTATATATATACTTAATTTTGCATTCAATAGAAACTTAAGACGATTGACCAAACGTAACATGGTATCAATAGCCACAAATTGAACCTAAAAACCCCAAATTTTTTTATCTTTCGAAAAAGGAAAAATTGATAGGAACAGTCCCAACTATGGGCGTTCCGCCATTTTCAGTCCCAACTACAGTTTATATCTGAGCGGTCCCAACTATATATCATTTTTGCCGAAATTGGTCCCAGCAGGTTCATGACCTGCTACAATAGGTAAAACGAGTTTTTATTTTTCGCCCCAATCTGTTTCTTCTTCCTCCTCCACCTTTTTCTCACTCCTTTCTCCACCATGTCCTTCTCTCTCCTGCACCCTCCCTCCTAAGTGTCTGAGGTTTCCTTCCTCATGTTCCTCCTCTTTTTCTCTCCTCCCTGCCACTTCCTCCTCTAACACGCAGTCACGCAGTGTTCTCAGCCACTGGTTAATCACCATTCTTTGCCTCACTCCAAAGCTAATCCCCATTTCTTCCCCATCTTTGATGTAAAAAAAAAAACCCACCTTTCAATCTCCTATCTCTCCAATTTCCAAAAACAAATGCGGGAAGAAGAAGAATAAGGATTGAAATATCTGTTCAAAAGTAGTAGTAATTTGGGGACTTAGCAGTTGGGATTGAATCAGGTATTTTCTCTCTCCTTCAATTTTGTTGATTTCATTTCTATTAAATTCTGTTTTTATTTTTTTTTTTTTTTTTACAAATTCAAGTATCAAATTAAGTGTTGAAGTTTATTTTTATTCCTTGATGTTTGATAATTCTGATTTTACTGCACTGTATTTACTAAATTGAAGTGTTACGACTTAGCATACTCATTAATTAAATCTTTTTTTTGGTGGTTTTTCTTCTGTCAATGGATTTTATGTGAAGGAATTCCATTTCTGTTGATGTCTGTGGAAATGTCACCGGTGCTACATACGAAATAGAAGAGGGAGGAAGAACGAAGATTGAGGAGTTTAAGCCAGTGGAAATCATCTGGGCATGGAGTTTTTGAGAAATGGGCACAGAATCAACAGATGAACAAACTTCCATTGCCTCGAAAATTTTCTGAGATTTCTGCATATATGATTGTTGAGAAATCATAAATTGCAAAGAAAATTCCATTTGTCTAGACTACAAGTGAATTGTGACTGACGAATTTGTGTAATCAATCTCTTTTCAAAATCAAAATCTCATCACATCTTGCTTTTATTCTTCTCTAATGGAGTACCCAAGATTAAGGATAGGGTTTTCTCTCTCCTCCATATTTTCCTCAATTTTGTATGTAATTTTCTCACTCATCTCATAATATCATGTTTCTTTCATCAATGGCCGATTTTCTCCAGTTTTATCTGGAATTATCTTTTACTTATAGTTTGTTCAATTGATTCTTTCCATTTTATTATTGTGATTTTACATATCTTTATAGTTGCATTATAATGGCGATTTATCTCCTTGTAATTATTGAAGATAGTTCAACTTTGCTATTTTATTTATCTTCTTTAACCTAAATTATTACATCGTTTAATTTTTCGATATATTGCTGCTTCATTTGATTGCTGTTAATGACAAGAGGAGGGGGGGGGGCAGAGGGTTGCAGGGGAGGGGGAGGCAGATCAAGAAATGCATGAGAGGGGGAGGCACAGCAGTGGTAGGGATGAAGGATTTAGAAATTTTTTTAAAAAAATTTAACTTGTTAAACAGGTAATAAGTCACCTGGGACCAATTTTGGCAAAAATGATATATAGTTGGGACCGCTCAGAAATAATCTTTAGTTGTGTCCGAAAATGGCGGAACGCTAATAATTGCGACTATTCCTATCAATTTTTCCTTAGAAAAAAAAACCTCAAACACCGACTCCAATCCGAACCACCAAACTCAAACCCGCATACACCAAGCTCCTCCTTGTCGACCACCAGCTCCGATTGACCTAACTATTTAATGAACACTAGTGGAAACCTCAAATGACACTAAAGAATGGATATGGTTCTATCAAATTCGGATCCGTTAAATCTTTTTTTTTGCGCGAAAATAATGGGTCAAATAACTGGTCCGGTTGGCTAAAAAACCGGATCAATTAACATTAACTGATCCGGTTTTTGAGCCAACCGAACCAGTTAATGAATTAGGCCCATTATGTAAGCAGCCTTCCATAGCCCATTAAAAGCAAACCCCTACCCTCTCTCAACACTCAACCTTACTCACCTGCCAAATCTTACCCCCATTCTCCCTCTCACACACAATCCGCCAACACCCCCCATTCACCCTCTGTTTCCCCCTCTCTTACTGATCATGGCAGCCATTCTCCCATCTCTCGTACCCTTCTCCTTAGCTCTAATCAACTTTAGGGTTTACGAATCCGCACCCAATTTACCACCTCGCCATCTTCGTCTCCTCACCATGGCAATGTCCGAGCCAAGGCGGTCACCGAGATGTACGATGTCACTCTCTCTCCCCATTTTTGAAACCCGTTTCAACCCGATCAATCCTCACCTGCTCCGACGGTGGCGCATCCCTCGCCGTCCAAAACGAGTCACTGTATGAGGCTGGGTTTGAACCGATAGAAAGCAAAACAAAGGCGCATTAGGTTTCATCGAACTCAATGACGGCTCTTGCTCATCCTTGCTCGATTCGCCGCTAAGGTTTCAAGTTTTTTTTTTTTTTTTTTTTTTTTTTGTTTTGATTAATTTTTGGATCTGGATAGTATTTTCTGAATTTTTATTTTCATTGTAATTTTTGAGTTTTTTTTTTGGATATGGGGTTTAAGTTTATTTTTGTTTCTTAAATTCCATTTTTGTTTGATGTTTTTCATTATATTCTTGTATAAGTTTTCGCTTGATTTTATTTTCTTTTTTTAATTTTATGTATAATTTTCGTTTTTTTAATGTTATGTATAATAAATGTTGTATAATTGCTTGTTATCTTAGTTTAATTTAATGTAATATTTTTTTAATTTTATGTAAATATGTTAATTTTATGTTTCTATTTCGTCAGTTTTTTTATATTAATTTTCATCATTCAATTTTTTTTCATCAATGTTGCTTGGATGGGTAGAGTTGGATGCAGACCTATAGTTTCAGTTGGGATTATTGACTGGTTGACTGTAGACCTGCAACTTTGGTTTTAGAAATTTGGTATGGAAGCCAAACTGATCCGATTATGCATTAAAATCGGATCAGTTAATCAACTTAACTAATCCGATTTTAACGCAAGACTGAAGCAAGTAGCAGCAGCACACCAAAACCCGACCCAATTTCTTTTTTCTGATCCAATATGATCCCAAAAATCTAATTACACCTATTCAATAAAAAGGTGATAATTTTGAAAAACGGTCACGCACAACTCGCACTTCCTTGAATGCGAAACAAAATCTTGGTTTTATTGATGGCACCGTTGCTAAACCCACAACTCTTGAACGCCTTGACGATTAGAGTACAATTCACTCTATGCTTGTTTCTTGGTCCTTATATGATGATGCTAATGACTTGTGGAAACATCTTAAAATTGATGTTGTGTTTCTAATGGTACAAGAACTTGTCAATTGAAGTCGGCTGCCGACTCATTTGGTCGTCTTTTCCGTTTGTAGGACGACTTAGCATCTCGAGAACAACCACCTTCTTATTCAAAGGGGGGACTCCGAGTATGAGATTGTCCACTTTCTCGAGCAACTTCGTGCCCACAACTGGCTCCACCGATTTTTGATCGGTCTTGACGGGGCCTATGTCCCAGTCTACTCGAATCTCCTTACCCAAGATCTGATGCCCTTTGCTACACGGGCCTATCAATATGTTGCCCAAGAAAAGTGTTTAAAGGGCCCCATCGTGTCCTCCTTGCCTGATTTTGGTGATGTCCCAGCTTTCAAAAGTCGCTCTAAGGGTAAGTCGATATCTTTTGACCAAACTCTCACCTTCACTCATTGTTCTCGAGCAGGCCATGCTGCGTGTGGAGAGAAAAGAGGCTAGGGTCGGGGAGGCTCTGGTAGTGCAGCCATGGCACGAGCCAACAAGGCCATAGCAAGGCCGAGGGACTCGTCTGGGGTGGTGGGGTGTCGCTCCGCCACCACGTGATGCTACTAGTGCAGGACTAGGGGGATAACTACTAAACAATGGAAAAATCTTTTGGATTTGTTGAACCTACCTAAACCAAAATATCGTTTGAATGGTAAGTCTATGTGGATTTTAGACACGGGTGCTACTCATTATGTCACAGACACGATTTCGAATTTACATGCTGCACGGAAAATTAATGGGTGTCCCGTTAAATTGCCTGATGGTAGCACTGTAGCTGCTACATATCAGGGATATGCCCTTCTTTCCGGAATCTTAAAAATTGATATTGTTTTATTTGTGCCTACCCTTGATTGTAACTTAATTTATATTCCTCAATTATTGGATTCTGTAAATCGTATTGTCCAATTCACTAAAACATTATGTGTTCTATAGGACCGCATGACGATAATGCTAATTGTATTGGAGTGAGTGAATGATAAGATGGACGTTTCTATTTCCGGGTGGTTTCAATGGTGAAGCTCATGGTTGTTGATGGCACAATATCGATGGATTTATGGCACAAGCATTTAGGTCATCCTTCGGAGAAAGTTCTAAGTCATTTACCTTGTGTGAGTAAAACTAGTCCTAGTAGTTGCAATAAAGATCAGTGCGACGTATGTTTTTCCTTCTCATCAACCTCGAACTAGTTTTCCTAGGAGTGATAGTAGAGCTAGTAGAATTTTGGAACTTAATCTTTGTGATTTATGGGGGTACGGTCCATATAAAACTAAATCAGCATGTGGTGCTTCATATTTTTTTAACAACAGTAGATGCTTTTTCTCGAAGTGTTTGAATCTATTTATTATATAACAAGTTGGAAGTAGAAATTATGTTGTTTAATTTTGTGGCATTGGTGGATCGACAATTTAATTAGACTATAAAAATTTTGTTTGGAGTTATAATGGAACAAAGTTTAATTGTTTGCTCCCATATTTTTTGAAACAAGGCATAATTTTTTTAGATTTCTTGTGTTCAAAATCCTAAACAAAATGAGAGGCTAGAAAAGCAAACATCAACATATTTTGAATATTGTACATGCTTTAAGATTCCAAGCTCATTTACCTTTGAAATTTTGGGGGGATTGTGTTCTTGCTGCTTGTCATTTAATTAATCGCACCCCCTCCGTAGTCCTTGATTATAAAACTCCCTTTGAGTGCCTGGATGGAAAACTTCCTGTTACGACAGATATACGGATTTGTTATGCATATAATTTAAATCATATTGGTGATAAGTTTGCTAGTAGAAGTCGGAGAGTGTTTTCGCAGGTTATTCTTTCACCTAAAAAGGATGGAAAATGTTTGACCTGGAAACAAAACAATATTTTGTCTCCCGTGATGTTAAGCTCATTGAGCATAAGTTCCCTTTTAGCCTGTCTGCACCCTTGCCTTCCCCAGTAATTGAGGCACACAAAGGAGGTGCGGTTTTTGACAATTGTGGTTAGGAGGTGCCATCTCCTCTTGCGGGAGTCCCTTTGGGGGTTGAAGGGGAACTGTGTGATGATGATAGCTTGGCACATGGTGCTGATGCGGCCGCATGATGGTGCGGTACGTGATGACGTGGCGCAAGCTGCGCCGGGTAATGATGTTGGCATCCCTGGTGCGGAGGCTCGGGACGCAGGCGCATGCACATGCCAGTGGATGGCGGGTGTGTGTGTGTTGAGGATGGTGTTGAAGCTATGGGGCGGGGCATGAGAACAATGTTGCCTACTACAAAATTGCGAGATTAAGTGATTCATATTGTAGTGAAAAATAAAATTTCATCGGCTCGAGCATCCGCTTCATCAAAGTCCTCAAGTACTCCATATCCTATTACACATTTTTGTTAGTATGGAAATTTTTTCTAACAAACATCGCAAATATCAAGCAAATATTACTACAAGCACCCCTCCAAATTCATTTAAAGAAGCTATGAAACATGAAGGTTGTCACAAAGCTATGAGCGAAGAAATTAAAGCCCTTGCAGATCAAGGCACCTTGGAATTACAACCTCTTCCTCCCGGCAAGAAAGCCTTGGGGAGTAAGTGGGTGTATACTGTGAAATATAATAAGCAGGTAAAGCTACAAAGATTGAAGGCCAGATTGGTTATATTTGGTCATCATTAGGTAGAAGGTATTGATTATAATGAGACTTTTGCTCTTGTTGCAAAAATGACGACGGTTCGTAAATTCCTAGCTATTGCAGCTGTTAAAAGATGGATGTTCATAATCCTTGGTGGAAGAAAATCCCACCTAACTTTCATGAAAAAAATACTAATCTGGTTTGTAGGATGAAAAAATCGTTGTATGGTTTGCAAAAGGCACCAAGGTCTTGGTTTGCAAAATTAGAGACTGCTCTTAAAACATATGGGTTTAAGCAGTCCTATTCTAATTCTTCCCTGTTCACTTTGGCAAGGAAGAGAATTCAGCTGAATGTGTCCATTTATGTGTATGAGTAGCTAGGCTTAAGTATGGAAGAATAAAGTTGTTTTAGTCTTTTGAGTAATATGTTGACTTTTGTCTAATAATTCATACTTTTGTGAGTTTTGAAGAGTAAAGGTCGTTGTTAGGTGGTCCCGCTTTATCCGAGATATTTGAGATGCAATATTAGGATGTTCGGGAATTTTGGCTGATGAAGATTTCCGGCAAGCTCGACAGCAAAGGCCAAGAACCAGCCCAGTCGCACCTCGAGACCACCATTGCACCACACGAGCGTGGTCGCGGGTCGCAACCCCTTTGTCCTGCCCAAGTCTGTAGCGTCAGGTAAAAACGAGAAGCTCGTCGTACCTCGCGACCCACATCGCACCTTGCGACCAATAACTGACTTTGGCGGTTTCTTCAACAACTAGGTTTTCTTCCGTAATTATAAATAGAAAAAGGCGCCTCTTTTACAGAGCACGAGTAGAAAAACAGAGCATGGGCCAAGAAACTTCATCTTTCATTTCTATTCACTTCTCTTTCATATTCTAGTTTGTATTATAGTTAGATTATGGAAATTGTAGCTTAAATCACTCTTAGGAACTTTTTATCGAAGCTTCAACTACTTATTGTGAGTTAGTCTACTCTCTACTATTTCTCTTGGTTATTGTATGATTTCATATATTCTATTATATGATGGTTGCAAAACTTGGTAAGAGTACTACTAGTTTAAATTTGTGATTTATCAATTGCTAGATTTATGAATAGAATCAGATTGTTTAGTTTTTTTATCACTTGGTAGTAAACTAAGATTTAACTTTGCATGCTGATCATGAATTGTTAGAACTTAGGGAAATTAAACAAATTGATTGAATGTTTATTGCTTATATGACATTAGCTAGCCTATTGATTCTCTACTATTATTGATACTTTTGAATTGATCTTAAACGTAGATTGGACTGAGTTATTCAATAGTAAGGGTTTTGTAGTCACTCTGATTATGTTATTTAACTACAAGTAAGGAGAATAGGAGATTTCATCTCAACAATACGTAACCTTGAATTTAAGTAGAGTTGTGGTTCCAATGATCAATAAATTAGTTGAAAGCGGAAAATAATTGGACTCAAGGCTTATTTACAATGAATTTTTTATAACTTTCATTTAGTTGTTTAGATTTATCTAGTAGGAAGTTGTATTGAAAAACCCCCTTGAATTGGTTACTTGACACTTAGAGTCATCTAGCTGATGCTTATGTTGAGTACAAACTTGTCCCTGTTTCGCTGTGGATACGAACCTTACTTCCCTTCTACATTTAGTTGTAAAAGAGAGTAGGAGATTTATTTTCGGATTGGTGCATACGAATAAAGGACTTGCCTAAAATTTTGGCGCTGTTGCAGGGGAAGCAACGCTACTTGTTTGTAATTAGTCTATGTTTTTGGATTGTATTGCCTATACTCTTTGTTTATGTTTAACACTCGTGCTACTAACAAAGAAAATTTGCAGTACGATCTTGAATTGGAATTGACTTTTTTCAGGTTGAGAAAGGAATTACGAGAAAATTTTTAAGAGGTACCTTTTACTATTGATGTGGAGAAGGAGGAAGAGATGCCTTCTCGAGCGGAAGCTCATACGTTGAGGGAGCTCACATCTCCTAATCTTGATCAACAACCTCTATGTATTGTATATCCTGCAACTGAGGAGGGTGCTACGTTCGAGCTTGAATCAGGGTTGAAACCAAGTGGAGCAACAGAGTAACAAGTCAAGCTAAAGGCGTTTTCTATTTCTCTAAAGGATTCAGCCAAAGATTGGTTATACTACTTGCCTCCAGGATGTATCTCTACATGGGTAGAAATGAAGCGACATTTTCTTGAAAATATTTTTCTAGCTTCTAAATCATCAACATTGAAGAAGGAGATTAGCAATATTGAACAGATGCATGATGAGTCTTTTTATGAGTATTAGGAGAGATTTAAGAGATTATGTGCTAGTTGTCCGTATCACGGGTATTCTGATGAGGATTTCATTCTATACTTCTATAATTGCCTCAGTGATAAAGATGTGAGAATGATACATGCAGCCAATGGTGGTTCTATCATTAATAAAACTCCAACTGATGCAAGGGCATTAGTTGAAGAGCTGTCTGAAGGCTCTAGAGAATTTCATAGAAGGTCGAACCATCAAAGAATAAATGTAGACAACTCAGGTTCAAGTTCAAAGCTAGAGGATCAAGTGCAAGTTCTTACCTCGATGATGCATGGATTCATCGAAAAAAATAAAGTTCAACAAGTGAAGGCGTGTGGGATTTGTTCTTTCGATCACCCTACTGATTTTTGCCCGCATTAAGTGAATAAATGAAGGCTATGGGTTTTTAAGGTCAAGGATTTCAAAAGAGATATGATCCATACTCACAGGGTGGAGATATTATCCCAATTTAAGATATAACAATTCTCCTGGACCCCAGCAACAACAACAACAACAACAACAACAACAATACAACAAACCATATCAACCTCACCCTAGGCCCCTATGCCAAAGTTCGAGCCCCAACATGTCCACAGAGGAAATGTTTAATGCTTTAACTATAAATTGTTACTAACATGCAGGGCAATATGGTGCAGGAGGAGACTAGCACGAGCATCAAGAACTTAGAATGGCAAATGAGCCAAGTTTCAGGAGCGGTGAGCAGATCAGAAGCACAAGATTACGGGAAATTACCATATCAAACACAGATGAACCCCAGGCCTAAATCAAGTGCCATCAAATTAAGGAGTGGAAAGGAGTTGAAGGGGAACGAAAAAGAAATTGTTCGTAACAAAAAGCTCGAGGAAGAAGTTGTTGTTCATGAACTGATAACTTATGCAGAGCCGTTGTCACCACAACAAGATAAGCAAGTTCAAAAACCACCTTCTCTGCCTAATGAACCAGTTCCACCATTACTAAAGGCATTCAAAGACACTCGTAGAAAGGAAAGTGACAAGGACATTTATGAGGTTTTTTTTGTAAATGTGAGGTAAACATCCCTAATTTAGATGCATTAAAATAAATTCCTAGATATGCTAAGTTTCTTAAAGAGTTGTGTACTGCTAACAGAAAGAATAGGTTGAAAGGAGTATAAAAAGTGATGGTTAGCGAGCATATTTCAGCAATATTTCAAAGAAAGCTACCTCCTAAATTCCTTGTGTCATAGGTTATACCACGTTTCAAAAAGCCATGTTAGACTTTGGTGCATATATTAATGTGATTTCTTATTCGTTATATGAGTCTTTAAAACATGGTACATTGCATGAAACTGGTTTAGTGATACAATTAGCTTGTCGTTCCAATGCTTACCCTAGAGGCATAGTAGAGGATGTGTTAGTTACTGTTGGTTTTTCCTACTGATTTTTATATCCTAGATATGGATCATAAGCAAGCTACCCCTACTCAGTTAGGTAGGCTATTCTGAAAAACAGATAGGACTAAAATTGATGTACATAATGATCTCTTAATGGAATTTGACAGAGATATGGTTGAGTTTAAAATTTATGATTCTATGAAATTCCTTATTGATGATCATTCTTGTTATTTCATTGATATGATTGATTCTGCAGCACCATGCATATTTGATATTAATGGTGAAGATGAGCTTCAGGCAGCCCCTGAGCAAAGTATGTGTAATGATGATATTGGATACATTTTGAGTGCTAATTTGCAAGAGACGGTGCTGTAGACACCAAATTTTGAAACCCTCTTTTGGATAAATATTTTTTTTAAAAATAATGAAAACCGTCATGCATCGTGGAGCAAGCGCCCCGTCAAAATGTAAGTTTCGCCCCGAAGCGCGAGTTTTATTCCGTATTACGGTTTTCCCTTTTTTGCGGTTTCAGTTTAGAAATATATTTTTCGTGAGTCGTAGTCAACAACTACAACCACTGTTTTAATAAAGTGATTTGTAGTATAATCATGCTCGTCTTTATTAAATTGATGAGTTTTCTTTAATTGTTTTAAGTTAGTCTTTCGGAAAAAAAAAACGAGTCGCGATTAGGCATCAGGATTTTAGTCGTATCCCAAAATCGATAATAATAAGTTTTCTTGATGGACAAGTCATTGTTCGTTGGATAAACAATAAGAATATATTCTTTATCCACTAATCATATCCTTTATCCATTAGTTAGAGAATAAGAATCATGAAAAGATGTGAGAATAAGAATCAAATCCCATGTGTAAGAGGGGGAAATCCGGATTTTTTCCGGAAGAATCAAGTGTGCGCTAAGCACACAATCATGCACTAGATGCATGATTGTGCGCCTAGCGCACAAGCATGCTATGCGCCAGACGCAGAGCCTTGCGTCTAGCGTAGCTTCCTGCGTTTGACGCAGCACCTTAATCAGTTTTATTTTGCACGTTTTTCGATGCATTTTTCTTGCGTATAGGATGTTTAGGGAAGAATATTTTTTGAAAATCTGATTTTGCCTCATTGATGAGAAATCCAAAAAGAATAAGAATATTTGTGTTTCCAAAGAGATTTGATGATGTCATTAGGGTGAGGTCATTAAGGTGATTAAGGATGAAGAAAATCAGATGTTTTGGGTGAAAAATCAGATTTTCTCCTTCTTTGAAACCCTAGTTCACCTCCCTCATTTCTCTATAAATACCCTCCTCTTTTCACTTCAAAACGAAGTTGAAAAAAAACACAATTTAACTTCACTCTCATCTTCTCTACTACTCTTCTCCTCCATAATCTTTCCATCTAAGCAAAAGTCATAATTAATAAGTAAGGAAGTTAAAAAAAAATTCAACTTAATTTCACTAATTCTCTCATATTCTCTACTCTTCTCCTCTAAAAATCTCACTTAAGAAAAAGAAGTAAAAGTTAGTAAGATAATTAGTAAGCAAAGAAGTTCATCAAAAGAAGGAAAAACACAAAAAAAGAGTTTAAGTTAGTAATTAAGAGGATTTAGAAACTCACCTCGAAATTAAGAAAATCACAAAAAAGGTAGAAAATTTTTCAAAAAGGAAGTGCGTCATTGAGCTTGCAAGGTAAAGTTGTAAGTTTTATCATTTTTGATTATCTCCTCAATCATCTACTAACCTTTCTTCTTGTTTCTTCTCATCATTTTTTTAATTTTGGAGTGATTTGGGTATGAGGAAGTCTAATAGGTTCCCAACCTTAAATCACCCCACCTAGAATAGTCACCTCTAATGGGGTGACTCTTAGGAAACAATGTGATTATGTGATTTTATTTAATCAAGTTGTTTTTCATCACCAAAAAATGTTTTCATTAAAAAATTCAAGAAAAGTTGTGTATAAACATCTCCATAAAAAAAATGTGATACTGTAATTATGGTCAGTTTTAATTTCGTACTTTATTTTATTTTTTCGTCTGCATTAATTAAATATTTCGCAGGATTTAATTTTTTCCTATGAAGTACAAGATGTTTCCAGCAACTGGGCTTTGGAATTTATAAAATATAATTTTCTTACAAGTAACTAAAAACCATACAACTTTGTTGTGCAAAACTGATGTTGTACATTACCACTTAGGATTAATCTGTCAATAAAGTTAGAAAATAAAATCATTTAGACAAAACTAAAAAATCAAGTTTAAATAAAACGTCAGTGGATTTCCAAAAATATAAAAATCATGTTCATATGAATTTTATATAATTTTATATCATTTTATATCATTTTTACAAAAACGTTCATGTAAATCACTAAATTTCATAATACTGATTTTCGCTTCAGTTAAGGAAATAAATAAATAAATGGTCTTAAAATTGTCCAATTCAAGTGAAAATTTTCATTCTAGTCTTTCAAAGTGTCTAGAATGTTCATACCAAAGTTCACTACAGAATAAGTTCAACAAGTTAGATTTCAAAGAACAAATTTAATAAAGGTCCTAATTTGACCAGTTTTGACATAAAATTCATCATAATTCAAATTGTCACTAAGAAATTGTAAAATTTTGATACAACATAAAGAACTCACTGATCTATCTATAGATATATATATTCTCAGTTTAACACTTTGTACAGAAAGTTATGATTTTTGTAAGTCCGTACAAGAACAAAAGTGCAATCTGGAAAATGAAATAAAGTGATTAACTCAAGTTTCATAAAAAAATTGTTTTATTTTTACCCGAAAATGTTAATTAAAAATCATGAAATTTTAAGTTTCTCTTAAAATGATTCATTCTTATCATAAAAATAAAAATCAATAAAAATTGGCATAAAAAATCAAAATCAAAGAGGTTAATTAATCTCTAACTTTCACAAGTTTATAAATAAACATGAATTCCAAAGCTCATTCAAGGAAATGAAGATCAAGGAGCATCGAGGTGAAGATCAAGATTGAAGATTTGTATAGATCATAGGTTTTGTACATTTTGTTGTAATAATGATTCTTTGTAAATAGTTATTACATCACTCAATTAATAAAAAAAATATGGAGATGTTTATGCATAATTTTCATAAATAATTCCACAACTCTTTTTAAAAAAATGAGCAACCAATGTCAAAAATATTGCATGTTGGGCCAATATATCATAGTATATGAATCAAATGACCCAATCTCAATTAAGAGGAAAAATTGCAAATCTAACTAAGATAAATTGTACGATGATCCATCTTACATTTTAAAAATGTGCTCTCCATATTCAAATGGATTAATCATAGAATTTGACATAATTAGATTGGTAATTATGATCTCCGAATTGATTTTAGGCCGTTTCATGTGTCTCACTTAAAATGGCCAAATTCCAATTAAGCCAAACACAAATTTCCAAATTCGATCTCAAATTGATCATTTCTCTCCAAATGACTTAATGATCTTCAATTAAGATTATTTCTCAAATGCCTTCAATTAGGAAACAAACCTTCTAAGACCTCTCGAAAATCATAAACGTGATCACTATTAAGGTGTTTATTTCAATCCTCGATTAATCGCTAATTAGAGCGGTTAACTCAAATTTCTTTTAATCACTAATTGGGGTGATTATCTCCAATCATTATTTAATCACTAATTAGAGTGATTATCTTAAATCCTAATAATCGTTAATTAGGACGATTATTCTTCTCATTTAATCACTAATTAGAGTGATTATCTTAAACCCTAATAATCGTTAATTAGGACGATTATTCTTCTCATTTAATCATTAATTAGAGTGATTATCTCAAACCCTAATAATTGTTATTTAGGATGATTATCCTTCTCATTTAATCACTAATTAGAGTGATTAGCTTAAACCTTAATGATTAATCACTAATTAGAGTGATTATCTTAAGCTTTGAATAATCACTAATTAGGGTGATTATCTTAACCTCCATTTTTAATCACTAATTAAGGTGATTATCTTGATCCTCCTTCATATTTAATCACTAATTAAAGTGATTATCATAACCCCATTTTAATCACTAATTGGAGTGAGTACCTTATTCCTAATAGATTTGTTTAATTCTGAAGGTGAGTTATTCATAATCTATTCCTTCCTTTTCTTTCCCCAATGGAATTGGCCACTTAGGGTGAGACATATGCTCGAACTACAACGGTTTTGATCCATGAGTGGATTCCAATCCCACAATGATTGATAGGTAGTGCAACTTCTGTGCTCAAACCTACCATGTACAAATGATATATTGGTCTCAAATAAAAATGGTTGATGTGTATATGTGCAAACTATGTGATTTTCTTTCTTTTTAATAGCCATGATTACTACAAAATGGAAAATAACGCATTTAGTAAGAGCCCGTTCTTTAGGGCGGAAGAGGAGACGAGTTCAAGGCATTCGCACCTCTTAACCTAAACCCCGAACCCTATCTCATGGTATGAAAGACCAATTTTCAAAAAAACCTTATCCATATGAAGTCATCATCGTTTTAAATGATTTTTCTTGAAATTGATTTTAAAACGATTTATTAAATAAATATGTCCTTATTCAGATATAAATAGGGTGACGACTTCCAAGTTTTCTAAAACTCTTAGTCCAATAAGACACTTTCGTGGGATTCGGCCTTTTAATCAAGACAGTCAAAAATTGAATACCATAGGTGCAGATTTTGGAACAACATGACAAGCTTCCACTTGTTCCTCCTCATTTACGACCCAATCCACTAACTATTCCTTGAGAAAAGCTTTTGCCCTATGTTTTGTAGGCACCGAAAGTGGATTTAAAACCACTTCCAGATAACTTGAAATATGTATTTCGTGGTGAAGGAGACACATTGCCTGTGATAATTTCAAAAAAGCTCACAAAGGTATAAGAAGGGAAGTTGATTGAGGTTCTTAAGGAGCACAAAGAAGCCATTGGATGGAAAATTGCCAACATCAAAGGCATACGTCCTACCACATGCATGCACCAGATTTTGTTGGAGGATGATGCAAAACCAGTGAGACAACCACAATGAAGATTGAACTCACCTACGATGGAGGTGTTGAAAATAAAGATTATGAAATTACGCCAAGCAGGTATGATTTATCAATTTCTGATAGTGGGTTAGTCCCACTCAAGCTGTGCCTAAAAATATTGAAGTAATTATTGTGGAGAACCAAGCAGGTGAATTAGTTCCTACTTGTATCCAAAATGGATGGCGTGTTTGCATTGACTATCGTAGGTTGAATGCAATGACTAGAAAATATCATTTTCCCTTACCATTCACGGATCAAGTTCTTGAAAGAATTGTTAATCATGCTTTCTATTGTTTCTTAGATGGACTATGCAGGATATTTTCAGGTGGCCATTGCGCCAGAAGATCAAGAGAAAAACCACTTTTACGTGCCCTTTTGGTACGTTTGCTTATAGGCGCCTGCCTTTTGGGCTTTACGATGCCCCCGCCACCTTTCAAAGGTGTATGGTGAGTATATTTTCGGAGTTTGTTGAACACTTCGTTGAGGTTTCATGGATGATTTCACCATCCATTAAGATTGTTTTGATAGCTATTTAAATCATTTGTCGTTAGTGCTCAAAAGGTGTATTCACACTAAACCTTGTGTTACATTCAGAGAAATGTCATTTTAAGGTGGAGTAGGGGTTGTTTTAGGTCATGTGGTTTCTGCTAAGGGTATTGAAGTTGATACTATACAATCTTTACTCTATCCTACTAATGTTCGAGAAATCCGTTCTTTTGTTGGTCATGCAGGTTTTGACGGCAGATTTATCAAAGATTTCTCGAAAATTTCTTCTCTTCTGTGCAGGTTATTGCAAACTGATGGTGATTTTGTGATGGATGAAAATTGCAAGAGGGCCTTTGATGAGTTTAAAAGGAGGTTGTCTCAGCTCCTATTATCCAGCCTCTTGATTGGTCTATCTCTTTCGAGATTATGTGCGATGTAAGTCACTACGCCGTCATGCCATTTACTACGCTTCAATGACTCTTAGTGAGGCTCAACGTAACTATTCTAATACTGAAAAAGAATTGTTAGCTATAGTATTTTCTTTGGAAAAATTTAGATCTTATTTGCTTTGAACAAAATTTATTGTATATACTGACTATGCAGCTCTTCGCCATTTAATGACGAAGAAAGAAGCCAAACTAAGATTAATCAGGTGGTAACTACTTTTGAGCGAGTTTGATTTGGAGGTAAAAGACAAGAATGGCACAGAGAACTTGCTCGCAGATTAGGCCCTGTTCTTTTGAACTTATTTGGCTGAGGAAATTAAATTTACTGAACTGAGCTGAACTGAAATCAAATTAACTGAACTAAAATTAATTAAACTGAACTGAAATTTACTGAACTGAACTGAAATTAACTGAACTAAACTGAAATTAACTGAAATGAGAGAAACTGAACTGAATTGTATATTTAATTTTCTAAAATAATAATAATCGATATTAATCAACAAGTTTTAACATAATATTATCAATACTTACTATTATTATTGTTATTATTATTAATAATAATAATAATAATAATAATAATAATAATAATAATAATAATAATAATAATAATAATAATAATAATAATAATAATAATAATAATAATGACAATGGAAATATATAAAAAAAAATTATTGTTATTATAGTTACAATATTAATAATAATAACAATATTAATTGTAATATTGAAAACAAAAATAATAATTAAAACATTACATAAGATTGAACTAAAATGAACTGAACTGAAATTAATTGAACTGAAAATAAATTAACTGAATTGAACTGAAATTAAATTAACTGAACTGAAATTAACTGAACTGAAATTAACTGAACTAAACTGAAATTAACTAAAAATAAATCCAAAAGAACAGGGCCTTAGTGTCCTCCTAGGACTTGGAACTGGATGAAGAGAAACCATGGAATGAATCTAGTCAGGAAGAATTTCCGGATGAGCAACTGTTCGCTTTTAGTGACTTTCATCCATGGCATGCTAATATAGTAAATTTCCTCATTTTTTCAAGGAAAAATTGATCTTGATAATCCCACCTTTTAGTGGTCTGCTTAAAATGGTCCAACCTTTCAATAATCTCAAAATAATCCCACTTTTACTCATGATCTTCTTAAAATGGGCCTTTACATGTTGTTAAGTTAAGTTAACCGGTTTATCAAGTTAAAATGGACACGTGTCTAATTTACTCAGTCATGCCCACCTCCACCACTTCCCTGACCACTTGAACCACTCAACACCAACAGCCATCTTCAACCACCTTCCCACCCACCTTAAAATCTTGACCAACCTTGCAACACCATCTCAAAACCCATTATCCTCCACCATCTTTGATCTCTTTCCCTCTCCTCCACTTTCCCCCCCTCGAAACACCAAAATTCCCCACCCCCACACTTTCCTAACCACCACTAGGACCACCCCCACCACCAACTCCACCATCACGTCCAAACCTTCACCACAAAATGACAAATTAAAAAAGCCATTTTGAGAAGGCGAGGGTTAGGGACTTGGAATCCGGTGCACGAGCTGGATGCGCAGGGTCGCGGATGTTGGCGGATTCGATCCAGATTCAAGGCGGATGATGTGGGACTTCAAGGAAGCTCGGGGCGGAGCACACGACAGAGAGTGAGGAGGAGAGTTGTGAAAGCGGATATTGTGAAAAAATGTGGGGTTTTCTATGAAGATTTTTAGAGTTCAAAAAGATGGTGAATAATGGGAATATAAATAAACACTAAGTGGGTAGTAATGGTTTGGTGGATTTGGTGGGTTTTCGTAGTCAGAGTTCATCTTTTGGCATTTCGATGGAGGGTTTATTGATGTTTTTGGAAGTTTGGTTTTCAGTTTTTGAAGAGAGTGACTGACTTTTTGGGGGGATGTGGTTGGAATATAGAGGCGACTGCTTAGTTGCTTGCTTGATGCGTCGAAAAGTCGTGAAACATTTTTGGTACAATTGAGCAGAGTGAGTGGAATACATGGCTAGTAGTGGTGAATGTCAGTTGGAGTTGCCGGTGGTGGAGTAAATTAGAGAAGAGACAAGGAGATTGTTAAGGGTTGAGATTAGGGAGGAGAGACGATGGGTTAGAGAAGAATATATTGAAAAATAAAAATTTAACTTGTTTAACAGGTTTTAAGTCAAAAGGCCCATTTTTAGAAGATTGGGTATTAAGGTAGGATTATTTTGGAATTATCAAAAGGTTGGCCCATTATAAGTAGACCACCATAAGGTGGGATTATTAGAATCAATTTTCCCTTTTTTCAAAAGCATAGAGAGACAAATTGAGAAGTGATGCAAAGTATTATGCATGGGATGATCCATATCTATGGAAGCATTATGCGGATCAACTGATTAGAAGGTGCATTTCCGATATTGAGATAATATCGATTCTCACTTTTTGTCACCCTCATGCTTGTGGAGGTCATTTTGGAGCAAGGAGAACTGCTTACAAGAAATTGGAATGTGGTTTTTACTAGCACAGCTTGAATACATATGCATTCTATTTCTATAAATCTTGCGATAATTGTCAAAGAGTAGGGAATATTTCCCGAAGGAATGAAATGCCACAAAACTCGATCTTGTATTGTAAAATATTCGATGTTTGGGGCATTGACTTTACTAGACCATTTCCTAACTCTTTTGGTTTCAGTTATATTTTGCTAGTTGTTGATTAGTGATAAAGGAAATCATTTTTGCAATCGGACTTGGAGCGTTGTTAAGGAAATATCATGTCATTCACAAGACTTCAACTGCATATCACCCACAAAGAAGTGGATAAGCTGAACTATCCAACCAGAAAATTAAGTCCGTCCTTGAAAAAAATTGTGAGTCCGAATAGAAAGGATTGGAGTACGCAGTTGGATAATGCTTTGTGGGTGTACATGATAGCATATAATGTAACACCCGAGGGGCCCACTAGTATATATTGTCCTCTTTGGCCCCTAGCCCGCAAGGATTTACTTTGGTGTAGAACCGAAGTTCTACCCAAAAGGCTTCTACTACGTTGAGGTGTTTACCTCTATATAAAGAAGGCTTCTTTCTCGTCAACTTCCTATTTTCTTCTACTACTCGTGGCAAGAATCCTGTGCAACTTAAAACATTTGTCAAAAAGATAATGCAGAATGATAAAAACTGAATAATTATCTCACGGGATAAGTCAAAGGTCAGCTGAAAAGATAAAATTTAAATGAAGATAATTAAGCTTAATAATCAATTTCTATCTATTGCTCAACAAATGATTAAAATAGGCGCATAAAAAGTCGTGCCACCTTTGTTCATTGCCACACGCCAAAAAATACAATTTATCTCTTAAACTCGCTGTTCTCCATCTTCTCTAGAACTCGCTGGAACTTTTCGTTGGAAACGAACCATCAACTAGGTAAATCTCACAACTTTCCACTTGTTTTTGCAATTTATTTTACTTCCACCCAATGGCTCCAAGTAGGCGTAACATAAGAAATATTACCAAGTCACATGAGAAAACGAAAAGCAAAGAAAAAGTAGTAGAAGAAAAGAACGCAATCGATAACGAACAATCAACTATGTCCGAGGAAGATTTGATGAGGTTCTTAGACTTAGGGAATTTACCAACTGACACGATCTTAAGGAACGTCGATCCGAACGAGCGTCCGGAAGATTGTCCTGAGGACTGATAGTTCTCTACGAATACCCTTTCAAAATTGGATTTATGTTAACTTTCTCCCCTTTGGTGAGGGATCTCCTTCAGTTCTATAGTGTAAGCCCTGGGCAACTTATGCCCGAGGTCTGGAGAGTTCTAAGCGTCATTGAGAGGGTGTCAGCGTCGTGGGAGGATCCATTCACACTTTAGGAATTGATGTATTGCTACGAAGTCAGGGCCAAGAAGAACACTTTGGTTAAAGGGACACAGTCGAATGGCAGAGGCTGGAAAAATCGATATGTCTTCGTCAGTAAATCTTCTTTGGGCAACTTAGGATGCTTCCTAAAAGGAGGCTGGAATGTAGAAGGTCCGCGATGTTTATTCACAATTTTTTTTGTTCGTCCGTCGTTAACTCGGTGCTTACATCTTTCTTTTTGCAGACATTAACCCAAAGGTGCTAGATTGTCGTGAAAGTTCCGACCAACGGTCATAAGAGTTCTTACAAGCGACTGCGGTGGAACGCACGCTCAAGAAGGTTACCACCAGTGATCAAGGATGTTTCTCATCAATGGCATCAGGTACGTTTGTCGTTCTGAATTTTTTGTCAAATATTTCCAACGTTTTCTTCCTAACATTCCGTCATACCATCGCGACAGAAAACACTCAATCAACACAATGGGGATCAATGGACGAGAAGGGTATTGCTGAAGTGTTGAAGAAGATGAAGAGGGAAAAAGAACGTGCCAAACGATCGGCGACTACGAAAGCGTCGTTGTCCTCGCCGATAGCATATGAGAAAAAGAGTCACCTCGTTTTTCATGTTGACGACGATGATGTTGACGCTTCTTTTGCTAAGATGCAAAAGTTTGAATTCTCTGCTCCTACAAAGAAGGAAGGTCCATCTTACAATTTCTCCATGCCCAACGACTTTATGTCGTTGAGCAAATCAATCGGGCATGAGCGCCTACGAGAACGTCCTATGCCAGGGTTGATGTCGGATGGCATTGAATTATTGTTCCAGGTATGTCGATTATCCACTCTTCTAGATTATCTACCAAATAAAGTGTCTCTGACTGTCGTTTTGTGCCCCAAGCGTCTCAAAACTTTCTGATGGCGAAAAAGGCAATGTGGTCGCTTTTTAGGAGTCATCAGACAACGAAGGTCAGGATGGAAAAAAAATGAAGCGGCGCTAATGGAGAAGGAGTTGAAAAGTCAAAAAAGCTAGTATGAAGAAAACCAATGTTGCGGAGGTTCTAAATAAAAAGGAGAAGGAACTACAGCTTGCAAAGGCGAAAGCTTTGGACGCTGAAGAAATTTTGTGCATTCATGATGGAGAATTGGAGACGCTGCAAGCACATGTCGCCAGCATAAAGACTAACACACATGAACTTGAGGCTGAGGTAACAGCTCGGGTGCGGGCAAAGCTGATGTACCAGTTCATGATGGGGCGTACGTCTTCCTGGGATCCTAAAAAAGAATTTTGCCTAGGCTGCCCATTCGGGTTTTCAACCTAGCGGGCATGGACATACCTTGGAAAAGGGGTTAGGGTTAATGGAAGGTTGAAAGATTAGGGGTTTGAAGTTTCAATAAAGGCTCAATTGGTTGGGCTAAGGTAGGATCATGTATTTGGATTATATGGGTTAAGGTTTTGATGGATTGAAGGATTTGAATGAAGGGTAGAACTTATGTCCATGCCCCGTAGCTTGACTTTTTCTTTTGCATTTGGCTTTTCTTTTGCATTTTTTTCTTTTTGTCTTATGCGTTTTCTTTTAGCTGTTTTTTTTCCGCACTTTTAATTTTTTTCACTTTTTTGGTTGTTGCCTGGCATTGACTCTTTTATGTATTGAGACTTGCACACAAGTTTTTGTGGTTTTGGATATTGGAAGGCTTTGAAGGTTATTTGTGGAGCTTTTATTGGGCCATTAATTTTTTTGGTTAAGGATCATGGAGATGATGGCTTAAGGGATTTTCCTTATTTTGGTTGCACGAGGATGGCTTATGGATGAAGGAAGAGGGAAATAACTCATAATCAAAAGTATGTCCATTTTTCAAATTTTTTTGTATATTTTTTTTTGTACTAAGCCTTTGAATTGTTGATGCATTGCGCAAAAGGGTTGTTGGTTCTCGTTGCAGTAAGTATTAGAAGTCTATTGTCATCGACCATGTTTCGCAGCGCATTGATGGTATTAGATACTAGATGTCAGGTGGAATTTGCAGTAGAATGTAGGTTTCATTGTTTAGATTTTTTCTTTCAGGCATAGGGTTCGGAGTAAACCATAAAGAAATGATAACACCTCTTTTATGAAGGCGGTCAAAAATAATATTCGTGATTGTATATGAAGTTGGGGTGGTGATACTGCACTTGATGAGCTTTGGAGTGGACTCACCTTCTTGTCCCTCCAATAGGAGTTGCTAAGTTGTAATCTCGCGACTGGTCCTTGAGATAATCGAGTGAACGTCGCCTGTAAGTTTTAAGAAATGAATTTCGAAATGAGAAACGGAAATGAGATGGAAATGGAAAATGAGAGATGAGAAATGGAGAATGGGAAATGGAAAATGATTTTGGAAACGGAGGATTTGAAAAGGACATGGATTGGATTGGACTGGACTAGACTATGCAAGCATATTGGACTCAATGACTGGGTTTTAGTGATGATAGGGGAGACTAGACCTTGAACTAATGGGTGATTAAGTAGACTAGACTCAAAGAAGATTGCCTATGTAGACTTTAGGGAATACTAGACAGAACTTATTGGAGAGTAAGCATGTGACAAGGAAGACTAGACTTTGAACTTACATTTAGATTAAGTAGGCTAAACCTAAAGGTGACTAGACTTTAAACTTATGGGTGAGTAAGATGGCTAGGTATTAATGTAACAACCCGCACTTCCGGGCTGCTAGCTAATCACACTTAACATTCACAAATTACGATTATCGTAATTAAACCTGAATTAGGCAATCATCTACAACAGAGTATAACTCATGTATCGATCCTGGCTTCTGGAATATGACCCATGATACAACAACTTAAAATAGGTTACACAACCTCATGAATTTCACTAATAAATCTCCCAATAATTACAATAAAATATCATAAGATTCTCAACAAAAATATGATCACCATCATGAGTTGAACTAGACATCTTCCTTATCACAACTTACGAACATTAATTCCTTGTGGAGCCAACTAACCTGCAAAATTATTAACAATGAACTCTGCCCCCACCAAGACAGGTTACAGGAACAAAATCAGTGAAACTGAGTACACACTGTCTAACCAGAAAATCTTTTGGTGGCTCAAACGTATTTATAGATTTAAGTTTATCTTACGAGACATTTGAAACCAAGATACAGAAAAGACATAACGAAAGAATTATATAATAAACACTCAACATATTTATAAAGTCGCTTGTTTAAATAATAATAATAATACGAATATCTCACAAAATAAGTAGTATATAATTCAATTGAAGGAACCATAAGAATTCCCTAGAATCTAATTGAATCCCCCATAATCAACTCTGACATATTCTAAGGCATAGTAATATCTTCTGCTTCTGTATTTCACATATAATAACCTTTATATCCAAATACGTCTAACATAGCCAACTCCTCTCATAGTTTTGTATCGAGTTTCTTAGTAAGTCACTGCCACACTCGGCACATGAATTCCATAAACTTGAGAGAGTAAAATATTACTTCGGAAATAAAGTTAGAAATAACATTCTATAAAAACACTTGAATAGTCAAATACATTTTCAATTTTCTTTCAGAAAATCATATTACGCTGGGGAAGAGAACACGAATGGAGGCAAACCCGGCTCTCCAAACTTTTGAGGGACGTCTCCCCACCTTTCTTATATTCTGCTTGCAAGACTTTTAGGTCATGACCCCACATAACGGAGCAATACCCGCTCTAGAGCAATACCCGCTCTAACACATAATGAGCAATACCCGCTCTAACAATGTTGTTCGTCACTGCTTTAGCAGCTTCTTCCCCTCTCAAAACAGAATCAAAATACATAATTCCATAATTTCATATTTTCAGAAGCTCAGAATTTATAAGTCTCAAATTCTCATAACAGAATCACTTTCGGGTATTTAACATACCCAAATAGATTGCTTGCATAATATAATCGAGTTTCTAGTAATTTGGTGTAAATCATCCTTTTATAAAATTCATCAGCTAAATCCCTTTCAAATACGAACTTTAAAGAAAATATAGTCCACATTCTATAAGCTTATCGAAATCAAAATTCAACCAAACATAGCTTACTAAAAGATTGAACCCCCAAAACAAAATTCAAGTCCTGTACAAGTTCTAAAACTTATTCACACAAGAATTTAATAAGATTTGAAGTTTAATTACCTCGTCTCAATATTTAGAAACTGCCCTACTTGATCATCCAATTTTAACTTCTACCAACTCAACCATAACTTTAAGATACTTATCATATAGATTTCCTCATTATAATTGGATTCATAACCAAATATATCAACCCAACATCATCAGAAGGATATTCGTATTTCCAGCTTATTCCATTACTATTCCATACCCTTAATCACACTAATTCTTCTACAATTAACAAAATCCCAGAATATATTCTTTATGATCGACGTTTTGAATCAATATGAAATTGACCTAATCATTTGTTAAGACTTTGCTATCCCAGATACATAACTTCTAGTATTCATATTATTCTCTAATTCATATTCTCTTTTGTAATCAAATCCTATCACTAGTTCCCAACACTCCAATTCACAATATTTATATCTCCCCGACTTTCCATTCTTTAACCCTATTCTCCCAATTAGAAGAGATACATCTAAACTATTTCCTTACCTAATCACATACTCATACACAAAGTTTACTAATTCCACATTAACCTTCTTCAAATTCAAGTAATAACATTCAGTTTAGTTTTGACATTCCTTCACCACCCAAATATTTAACTCTTATATTACCCTTATGGCATTCTTACCTTTAACCTTACTTAACTCGCTGTCTGTTATTTATGGCATATCGTTAGTAGTTATCTTATCTATTAGACTCATAAAGTTCTCATACAATTTTCTTACTAACCCATTTTGAGGTATTTAAACTCTAAAGCTCATTCCCGGATTACAACTTTGATCATTATCTCAATTATCTCACACAATAATTTATATTCCTAACTGAACCCTTCGACAACCAATTCATTCCTTAATTACTTTAATATATATAAGACCCAACTTACTCAAGTCCCTTGAAGATATCTCTAAATGATTTAATTTAACTTTTATTCTGAATCTTTTCCTCCACACAAAAGACAATTATAATACTTAGTTGATGACATCTCAAATTCGCATCTTCCAAAGTTCAAATCATATATCCCAAGTAGTTAACGGTTACATCTAAATTCTTATTCCATACTTAGATCCTCAAAATAGATATATGAATTTAAGATTTTAAACCTCTTGCTAACCATACTATACTTGAGTCCCCAGTAACTTAGAGTAAAGCGGACTCTTTGTACCCTTTAGATGCTTTAAATCATCTGTATACAAATCTTACTAGAAATATAGCAATGTCGCGTACGCTTTTTATTATTGTGAACTAGAGCTCACCATTTAACTTACTCAGTTACTCCATTGAGCTTATCAAAATTATTATCATACTAATAAATAAATTGTGAATGTCTAAGTGATATAACATACCCTTTAAGATTACATATCTAAGATACGACTTACTATAGTATACTATTTCTAATAATCTTCTTCCAGCAAGTTCGAGATTGTATCTCTAAAATCTTTACACAAATCATCAGTTCGGAGATCGCTTAACATAATGCTCTTGAAATCTCATAAGGTGAAACTAAACACTTGCATTAAAACCCATGAATGAAAGTCGGCCACTTATTACAGAGCGTATGAAATCGTTTAGAATAACTTAGTTATATATTCTTTTAGAAATATATCGACAATTCTTGCTTAAATACTTATAATCACATCCATGTCTTTCATATAACATCTTAAGTTGTGGGCATTAATTAACATATACTATTGGGTTCGGAAACCAAAATATACTTGAATACATAACAAGATTGACTTAGTGTAATATAAGTTCGTATTCATATCTCTGAAACTTATATACAAATCTTTAGTTCACAAATCACTTAACAACATAGTATTCTTGGAATCTCATTAACTAATACTATACAATGACATTAAAACCCAAAATTTTAGCCTTTGTAAATTAATATCCCATATCTCATTTCAGACTTTATCGGCTCTCAGATCACTTAACATAGCTATACGAAGTCGCTAAATCAAAAACTTAAAATTATACTTGCAGGGAAGATATATATATCCGAAACTCTTTTCTAAATATTTATAATCAACACCCCTAACTTCTTTGCCATATCTTAAAACATAGATTATTGAGTGACTTATAATATTAGATCTTAAAAACCAAAACATACTCATCATAGTTCATGATCAAAGATTTGCTTTATAAAACTTAGTATTTACGATGCTACCACTAAAACAAACTGTCATGCAACTTTAACCAAACTTATATAATATTCAGAAACATAATAAGTTCAAGGTAGAACTAATTCTTTCATGTAATTGGAGAATCTCAAAATACCGATTCTAGTTCGAAATTGGATGGACAATGTGTACCTTAACATGATCTCCACATACCGCTTCAACTCCAAATTCCATCTCCAAGAATCCCTTATCTTGTACTCCAGAATCACTTGAACTCAATAACATAGTTTCCAAGGTTTACCTCAACCATAATGATAAGCAAAGAGTTATTAACCATTTTCATTAATTCTACCAACAATTAATCCCTCCATAAAAGAAATCCCCTTTTCCAACTATAATACTCATCATCAGATTTGTCATTTATAAGACATCTTATTAGAGAAGCTTGTTGACTAAATCAATTGTTATAATTGAAAAGGAAACTACCCTTCCAAAACAAATTGTAAGAATAAGAATATGGGTTCTATCAAAACAACCTTGACTGATTTAGTAATAGAAATTGTTTTTTTTTTTTTTTAATCTCTTTTCAAAATTAAATGAACATTTAACAGAACTTGGAATCAAAATTCCATCACTAACCAAGGTTTCATGAAATTCAAGAAGTAGAATTAAGTTGGACCCAAAGCTGAGCAACGATAACAACAACACACATCAACTGTGGCTGCTGCGGGAGTTGTGCGACGGCGGAAACACGGTAGCAGAACCGTCGGCGCCACCACCTGGACATGCAGCATCAAACAGCGACGACAAAATACAGGCTGAGAAGGGGAACATGAGGACAACACACAAATGACAACAACATCACTACATACAGCAACAACGAGACACCACAGGGGCAGTGGCAGCAGCTCACACCGACGACCGGAACGAGGAGAGAGAAAACGAGAAGAAATAGGCAGCTGTGGCTCCGGTGAGGAGGCTCGAAGCTGATGAACAAAGGATTGACAGGGATGACATTAAATGAGAGGAGGAAATTGGGGTTTTGGGCTTCTTTTATCTTTGTTGAGATGAGACAAGGTTTTGACAACAAAACACTAATGTGTCTATATTACATGAAGCCACGAATGAGGAAGTAAAGAAGATGAATTAGATTTTTTTTTTTTGTTTTTTTCTCCTTTATTTAGAAGACTAAATTTGTTTAAAAAAAATCCATCAAACTTGTATCAAATATTATAATTAAGGATAGATAAATAGCTAGCCTTTAATTAAATCTGCTCAAAATATTTGGACTGTTACAATTAAGGAAGGCTAGACTTTGAACTTATATTTAGAATAAGCAGGCTAGACCTAAGGGTGACTAGGCTTTGAACTTATAGCCGAGCAAGTAGGCTAGCCAATAAGGAAGGCTAGACTTTGAACTTACATTTAGAGTAAGCAGGCTAGACCTAATGGTGACTAGACTTTGAACTTACGGGAGTGTAAGCAGGCTAAACCAAAAGATTAATGGGTTTAGAGTGTGGAATTTGTCCTATATGGGTTTGGAATTGGATCTAAACAGGGCTTACATAGAGATGCAAACCAGACCTAGGGTTGGGCTCTTATAGTCTGAAGACTTAACTAGGGCATACATGAAGATCCAAACTAGACCTAGAGTATGAATTTGGCTTTTATAGTCCTAAGACTTGACTAGGGCTTAGATAGAGATGCAAACTAGACCTATGATTGGGCTTTTATAGTCCTAAGACTTAACTAGGGCTTACATGGAAATGCAAACTAGACATAGGGTATGAATTGGGCCTAAATGGACTTAAGTTTTAGATTAGATTAGGATTAGACATAGATTGGAATGGCTGAGAAAGTTATTAAAATCGCGATTCAAATCTTAAAATCTTACAATTTTACGATTCAAAATATGGTAGACGATTCGATTCACGATTCTAAACGATTCTATACATTTATGTTGACTAGCGAAAACCTCGCAAATTTAAATCATGCTAACAAAGCAAATAATAGATATATTTTGTTAGTTATTGCTAATATAGTGGGTAAACAGCTATTTTTTCTAATTTTTAGGTCTTTTAACTTATAATTTTAGCATATTCAATGAAGATTGAGTGCAATATCTTGATTATACGTGTTTGTAGAATCTTACGATTCTACGATTCGATTTTACGATTCGATTCTATAGGTCGTTTCCGATTCAAACTAGAATCTCGATTTTAACAACTTTGGCTGAGATGTGACTTAGATTGGGCCTAAGATGAATCTAAGTGGATTGAGATTGGGTTGATTGGATTAGATTAGAGGTATTTGAACTAGGCTATGAATTTTTCGAAATTGTTTTTTAAAGGGACCCCTTGTTTTATCTTTTAGATTAGATGAATTAATTTTGAATAGATTTTCTTTTAAATAGGTGGTATGATGATGATTAATAAATATTTTCAAAAAAGATAGAATAAAAGAGGGTGTTGGATTGATATGGAAGATTTGTTAGAGATGGGATGAGATGGAACGAGGTAGACATGCATCCCGACTCTAACTCTACCATGATCACTTTTCTAGATGCAATTTTTATGATAGACTCAACCTTAGATGATATGTATGAAAATGACTCCAAGAACGATCATGACTCCACATGAATGCAAACCGAAAAAACACAGAATTGACCATTACGACGACTAAATCGACAAAAACACATTATGACGGACTCAATGATAGACTTTATTGACTTAAACAATAGCCAAATTGATAATAGCATGAGACGCAAAGGTTGCGCCCTACACAACAGTGTTGCGCTCGACGCACTGCCCCTAGGCGTGCAATTTGTCAATTAGACAAAAGTTTGGTCAATTTGACGATGTTTTTAGGCGCGATTTTAGGCGCAGTACACATTAATGTTGTGACAATTTAATAACAGGAAAAAATCGCAATCAAAAGCAAATGTCTGAAAAAGTTCTCCACCTAAAGTTTAGTTTTACATTTCAACTATGGTCAGGTTTAGGTTAAGGATGAAAAGGGTCCATGACTAAGAGATTGATCCCACGCTTCGTACCTTTGCTTAAAAAGCAGCCACAGGTAAGATGCACTCCAGTTCTCAAGTCAAGAACAAGAGAACAATGCTATGGTTGGGTGGGTTTGTTTATGACTAAGATCCAATACCATCGCTCAGGAAGCTTTCGAAAAGAGAAAGCAAAAACCCCCCGGGGGTGGCCTCACGCATAGAACATGCGCTAATGAGGCAAGGAAGATTGTCCTTATGGTGGCTTAAACAATAGCCATGCATATGCAAAACTGTAATGCTATTTAAAAGCATAAAACAAGTATGAATTGTATTTTTCGAGTTTCACCCACTCATCAAAAAAATGGAAGGCGTGTTTTTATTCGCCTACGCGGGATGAGGGCGAATTTGACTACCCCATTGTAAAGGTTTTGATTGAAAAAATGTTTTGAATTAGAGAAGTTGCCAACAAGTCTTTAAAAGAAGAATCATAAACCTAGTTGGATATTGGGAAACAGTAGGGACAACTTAGGGACTTATCCAATGTAGCTTTCCCCGTCATGACTCCATTGATGGTCAATGAACCATAGATTGAGTTCGGGGGTGAAGGTACGAATTAGATTAGGAATCAAATTCGCCCATTGCTGGCCTCAACTTAATATCGATTTATATCTATATTTATGCCAATAAATAGCCATATAATATTTTAATGCAATGTAAAATCAATCTATGTCAGTTTGTTATATAAAGAAAATACTAATTATTGATGACATGTTATTATGCAATCAAATTATAGGTAACATAACAGGTTATCTAAATTTAATGTTAGAACAGTTCTTTAGGTATTTGATTAGCAATAATAATCATGTGAGGTTATGAAAGCATTAAAACATACAATCATGCATATGAATAATAAAGAAAATAAATAAAAAGAGAAGATTTAGGGAAGAATGTACATGAGAGCAGTAATTCCTTCAGAATCTACATTTTGACAAGTAAAATATTAGTAAAAAAGGAATTAAATTGGAATTGACCCTCAAGAATTATACGTTTGTCGCCTGAGTCTTATGCAACGATGTTTAGAATGAGCAATCTTGAAGCTTGAAATAGGAAAACCGAAGGTATGAAGGTGTTTGAATGTAAGTTTGGGTGTTTAAATATGAGTTTGACTATAGGAGAGTATGTGTAGAAGTTGTAGGAAAGCATTGAGAAAAGTCGTTTGAAGATTAAATAAAAATGTGCATTTGGCGCACCGCTTTACGTTTGATGCACAGCATGCGCGTGAAACGCGCAACCTGAACAGCTGTGTCCCACTTACACTTGCTTTTTGGCCTGGTTTTAATTGTTTTAAGATTCATTTTTGTCCTTTGGTAAAATCTATCCATTCAAATCTGAAATCAGCTATCTTTAGGAATAAAATTCTGATTTTCTAAATATCCTTTTAAATTTATTATCGGCAATAATTAATATTAAAATATTCAAAATACAAATAATTATTAGGAATAATTAATTAAACCTTTAAAATTGGGCTTGGATTTAACAAATAAACTTGATATTTTCGAAAAAATTTTGGGCTTAGCTTATTCGATTGCTCTTCATATGAACCTGACTAATTAGGACGACGGTATGTTTCATCATTGGGCACTCAATGGGGAGACACGATTTTGTGTCTACAGTGTCAAATGACTTTAGGTTGGAGTCGCTTACTATTTCTTGTTTATTTGACATTATTGATTACTTGTTAGCTATGCTCAACATGCTTTGCCCCTCATATTCCACTCTAATTAGGCTAAAAAATATCGAAAATGACCAATCATTTTTCAACAACGTAAAAACTTCACTAGTAGAATAATTTTCTTTTGGAGCTATAAATTAATTGCAGTTTCAGCCATACACAGCAATAAATCGGGTGAGTGGAAAAAAAAACCCGTTTAGAACAACCTATTCTTGTGTTTTTTTAGAGAAACTGCAGCAATAGATTATATATTACTCCCTCCGTCCCAAAATACTCTTGACACTTATTAATGCACGTAGTTTTAGATGATAAGTTGTTGTTTGGTTATCAATTGTTATTTTATTAAAAAGTAGATGTGATCGGAGTTAGTACTTAGTAAAAGTAGTATTATTTTATTTTAAAGAGAGAGAGAATGTGGGTCATGGTTAGAGTTGGTGGGTGGTAGGAGTGGTATTATTTTATTTGGAGGAGAGAGAGTGTAGGCCAATTTAAAAGGTTGAAGAATTATAGTGGGTCATATCCAAAAATAGAAGTGTAAAGAGTATTCTGGGACAGATGAAAAAGGAAAGTGTAAAGAGTTTTCTGGGACGGAGGGAGTAATATTTTTTTAATCTATTGTTCCGGTTTCTATGAAAAACCGCAATAGTATCCCCTTTTATCAAATAAAAGCATTAGGGTTTCTTTCGTTTTAGTCATTAACTTCAAATAAAAGCTATTTCCCTCAACACTCTCTTTATTTTGTCATTTCTCTCCTCCTTGACCTTTCTCCTCAAGATCTCCATCTCTCATTTCTTTTTCCTCATTTCACTCCTTTCTCTCTATTCCTCGAGTTTCCTCCTTTGTCGTTCTTCCTCTTCGCCGACCGTCCTTCTCTGGGTTTCCTCCTTTGCGGGTTAGAGATTCTCGTTCGTCAGCTGTTCAGTTCACTAGACGACTTACGAAAACTCCGTCGACCGTGCTTCTCCTTGGTCGAGAGTAGGGGTGAAAGTTCGGTGTATGGTTTGGATTAGGGCCTAATCCAATCTGATCCGAACAAAATTTGGATTTTAATTTTCAATCCGAATCCAAACCAATTAGAGTTTGAATCCGATCCAATCCAATCCAAATTTTCATACTCTAGATTGGATCTGATCCGAAAATCCGATTTTTTAAAACTCTAGTTTTTCAATGAAATAAATTAAGCACAACAACAACCTAGTAGATTTAGGAAATGAGGAATTAAGTTATGTTAGGGTTTTAGGGGAAGGGTTGAAGTGCTACGCCTACTGGGCTATGGACTAGGCTTTTTTTTAATAAAAAAATCATTTAAGAACTTAAGCCGAATCCAAATACATAATACAAGGCATATTACTATTCGGTTATATTGGATTTTTGGATCCAATTACCCTCAATCCAATCTGATCCGAAAATCCAATTTTTCAAAAAATATCAATCTGAATCCAATCCGAACACAGTTCGAATCCGATCCGAATTACTAATTCGGATTGGATTGGATTGGATTTTAGATTTTATCCGAATAACTTTCACTCCTAGTCGAGAGTTCTTCTTCGTCAGCCGTTCGGAGCCCGACGCTTGTCGCTCGACCGCAAGAAGTCCGGCGCTCGCTTGTCGTCCGACCACAAGAACCCTCGGACACTGTTGCTTGTTGTTCGACCACAAGAGCCAGACGAAGACAAAGACTCCTTCATGGGTTCGTCGGTTGTTCAGATCGGTTCGTAATTTCTTTTTTTCTCTCTTTTTCGTTTTGTACTCAGCTTCTTTTTTATTTTATTTTATCAAGATCTAATTTTAGGGTGTTGATGTATTTTTTTCCGATTTTCTTCAATTTTATATTTTTAGAACTAATATGATGTTAGGGTTTTTGATTTTTGGTTTTTTATATTTTCTTTTGTATATCTTTTTCTGTTGCATTTTTTGGTATAAGTACATTTAAAGAATTAATAATTGGTACAAGTACATCTCAAATTTGATGGTAAACTGATAAAAAAATACTTGTACATGTACTTATTGCTGCGGTTTTGGCGTAGAACCGCAACAATACGTCAACCCATAATTTGCGGCAATGCGAAAACCGCAGCAATACGTCAAACCTGGATTTGTAGCGGTGCGAAAACCGCAACAATATGCCACTTAAGAACCGCAACAATAGACAATTATTCTAATACTTCATCGCCAAGTAACGTGTGCAACGCGCAATAGTCATGTGTGGCACGCATGCTACTTGCCAAACACAACACCATGCATGGCGTACAACTAGGCTTTGTGGCACGCATCATAGTTGTGCCAAGCGCAAATATTATTTTGAGTAATTATCCGGCGGTTTTGATTCTCTTCATTCAATGTCATCCCTGATCACTTCTAAGTTATATGTTTCAAAACAATGAACTCACCTAATCTAAAGATAGGAATTAATCATTTCCATGCATATCATCTAAGAATGAGTTTATCTTGTTGATTCCATATAGCTAAGGGGTCATTATAGAGTTTGAGTCGTCATGCATCTCATCGGATTAAGGCGAAGGAACATCCAAACAAGATATATGACCCAAATACGATTTATCCCTATCTCCAACTTATCTTTTCCAACAAATCTATCCAATCCTACTCTATCCTTTTCAAAAAATAATAATCTTTTTCAAAGTCTATCCTATCCTCCTCTTTTCTATATTTTTCAAAATATTTAACTATCATCATCAACTCAAAAATCATTTCTAAAAAAATTTATCCCTATCTCCAATATTCTAATGAATTCCTTTTTTGTAAAAAAATAAAAAGAAAGCGATCCATTTTAAAACAAAATGAATATAAAAAATTCTCAATCCAATCAACCCAATCCAGTCAACTGAATCCAACTCAGGTTGCATTCATCTTGGGCCCATGTGCATTAGGGTACATGCATTCATGTTAGGCCTATGTAAGTCTAGCTCATATCAAAATCTAGGCCCATTTGCATCTTTAAGTGAACCCTAGTCTAATGTTATGCCTATATAGGCCATATCCAGTCTAATTTCAGTCAATTCAAAAGTTAAGCCCAAGTGTTGCTCCCATTCAATTCTAAAGTTAATCTCGTAAAGGCCTAATTCAAATCCTTGGTCTAGTTTGCATCATCATGTAAGCCCTAGTCAAATTAAACGTCAAGCCCATGTGCTACTCCCAGTTAATCTCAAAATTAAGCCCGTAAAGAACCAATTCTTGAGTCTTGCAAAGCCAGTCCTTACTAAGTCCATAAAGGCACAATTTTTGAGTCTAGGGAAGCTACTCCCCCCTAAATCCACAATGGCCCAATCTTGGAGTCTAGCGAAGCTACTCCTCCCTAAGTCCATAAAGGCACAATCCTTAAGTGTAGCATAGCTAGTCCTCCCTATGTCCATAAAAGCACAATCCTCGAGTCTAGCGAAGCTAATCCTCTCTATGTCCATAAAGGAAAAATCTTGTAGTCTAACGAAGATACTCCTCCCTAAGTCCATAAAGGCACAATCCTTGAGTTTAGTGAAGAAAGTCCTCTCTAAGTCCATAAAGGCACAATCATAGAAAATACCGAAGCTACTCCTCTCTATTTCCATAAAGGCATAATCATTGAGTCAAGCGAAGCTAGTCCTCTCTAAGTCCATAAAGGCACAATCTTGGAGTCTAGCGAAACTACTCCTCCCTAAGTCCATAAAGGCACAATCCTTGAGTCTAGCCTGCTTACTCTCCGTGTAAGTTCAAAGTCTAGTCTTTCCTATGTCCATAAAGGCAATATTTGAGTCTAGCCTCACTCTCCATGTTAGTTCAAAATATAGTCTACCCTAAGTCCATAATGGCACAATCTTGGAGTCCAGCTAAGCTACTCCTCCCTAGGTTCACAACACAATCTTTAAGTCTTCCCTGTTTACTGTCCATGTAAGTTCAAAGTCTAGTCTTCCCCAAGTCCATAAAGATATAATCTTGGAGTCCATAAAGGCACTATCTTTGAGTCTAGCCTTCTTAGTCTCCATTTGTAAGTTCAAAGCCTAGTCTTCTCTATTGCCATAAAGGCATTGTCATTGCGTGAAGTCTGCTTGCATCTTCCAGTCCATGTTTGCATATGCATATAGTTAGGCTCATGTCTCCATCATGGTGAAGTCTATCCAATTCGAAAGCCCATCATCCATCTTAAATCCTTTTTCATTTCAAAAAATCATTGCAAAAAACTTACAAGTGACGTCCATTCAATTTATGTTCTGGACAAGTGGTGAGGTTATAACTTAGGAATGCCTAACTTAGAGGAAAAAAGGCTAAACCACTCTAAGGCTCATCAAAAGAACTATCACCACCCTGACTTCACTTTGAGCCATGAGATTACTTTTGACCGCCTCCACAACAGAGACACGATTGTTGGACTTTAAATGAGCATTTGTCATCTGATTATTGGACTTTAAAGAATAGCTTGCGGGACATGGTTGATGGTGGTAGACTTTCGGTTCCTCCTGCAGAAAAAGTTAACAACAACATTAATCCCTTGGGAATTGTCTCAATAGTGCAAGGGGATTAGTCATTTCTTTCTACTTTTCTAGGTCAAGTCGGAGAATCTATCCCATAGCTCATGCCTTCCTTACTTGCCGAGTCTACATCAATCTAGGACTTTATATTTACCAACCTTCTAATCTAAATAATAAAATAATTGTATTTACTTCTATACATTGGCCTCCATTATTTATGCTTCGAATATGATGATGAAACTTTAATCAATTTGAAAATTAAATGACCTTTGACTAAATTTTTTAAAAAATGAAAAAATAGACATACTTTTGATTAGGAGTTCTTTCCCTCTGCCCTCCATCATTTCAAAAAGCCATGACCTTCATAAGCCATCTTAATGCAAAAAACAACCTCCATAGGCCATCTTCAAGAAAAAAATAATCCCTTAAGCCATCATCTTCATGATCCTTAACCTAAAAATCCTTTCAAATTAAAATTTATCAAATAACCTTAAAACCTCCCATATCCTAAAATCGAAAAAACTTGTCTGCACTAAGTGCACAAGAAAAAATCAATGCCAGGCAAAATGAAAAAAAGAAAAAATTCAAAGTGCAAAAAAGCAAAAGAAAAAATAATGCAAGAAACAAAAAAAAAGAGAAAAAGCACGAGCTAAGGGCAAAAAGCCAATCTAGGGGGCTTGCAAAATTTGACCCCTCATTCCAAACCCTTTAATACATCACAATATCTTAAAACCCATATAAGTCATAAACCTTAGCTTGTCCTTCAAATAAAAAGAAGCCACAACCCTTACATTAGCCCATATAATCCAAATCCATAATCTTTACCTTGCCCATCCAACTAAACCTTTATCTAAACAAAACCTCGAACCTTTAGATACATCCTATCTCCTTCGTCAAGGTGTATCCAACCGTATAACAACTCAGGGGCCCGCTAGTAGATATTGTCCTCTTTGGGCCCTAGTTCTACACAAAAGGCATTTACTAGGTTGAGGTGTCCACCTCTATATAAAGAAGGCTTCATTCTCCTGAACTTCTGATGTGGGATAGCCAATATTTTAGGCACCATATACCCTCCTTCAAAGAGTATGCGTCCCCGTAGGCACTATAGGACACTAGAATGGGCCCTGGCTCTGGTAACATATGTAACACTCCAGGGGCTCACTAGTAGATATTGTCCTCTTTGGGCCCTAGCCCGCAAGGATTTTCTTTGGTGCAGGGTCGTAGTCCTACCAAAAAGGCATCTACTAGGTTGAGGTACCTATATATAAAGAAGGTTTTGTTCTCCTCAACTTCCAATGTGTGATAGCCAATATTTTAGGCACCTGGTGAGCAAATTAATCCTTCTAGTAATCATCAAGCATGCATGGGGTTATCTTTACCAAAAGATGTTTTCAGCAAAACTTTATTATCAACACTTTTGGTTTGAACTAGATGGTTTAGGATTTTGGATTTCTATTTTTGGGGAGTAATGGTTCCACCTTGTAACAAGATTGAGATGTTCCTTTAAAAGATTCTCGCTGCATATCGTTGACAAAACTAAGTCCGTTTAATTTTGAAACTTTAGTACTTTCCCATTTCTTGTGGGATTAAACGATTTATAAGTTTATTTAAGTCTAGTAAGATTCTAATTACAAAAAGCCGTGCGTTTCACCGTGGCGGCAACACTTCCAGCTTACTCTTTAGGAGAGTGATTTTGGGGGTGATACATATATGGTATCAGAGCCAGGGCTCAATCCGGTGTCCTATAGTGCCTACGGGGATGCAGATTCTTTAAAGGAGGGGTGAAGGTGCGTAAAATCTTGGTTATCCCATCAGAAGTTGAGGAGAACGAAGCCTTCTTTATGTAGAGGTTGACATGTCAACCTATTAGAGGTCTTTGGGGTAGAACTACAACCCTGCACCAAAGCGAATCCTTGCGGGCTAGGGACCAAAGACGAGATATCTACTAGTGGGCCCCTGGGGTGTTACAAAACCACTAGGTTGAAAACCCGGAAGGGCCGCCTAGGCAAAAGTTAGAGCACAAATAAATAACAATCAGATTAATAACTATGAATGGTCTGATTCCGCAAGGATTCATTGGAATCCTCATACCAATATTCGACTGCTTCAATAAAATAAAAATTAATCAAGGTCTCATTATTTGACTTTCTAGAATTCGTCAAAGACTTTTCCCACCTACACCTATATGAGTCACAAATTTAAACCTTTTTATTTTTCAATCTAAACTCTCCTTGTCCCAGAAAGACTCTTCGATACATCCATGATCTTTAGCGATATCTAACTTTGCCTCAATTCAAATGAAGCAGCATTGATCATCAACTTAAAGTTCTTAATTCAAGTGCAGCTTTTCCCAAAGTGGGGTTTAGTATATTTGTGGTGGGTCCTCCAAATCAAACTCCCAAAGAGTTGTAATCTAGAGATTTCACTAGCGGAACCCGATTATTATCAAAATAGTTTTGAAAAATCAAGCTATTTCAATCAATCTTGTTATATAAGCTTTGCATGACATTAACTTTGCATAGCGTTCCATGAATCTCTCCTAGCTTTGCATAACCCTAACCTGACATAGTGTCTTGTACATCCTTAGAGAGTCTTAGTTTGCATCATTGCATCATTATATGCATTATCTGAATTTTTTACACCTATCTGGTAACATCTGTTGCAGGCTAATAACCAATTGCTTGCGTTTATCGTCTTGTAGACTAACTTTATTTTGCAGAAACTCGTGATATTGTAGACAACAAAATTCGAACCCCTTCTTCGGATATAACCCCTTTTTCAGATAAATAAAGGTTTTGAAAAATAAAAATAACGAAATCGTCATGCATCATGGAGCGCGCGCCCCGGAGCGCGAGTTTCATTCCATCGCACAAGTTTTTTGTTGTTTTCATATTAGTCATACAGTGTCGGCTTAGAAGTATAATTTTCATGAGTCGTAGTCAATAACTACAACTACCGTTTTAATAAAATGATTCATATTATAATCATGCTCGTCTTTTTGATTAGTTTTCATTAATTATCGTAAGTTAGTCTTTCGGAAAAATAAAAACGAGTCGCGATTAGGCGTCGGGATTTTAGTCGTATCCCAAAACCGGCATTAATCAGTTTACTTGATGGTCAAGTCATTGTTCATTGGATAAAGAATAAGAATATATTCTTTATTCACTAAACACATCCTTTATCCATTAGTTAGAGAATAAGAATCATGAAAAGATGTGAGAATAAGAATCAAATCCCATGTGTAAGAGGGGGAAATCCAGTTTTTTCCGGAAAGGTCAGGTGTCCGCCTAGTGCACAAGCTAGCACTGCGCCTGGCGCAAGGTGCTGTGCCTAGCGCAGCTTCCTGCGCTAGGCGCAGTTAGTTTCGTTTGCACGATTTTCAATATAATTTTTTTTACATATTAGGATGTTTTAGGAAGAATATTTTCTGAAAATCTGATCTTGTCTCATTAATGAGAAAATCTAAAAAAGAATAAGAATATTAATGTTTCCAAAGAGATCTGATGATGTCATTAGGATGAGGTCATTAGAGTGATGTCATTAAGGTGATTAAGGATGAAGTAAATCAAATTTTTTTGGATGAAAAATCTGATTTTCTACCTCTTGGAAACCCTAGTTCACCTCCTTCATTTCTCTATAAATACCCTCCAAAATTCACTTCAAAGAAAAGGTGGAAAAAAACACAATTCAACTTCACACTCATCTTCTCTACTCCTCTCCTCTAAAGAAATCATACTTAAGAAAAGAAAGAAAAGTTAGTAAGATAATTAGTAAGGAAAAAAAGTTCATCAAAAGGAAAAAAACACAAAAAAGAGTTTAAGTTTGCAATTAAGAAGATTTAAAAACTCACTTAGAAATTAAGAAAAATCACAAAAAAAAGGTAGAAAGATTTGCAAAAAGGAAGTGCATCATTGAGCTAGCAAGGTAAAGTTGAAGTTCTTGTTATTTTGATTATCTTCGTAATCATCTACTAACTCTTTCCTTGTTTTCTTCTTATCATTTTTTAATCTTTGGAGTGGTTTGGGTATGTGGAAGTCCTAATAGGTTCCCAACCTTAAATCACCCCACCTAGAATAGTCACCTCTAATGGGGTGACTCTTAGGAAACAATGTGATTATGTGATTTTCCTTAATCAAGTTGTTATCCATCACCAAAAATGATTTCATAAAAAAAATTCAAGAAAAATTGTGTAAAAATATCTCCATAAAAAAAATGTGATGCTGTAATTATGGTCAGTTTTATTTTCCTTTATCATTTCACTCTTTCGTTGTCATTAACTAATTAGTTCGTAGGTTTTAATATTTTTCCTCTGAAGTAAAAGATGTTTCCAGCAACTGGGTTTTGGAATGTCTAAAAAACTAATTTTGTGTAAATAATTAAAAATCATACAACTTTGTTGTGCCAAACTGATTTTGTCCAGTACCACCTAGAATTGTTCTTCTAGTAAAATAAAAAATAAAATCATTTAGATAAAACTAAAAAACTTCAAGTTTTAATAAAACATTAGTAGCCTTTCAAAAATATAAAAATCATGTTCATATGAATTTCATACAATTTTACATTATTTTTACAAAATCATTCATGTAAATCACTAAATTTCAGGATACTGATTTTCTCATCAGTTAATAAGATAAATAAAAATGGTCTTAAAAGTGTCCAATTGAAGTGAAAATTTCCAGTCTAGTTCCTCAAAGTGTCTAGAATGTTCATACCAACTTTTACTTCAAAATAAGTTCAATAAGTTGGATCTCAAAGAACAAGTTGAATAAAGGTCCTGTTTTGACCAGTTTGAGTATAAAATTCACTATAGTTCAAGTGGTCACTAAAAACTTTTGAAATTTTGATACAACATAAAGAACTCACTGATCTATCCATAGATGTATCATATGTTCATTTTAACACTTTGTACACAAAGTTATGATTTTTTTAATTCAGTACAAGAACAAAAAGGCAATCTGGAAAATGAAATGAAGTAAATAATTCAACTTTCATAAAAAAAAATGTTTTCTTTTCATACGAAAATGTGAATAAAAAATCATGAATTCCTTAAGTTTATCTTAAAATGACTCATGGAGATGTTTATGCATAATTTTCATAAATAATTCCACAACTCTTTTTAATAAAATGAGCAACCAATGTTACAAATATTGCATGCTGGGCCAGTATATCATAGTATATGAATCAACTGACCCAATCTCAATTAAGTGGAAAAATTGCAAATCTAAGTAAGTTAAATTGTATGATGATTCATCTTACATATTAAAAATGTGTTTCCCATATTCAAATGGATTAATCATATAATTTGGCATAATTAGATTTGTAATTATAACCTCCGAATTGATTTTAGGCCGTTTCACGTGTCTCACTTTAAATGGCCAAATTCCAATTAGCCAAACACAAATCTCCAAATTCAATCTCAAATTGATCATTTATCTCCAAATGACTTAATAATCTTCAATTAAGATTATTTCTCAAAAGCCTTCAATTAGGAAGCAACCCTTTTAAGACCTCTCGAAAATCATAAACGTGATCACTATTAAGGTGATTATTTCAATCCCCGATTAATCGCTAATTAGAGTGGTTGACACAAACTTCTTTTAATCACTAATTGGAGTGATTACCTTAAAACCCTAATAATCGTTAATTAAGACGATTATTCTTCTCATTTTTAATCACTAATTAGAGTGATTATTTCAAACCCTAATAATCATTAATTAGGACGATTATCTTCCTTATTTAATCACTAATTAGGGTGATTATCTTAAAACTTGGTTAACCACCAATTAGGGTGATTAGCTTAACCTTTCATCATATTTAATCACTAATTAGAGTGATTATCTTAATCCTCAACAATCATCAGTTAGGGTGATTATTTCCTAATCTTCATTGTTAATCACTAATCAAGGTGATTATCATTCTTTGAATAATCACTAATTAGGGTGATTACTTATTTCCTTCCTCATTAATCACTAATTAAGGTGGTTATCTTAATCCTTCATATTGTATCACTAATTAAAGTGATAACCCCATTTTAATCACTAATTGGAGTGATTACCTCATTTCAAATAGATTTGTTTAATTCTAAAAGTGAGTTATTAATAATCTATTCCTCTCTCTTCTTCCCCCCCAGTGGAATTGGCCATTTAGGGTGAGACATATGCTCGAACTACGACGGTTTTGATCCATGAGTGGATTCCAATCCCACAATAATTGGTATGTAGTGCAACTTCAGTGCTCAAACCTACCATGTACAAATGATATATTGGTCCTAAATAAAAATGGTTAATATGTATATGTGCTAATTATGTGATTTTCTTTCTTTTTAATAGCCATGATTACTTAAAAATGGAAAATAACGCATTTAGTAAGAGCCCGTTCTTTAGAACGGAAGAGGAGACGAGTTCTAGACGTTCACACCTCATAACCTAAACCCCGAACCCTATCTCATAGTATGAAAGACCAATTTTTAAAAAGCCTTATCCATATGAAGTCATCATCGTTTTAAATGATTTTTCTTGAAATTGATTTTAAAACGATTTATTAAATAAATCTATCCCTATTCAGATATTAATAGGGTGGCGACTTCCAAGTTTTCTAAAACTCAAAGTCCAATGAGAGACTTTCGTGGGATTCAGACCGTTAATTAAGACAATCAAAAATCGGATACCACTGGCTGGTGACTTCACTGGGGAAAGATACTTCCACTAGAAATATATGAAGTTTAAACCTGAACAATGCGTTATTTTCCATATGTATATATGATAAAAAGGTTAATCATGGCTATTCACAATTTAATTTTTTAATATAGCATGTTTATGTGAAACTTACGTGTGCTTGATAGTTTAATCGATCCATACACGTGCACTCTTTTTAACCATTTTCTTATTAGATCTGATACCTCTGTCTATTTGGGAAGGGTCATAATTTTAGAATAACAAATTAATGAATTAAGGGCGTGAAACCTACATCCGCGAGCTATTGCAACAGGCTCTGTCAGGAGCGTCCACCCTCGATGGACACAATGGAAGTGACTCGAGGCCACTTTAACATAATCTCTCCTTAAATGAATCACCTTTTAGCTGACTTTTAGGACACAAGGATCAATGCACAAATAATGTCCTTTATTTATTTCAGTTATTGAATGATGTGAAAAAAAAACTTTCAAAAAAATTCCTCAGCCCGTTTTCAGTCGGTCAATATTTCAGTAATCATTAAGTGTAGCTGAATTGCTGCCGAAATGATTATTAAAATATTAAGAGTATTTTTGTTTATTTATCACAAGAGTCATAAAAAAATGTGTGTGTGCTCACTCATTTTCAAATTTTTTTTTTTTACTTCATAATTCTTTTCCATTCAAATTGGTTATTATTTAAAAAAAAATGTATAACTCACAAATTGGTAATTATTTTCCAAAAAAAAAAAAACTCAATTAATTCAAATTTATTTTTTTAAAAAAAAAAAACAAAATTTATTTCTAAAAATTTGAAAACAAAAAAAAATGAATGAAAAATGACAAGTCATAATCACGAGATCAAAACATGTCATGTTTCGGAATCATGTCTAATCAAAAGGGATAATCACATTTCAAACAAAAAAAAAAACAAGAAAAAAGAGGATTCTTCCATTTCCTGCTAAAAAAAACATATAAAGAAAAAATTCATTAGTCATTTACTAACGTTGTTAGTATGTACATTTCAGGTACTTCACATTCAAAAAAAAATAAAAGGAGAAAACTGAAACCTGCATCATTTCACGAATGTCTGATTCTGGCAAGTAAATTCAAACTAAAGCTTCAGCAAAGGGCAAAGGCCGTTGGAGGTCTATTAACCAGATCTATGCAGACACGGAAGAATGTTTGGGAACCATGTATAGTCGTCTGAAAAGACAGGGTCTTCTAGAAACGAAGCATCACTGTTACACTTTGCCACCCCTAGGGGTGAACATGGGATTATACTGTAATTTCTGCCATCGGTATGGACACGAAACAGACAGGTTTGTTGACCTTCAGCATGCCATCCACCAGCTAATAGAAGATGGAAAGATTCCTATCCCTCCATTATGGGTATCCCCAATTGTGTCCTTAACTAAGGCAGATCTTCCTAAGGAACTAGATCCTCATCAAGCTTTGTACATCACTTTGAAATGCAATGGGCGAGAAATGACTAATGTGTTAATAGATGATGGATCGGCACTCAATATTTGCCCCAAAGGAACACTTTATGAGTTAGGGTATAACAACACGTTGTTAAGTCATACTGATACAATATTGGGAGCATATGATAATTCTTCGGGAAGGACTATAGGAACAATCAATCTTCAACTGAGGTATAAAGACTGGATTTGTGATGTAGATTTCACAGTGGTCGAAGCTTTAACCACATTCTCTATGTTACGTTGTTGGGGCGACCATGGCTCCATGCGAACAAAGCCGTTGCCTCTCCTGCACAACAGAAACTCAAATGCCCAACGACATCAGGAATAATAACCATCCATGGGAATCCTACGCGACCAAGAAATTTCGCCCATGCACCGCCAACGGTAGACGTTGAAATAGGTAATAAGGATGTTTCCCTCAACCCCTGCATGCTAGGAAGTAACGTTCCGTCAATACCCCAAGGATCCAATTCTTAAGCTATTTACACAATCCCAATGACAATTGATCAATTCATAGCATATGCCGACATTTGATGTACTCAGAATATGCCAAAAGGACCTCTCAACATAGATCAGGCTGAAACCACCTCCGCCATAACCTTCTTTGATAAAGATCTCCCTGGTAACCCAATTCATAACAGTGCTTTGTACATTACAGTTGATCACAGTGCCAGACATATCCAAGGTGTAATGGTCGACAACGGAGCGTCTACCAATCTTTGTCTCCTCAGTACCCTCATGTGGCTCGGGTGTCCTCCTCCACAAGGAGAATCTTCCCTAGGAACCATAGTTGCATATGATGGTTCGACACAGGAAATTATAGGTTCAACAACCATGATCTTGCGCATTGGGGCAGCCATACGAGAGGTCAATTTCATGATCGTTGATTGCGAAGCTCCTTTCACTCTGTTGTTAGGACGACCATGGCTCCACAAGAACCAAGCTATCATCTCAACATTGCACCAAAAGATAAAGATGATAACTCCACATGGGGTAATCACAGTCCCAGGAGATAAAGCAATGGGGGTGGCAATGCACAAATCCCGCATCATATATGTCACCCAAATCATGAGGAGAACGAGAATGGTCACACGGAGACGCCACCCCTCAAACTAGTGAAATCCTATTTCCACTAGCCTGTTCCCGAGGAGGATCTTAATCAACCGGATTGGGTACCAGATATGAGAGAAGTGAAGAGAATTGAAATGAAGTTTCATTGGTTATACAAAGAAACATGGGCCGTTCAGTGTGAGGGAAAAGAGAGTTCAGCACACAAATTTGCCGCCATCCAATCTATCATGGAACCCTATATATTCCTGGATGAAATTGATTATGAGACAAGAGATTCTTGCATGCTGGTGTGCAAAGCATGGGCATCGTGGCTCCTCAGCCGAGAGGACAACCCTTTATATGTCAAGAAAAAGAAAGAAATGTGGAACAGATGTCTCCAAACAGGAGAACATATGGCTTGGCGCCCGGCAAACTGAAGTCTGAAAAGTTTGAGAAGTACCTGAATCATTTAATTGCTTTATGTTGTATTTTGTAGGTAGAGCTACGTGCAGCTTGATCCCCTAAAAAAAATTTTTTTTCAATGTTGTAATGCATCTATTTTAGCTTTATCTACTATGTAATGTACTAAAAGGGGTACGTAGGCAACTCATTTTTTTAGTGCAGCTGCAAAAAAAAAAAAAAAAGTTAACAACAAAAAAAAAGAAAGAAAAATTACTTTAAATTTCATATATCAGAACTACTACGTTGGGCCTGATTCTCCATTAAAAAAATCATCACTGGAAAAATTTCTTCCCCAAATCCAAATCCACTTATGGAGATACGTAGGCAACCTTCGGGTGCGACCCTTTTTTGCATTTAATATTTTCTTTTGCGGTTTCAGCACTTAAAAGCAATCAATAGATGCAAATCACTACAAAGAAGAACGATATATGGGGCATTATAATTTGCCCAAATGAGGACACATGCCTCGTTATACCTCTTTTCTCTTATTTCTATGGTAGCAGGAAATGGAAGGATATTATCAAATTGATTTCGAAAAATGTTTGTGTATTATCCAAAAACAAATGAGTCCAAGAGTGGCAGTTTAAAATGTAGATAAAAGTCCAAGTCTAGAAAAAAAAAAAATATAACAAGTCAAGGAAATCTAATGAAAAATCTCAAAACAAATGATAGAGTTAAGGTTTCACACCTTTTGATAAATGATAACTGAAATGGGGGTTAAAAAAATTCTTTTTTTAAAAGATATCATTTCTTTCATTCCCTGCAAAAACAAAAAAAAAAATTAAAAAAAAACGAAAAAATAACAATGTCTGGACAAACTTCCGTGTTAACTTTTTATCTCATTTCACAGGAACTCTGCCTGGGCTCGCTCAGGATCTAGGCTGATTCGCCGAAGTTCTGACCATAGTGAACGTTCTCTGTCAGTAATACTGTCGTCCTTGTCTACACCAGCTGTATTCTTTGCTACACGTCTGAAATTCCATACAACGAGCACCAACAGAACTCTACCCCTCCACCGGATCCAATGGCTGAGCTCCGACGACTTGTCCAGGCCATGCTTGATCGACAGGATAATATTGAGCAAACTGTGTTAGGCATATTGCGCCAAAGCGCCCAGATGCCTCCTCCTCCTCCTCCTCCGGAGTCAGAAGTAGCTTCGCCTTTTCATCTTGAACCTCTGAACAATGAGAGAGAAATTCCCACTAAACTCGAGGAAGAAGTAGTCAAGCCTAAAGAAGTCTTAAAAGGCATGACTAAGGCTGAACCATGGATGGATATTCATGGATTAACTCTTTTCCTGAAGGCACGATTACCCCATGGTTTCAAAATGCTTAAACTGACAAGGTTTGATGGGACCGGTAGCCCCACCAATTTCTTGAAAATGTATGTAGGGGCAATAAGTCCCTGGGGAGTGAAAGAATCCTTGATGGCCCAACTGTTTCAACAATATTTAGATGGTGCTGCAGCACATTGGTTCCTCAACCTTGAAAATGAAAAGAAATCCACGTGGGCTGACATAGTTAGAGAGTTCTCAAACCAATACAAGTATAATCAAGAAATTGGTGTTACTAGAAGGGATCTGGAGACCACTTCTCAAAACCTCAATGAGACATTTTCTTCATTCATCACTCGATGGAGAAACAAGGCTTCCAAAATGATGAGTAGGCCTAATGAAGAGGAACAGCTGTAAATGGTTGTGAAAACCTTATTCCTGTCTATCAGAAGCATATGGCATACCAGTATTTCCCGACTTTCAAAGCTTTGATTGCTACGGGAACTTTAGTTGAGGATGCTGTGAAAAAAAGAGACATCAAGAAAGATGAACCTATTGGCGGCGCTACTTATAATGCAAAATTCGAAAATAACAAAAGAGCCCCAAACAATAATTCAGCAGCTCCTAAGACAACTAATGCGATCCATGCCATTGGCGCATCATCTGCATTACAGTTGCGACCACAAAGGAACTTCACTCCTTTGAACATGACTTCTTCCCAAGCTCTCTCCAAGTTAAAAAAAAGGCCAATCTCATTCAACCCTTGAATCCACGCCCACCTCCTAAGAAATCTTTACCCTGGTTATGACCCAAATCAAAACTGTGAATACCATCAAAGCCCGGGGCATAATACTGAAAACTGCACGGCTCTAAAGCATCAAATTCAAAACCTTGTGGATGATGGAAAACTTTCTCTGGGATCCATCTCCAATAAACCAAAATGACTCTCAGCCTAACATCACAAAAAACCCCCTTCCTAATCATAAACCCTCATTCGCCATTAATGCCATCTCTACTACTTCGGAAGGATGCGATCGAGTTCAGTTAATCCACAAGATAGTTCCTCAAACGTATGAAATGCCGATAGCCGTAGGTTACAAGTGTATAGTCTATGACTAATCCACTCAAGAAAAAGTCAAAATGATGCCTTGTAAAGACCCCAGCTTCACTCTCAACAAAGATCCATTCTCTCACATGTGTGGAACTTTGGGCTATGATGGTGCCTTCTTCATTTTGGACTCTGATGTTGATGAAGATGCCTCTTCGGTCCTAACAATTATGGAGAAAAACACTGGAGGACATTTCACCACTCCAAATACATACCGACGCCCCATCTGTCTCCATGATCTTAGTGATGGGGAGTATGTGGACGTCTCTCATTTGACTAGAGCGGGCCGCCACTTTAAACCATCCCATTTGGAGGATGAAAATCCTTTGGAGGTATTGAGAAGGAAGGAAAAGGACAAAGAGCCAATGATAGAGGAAGGTAACAAGAAAAATGATTCTATCAAGCGCATGAAAGAAGTAAATGCTAATGTTTCCATCTGGAAATTGTTAATGCATTCCCAGCCTCATAGGGCAGCTGTTCTAAAGCATCTTAATGAAGCCTCTATGAGCTCTTCTATAACACGTGACCAGGTGGTGGGGCTCATTCATGGGGTAGATCGAACTCTCATGTTCACAAACAATGATCTCCCTGACAACATCAACCACAATAATTCATTACACATCACTATACGCTGTAATGGATGGGAGATACCTAGGGTGTTGATCGACAATGGCTCCGCAATCAATGTTTGCCCTCTGCGTGTACTGACAAGGCTTGGGTATTCAAAAGAGGATCTGGTACCATCCAACCAGGTGGTCAGAGCATACGATAATGCTAAGAGAGAAGTATTGGGTTTGATCAACCTCCTCATTGAATGTGGTCCCGTGGCAAGGAAGGTGGAATTCATGGTCATTGACATACAAGCCTGTTTCAACTTCTTATTAGGAAGACCTTGGCTGCATGAAAATAGCTCAGTAGTCTCTACTCTACATCAGAAGGTAAAGCTTCTCACTAATCAGGGTGTTGTGACTATTTCTGGTGATCCAGAAATTATGACCATCTCCAACGCCGGAAAATCGGTATTATATCTAAACGAAGTAGAGGGCACTAGGTTGGATGGTTACACTATCCACTGAATTCTAGAAGCACCTGAAAATTCTTGGATGAATGAGTTACCGGCTGCCACACCAGATGAAAGTGATGAAGAAATAGAACCAGAGTATAGTAAGGATGACGAGGAAGAAGTGGGAGCTCCAAGCATTGACACTCATGATACCTCAATTGAAGCACCAGAGGAATCCTGTATCGACAATCCTTTAGACAATGATGATCATGACTCAAACAAGAGATCTAGGACCGACGATTTTGACTTGGACTTTAATGTAGTATCCCCTGTTCGAGAGGTTGACACTGAGTCACTGATTCTCTTTCCCTGATATCAACATGAAGATCACTATCGTGAATTGCCCGCAGAAAATTTAATGGGAACGGTGATCCTTTTGTCCACTTAGTGGGATTTGTGAATACCTTGCATCCATGGGGCATACCAGAGGAAGATTACCCCATGCTGTTTGACAAGAGTTTAGAAGGACCAGCTCTGCACTGGTACTATTCTTCAGATTGTGTAAATAGGGCTAGTTGGGAAAATGATAGCCAAGCCTTTGTTAATTGGGCTCTCGAGCATAAACAAACTGATCTCAAGAAGTTCAAGCTAGTTACTTTGCGTAAAGGCGGCTTGGAAACTTTCTCGCACTTTTGTTCAAGATGCGCCTACATTCGCACCCAGCTTCGTCTCCCTGTTACTGATCGGGAATTCATGCTCATATTGCTGCGAAACTTGAATGATTTCTAATATCGTCATATGGTTACTATCAGATACACCTCCCTCAGCCATATGGAACAACATGGTTTCGACATCGATACTCTGAAATTGCAAGAAAAACGACCTCGGGAAGATCTTGAACACAAATCGAAGGGTATATGCTAAGATGAATGAACCATTGAGTATGGTGTATGATCGTCTTCGGAGGTAAGGTATACTTCAGGTTCCGGCGCATGTGCACTGTTTACCCCTTCGTGGAACTGAGATGAGCAAACTCTGCACTTATTGTCGTCAATTTGGGCATGAAACTGATCGATGCCATGACCTTTAACAACAAAGTGCAAAGCCTGATTGATCGAGGCATCATTAGTCCAACCCACAAAGAAATACCTGCAAAGACGGTGTCATCACGTCCGCGACCGCAAACCCAAGTCGATATCTTTCGCAAACTGGTTGAGCAAGGTAAGATTCATCCACTTCCTAGACGCCCAGGGGCAAGTCCCGTAGGGTCAGCTCTTCACAAGTACTACCATTATCATCAGTTGCATGGTCACGGCACAAACCAATGTCATGCTCTCAGCTATCGCATCAAGAAAATCACCAACATAGCTCTTGTCTACCGTAAAACTACTTGATCGTCTTCCAGAAAGAGAAAAATCTTCGGTAAAAGTCCTGTAGGGGGTTAGCCCGTCAAAAAAAAAAGAGAGAGAAAAAGTATTTTAGCCCGTTAGTATCAGAGAACTACGTGCAGCTTGAATCCCCATTATCACTTACACTTGCACTGCGAGATCACTCCACCTATGTAAAACCTAGGGTACGTAGGTAGCTCAATATGAGTGCAGCTGCTTTATTAGATAAAAAACTTTAGTTCTTTCTAAAATAAGGAACTACGCTAAGTCTGATTCCCCACAAAATGCACTTGGAGCAATGGGGATATGTAGGCAACCTTCGGGTTCGACTCAAAAATATTAACCATTGTATTTCAGGCAATATGATCAGAATTCAAGATGCCAGTCATCACAGCAGCAATTTTCATAATGCTGAATTAACGCATCAATGGGGATACAGGCCCTAATCTCTATATTTTATGTCATTGTTCAAATATTAAGCAGGGAATGTAAGAAGAAAAAATCTATTTTCAACCCCAATGACAGTGAAATCATTTTAAAAAGGTCAAAATAAAGTCAAAAAAAATAATAATAAAATATAATTAAAAAATGAATAGTAAAAAAGCAAAATTGCGAAGGTGGACCATTCCAGTCAAAATATGGCAAAGTTGTTTTCGAAAATTTTGTTTACTCTACAATGCATTCTGCAATATGTAGCCTTCTTTTATTTTAATTATTTTTCTCTACCTTTAGGTCCAAAAAGAAGAAATTTGTCCCTTCTCTAAGGATGACCAATTACCATCAGAAAACAAACCTCTCAGCCCTACCCACGAATGCGGTCAAAGAGCCTGTATGGATTGCAATACAACCCCTGTCCGAAGGAATTCAAATTATAATGAAGATGGGTTATACTCAAGGAGCCGGATTAGGGCATGATGGTAGGGGAATGAAACAACCAATCCCCATAGTAGACAAGCATAACCGACATGGATTAGGATATGATCCAGACAATACTTCTCAAAACACCAAAAAACCTTCTTTTACCCTCAATGGTCAGCTCGTCCTGCAAGGAGATATTGAGCCATACCACGAATTTCCAGAACCCTGGCTTAGTAGGAAATAACAGAAGATTTTACCCTGATTGGAGATATTCTTCAATGAAGCTAGGAATTTGGACTTAATCAAAAGTTGGTTTGTCCAAGAACAAAACATGAAAAAAGAAAATGGCTGGGTGGATAATCTGGAACATGGAGTCCTTAAGAAACTTTTCACTTTTGATCCTCTGGGGAAGGGGATTTTGACCCGGTGCCTTTGATGATACCTTTTGGCGAAAACATTGAACATAAGTGGAGTATTGAATGTCAGGCAAAAGACGGGCCTATAGAATTCAAAATGTTTTTAGGAAACCATCCTCCGCATTCATCTCATGAAAATACCTTTTCACCTTCTTCAGATGGATATCATACAGATAGTTCATCTTTTAGCCAATCTACCTTGCATACCCAGTCAGGAGAATCTGATAGTGAGGAACCTCTATCAAAATACATTTGCATGCAAGATGTTATTTCTGACAGTGAATTTATTAATGATGAATCACTTGATACAACTGAAGCATACATAAAACCCATGGAAGAATCCATTGTAATTAATATTCGTACAGAAAATGTTGTAAAATAAGTCAAAATAGGATCATCCCTCTCCCCAACTGAACAATCTATGTTTATTGCATTATTAAAAGAGTTTGTAGATGTGTTCGCATGGTCTTATGCTGATATGCCTGGTGTTAATAGAGAAATTGTGGAACATCGTATTCCGTTACATCCTGAAAGCAAGCCTAAGCATCAAAAGCTCCGCCGAATGAAGCCAAAGGTTAGTCTGAAAGTGAAAGAAGAAATCCAGAAACAGTTTGATGCCAAATTCATCCAAGCTGTAAAACATCCAAGTTGGCACACTAATATAGTGGTTGTACCCAAAAAGGATGGGAGAGTTCGGGTATGCATCGATTTTCGAGATTTGAATGCTGCATCACCAAAAGATTGCTTTCCTCTACCCCACATCGATGTTCTTGTTGATAGTACGGCTGGTCATGCAATGTTTTCCTTCATGGACGGGTTTTTAGGGTATAATCAAATACACATGGCTCAGGAAGACATGACAAAGACATCTTTCATCACTCCATGGGACACTTTTTGCTAACGAGTTATGCCTTTTGGTCTCAAGAATGTTGGAGCCACATATCAAAGGAATGCAACCACTATCCTTCATGACCTCATCCACGACATTGTGGAGGTTTATGTAGATGACATGATTGTAAAAAGTGAAGGTCGTGAGGGGCATATTCCTGCAATAAGGTCCTTCTTTGAAACAATCAGGAAATACAATTTAAGGCTGAACCCTCAAAAATGTGTGTTTGGCGTCACTTCAGGGAAATTGTTGGCATTTATTGTCAGTCGAGACGGCATCAAAGTGGACTTTGAAAAGGTAAAAGCTATTCAAGGACTACCTCCTCCAAAAATAGAAAAAGAAGTAAGAGGATTTCTCGGCAGAATTCAATATATCTGCAGGTTCATCTCACAACTCACTATGAGCTGTGAACCTATATTTAAGCTGCTCAGAAAAAGGAGCATCCCATGAGTGGAATGAAGAATGTCAGCAAGCTTTTGATTCTATGAAAGAATACCTTTCAAATCCACCTGTTCTAATGCCACCTAGACCAGGCAAACCTCTGATTTTGTACCTCACTATCACAGAAACGGCTATAGGAGCTCTCTTAGCCCAATATCAGGAGGGAACAAAGAAAGAGGTTGCCATATACTATCTCAGCAAGAAATTCCTGGAGTATGAGACAAGATATACCCCACTGGAAAAGCGTGTGTTTCCTTGGTCTATACGACAAAGAAGTTAAGGCATCACCTTCAAGCTCATACTACTTATCTGATCTCAAGACTTGATCCAATCAATTATCTGTTTGAAAAACCCATTCTTAGTGAAAGATTGGCAAGATGGCATGCTATGCTTTCTGAGTTTGATATTCAAAGTGTCAGCCAGAATCTGTTAAAGGACGAGCCATATCTGAAGCCCTAGCTGAAGGACCAGTGTCAGGAGATGAGTATGATGACGCATTCCCTAATGAGTACTTATGCTTTATTGACAATCCACAATGGTGCATGTACTTTGATGGAGCTTCTAATAGGAGAGGTAATGGAGCAAGTGTTATGTTAGTAAATCCTGATGGAGTCCATATTCCATTTGCTGTCAAACTGGATTTCCCAACAATAAACAATACAGCCGAGTATCGAGCCTGCGTATATGGAGTAAAGGCCGCCTTGGTAGCAGGGGCAATACATCTCACTGTGTATGGAGATTCTAATCTCATCATATCTCAAATAATAGGAATTTGGAGGGTTAGAGACGAGAAACTTCAGCTCTACACTGAGTACCTTCAAGAGTTGATCCCTTATTTTGATGACATCAGCTTCAAACATCTTCCTCGAGAGCAAAATAGTTTCACTGATGCTCTAGCCAATCTCGCTGTTAATTTAACGTGGGAAAATGGGACAAAGATCCAGTCAGTTTCAATTGAAGAAAGGAAGGGACCAACAATGACGGTAGCACAAATTGTCTCCACTGACTCAACAAGATGATGATGATGTCTGATACAAGGATATCAAGAATTTTCTGAAAAAGATGCAATATCCGGAGGGAAGTGGCAAGAAGGACCGCATAACCATCAGAAGACTAGCTGCTCATTTCCTCATACTAAAAGGCAGACTGTATCACAAAGGGTTTGATGGTACTCTGCAACTCTATGTAAATGACGGCGAAAAGCAAGTCATCATAGAAGAAGTTCTTGGAGGGGAATGTGGACCCCATATGAATGGAAGAATGCTGGCTCGTAAAATTTGCGAGCAGGTTTCTATTGGAGTACTCTAGAAGGTGATTGCATCAGCTTTGTCCGCGCCTGCAAGCAGTGTCAAATATATGATAACCTCAATCATATGCCACCTGTGTCATTGCATAATATGACTTCTCCTTAGCCGTTTTCAAGTTGGGGCATAGACATAATCGGACAAATTCATCCAAAGGCTTCAAATGGGCATCAGTATATTCTTGTAGCAATTGATTACTTTTCGAAGTAGGTTGAAGCTGCATCATTTTCAAAAGCTAAGGGCAAAGCAAGTCTCGAAATTTGTGATTAACAACATCATCTGTCGGTATGGCATACCTTTTGAAATCATCTCTGATAATGGATCACAATTTGAGTGTCATCTGAAGACCACTCTTGCAAAATATGCAATAAAGCATCATCAGTCCTCACCTTATCGTCCCCAAACAAATGGAGCAGTGGAGGCAGCCAATAAGACAATCAAAACTATTATTGCCAAGATGACTAAAAACACTATGATAAACTACCATATGCCCTTTGGGGATATAGGATATCAATTAGGACTCCAACATGAACAACCCCGTATTCTTTGGTTAACGGAATGGAGCCAGTCCTACCAGTTGAGGTGGAGATACAATCTCTCAGGGTCATAGCAGAAAGTGAAATCTCATAAGACCAGTGGCACAAAACTCGCTATGATGAGCTTGCATTCGCAGATGAGCGCCGACTACAAGCATTGCATAACGTACAACTCTATCAACGGAGAATTGCTCGTGCATTGGACAAAAGGGTTCAAGATAGAGACGTTCGAGAAGGTGATCTAGTTTTAAAAGAAAATAGACTTCCGTTGCATGATCCTCGAGGAAAATTCAAGCCTAACTGGTCTGGACCATTCCTGGTCAAATATGTCACCACGGCTGGAGCACTGAAGCTAATGGATTTTGATGGAAATGAGTTCACCCATTTCACTAATCTTGATCAGTTGAAGAAATACTACGCTTAGGCATCAAAATAATTGTAATTGTCATGATCAAGTAACCAAGCAGTTTGTGGGTTTTGTATCCTATCTGGTTATTCTTAATAAACATGTCATGAGTTTCTAGATGTTCATATGATGTATGCAAAAAAAGAAAAGAGAGAAAAAAAAAAGAGAAAAGAAAAAAAAAACGGAAAAAGAAAAAAAAGGAAAGACTGAAAAGAAGAAAAAAAGAAAAAGGAAAAATGATGAAACATATCTTTGATGGTTAAGGTTTATATGTTATGCTTTTATGTATCATATGATTAGTTAATTATGATTTGCATGTCATATTTTAATGTTAAAGTGTGCACGTGTTTAGAATTGTGTTCACATTGAATTTCTCACAAGCAGATAATTCTCACAAACAGATCTTTTATTCATCCCAACTGGGGTACTTCATTTCATACATAAAAAGACATAAAGCCTTCATTTCCTACAAGCTCAAAAAAAAAAAAAAAAAAAAAAAAAAAAACTAAAAAAAACAACATAGAAAATAAAACATGACAATTCTCTCAAACCTTTCTCCTCGTCATGGTAGGCCCGTCTGAATCTTTGTCTTGACCAATATCCGCTAGAAGCCATTGAAGGTAATCTTCATCAATCAGTGGAAAAGAAGGTTCCGGTAGCGCTGATATAATTTTAGCCCCCTGCCATATAGTAGGCATTCTCTGAATACCACTCATATCAGCCTCATAAGTGGTACAAGATGGAAAAACATGGAGGGCAGGAATGTGCTCTTGCTTCCAACCAATTTGTCTTCGACATCTCCATGGAAGGTAGAAAGTGACTTGGTAGAGCCCGGGTAATTGTACACCTCTGCGACCAGAATTGCAATATACAATTGCACTTATGCCAAGGTGGCTTGTGACCCACTTTATGTCTTGATGTAGGAAAAAATCCTCCCACCCACCATTTTTGCTCAGTTGATAGAAGAAAGGAAGAAGGCCTCTCTCCTGGACATGACTAGTTTTGTAAGTAAGACTCTTGTGGGGTTTCATGAGAGAAATTATTTCTAATAACCATAAATGATGGGCTAATGGACATCCCTTCACAAAGCTTTGAGGGTTTCTTTTGAGTTCATCTAAGCCAAGGAACATTTCCCCCAAAATTAGTGGTCTAAGACGACCCCCGCTAACAATTTGAGGAATAAGTGAAAGACATCGAACATGGCATGTATTTAAAGACCATTTAGTGAGGGTACTTCCCAAAATCATAAGAATGCAAGCATTTTCTCTAGCAATCCTATAGTTGGCATTGTTAGAAAATTGCCAAGTGCCAAATTGGAAAGTCAATAATAAGTTGACAAGAAATACCTCACCATATTGAAGGTAGTTTCCATGAAGATTTTCGGGAAGATGTAAAATCGTTGATAAATCTCCCGATATCCTGGTAGGAGATCTAGGTGTGATAACTGGACCATTGGATGGTAAGCCTAGTAAACCTTCGACCTCTTCAACAAGGGGCACAATCTCCCGGTCTCCAAAATGGAAGACATGACGAGTTTCATCCCAAAATTTGGAAGCAGCATGAATCATGTCGTAACAAATAGAAAGTGAAAGCAAAGGCATAAGCACCTTAGTGAAGCGGGAAGAGGAAAAGGATTGCCTTGGTTGCTCCAAGTTTCTTGTGATCCCCGAGAGTTGTTTTTGTCCCGACTCTGCATTTCATTAACTTCTTCATAAGTAATAACCATTTTTGTGAAAGGAAAATTTAGAGAAAAAATTGAGTAGTGGAAGTGGTGCATTTGGAAATGAAGAACCATGCCCCTTTTATAGATGGAAAGGATGATCATCCATGATTTATGCCATGGATAATGAGTTTGAGTATTGTCCATAGGATGATAAGGAGCATCCTTCACCATGGCTAATGACCAAGCATTTGTGGTATGGCAATTTTTGCTAGAATCGAACATAAAAAAAAAAAAAATAGTGTCAAAGAACGTTAATACAATCCCTTTTCCTAATGATCACTCAAAATAATAACCTTGATCAATCTATTTTATATAGTGATAATCATTTTCTGATAAAGCAAATAAGCATTATGCATAAAAAATTTTCTGAAAGATTTCGGAAAAAACAGATAAAATTTTGCCATATGAGGTTTGGTCCACCATAGAGGGTAATAACCTTTGGGCAGCCCTTTTAAGATGACATGACTTAACAATGCATTACTCTAAGGTGACATGACCAGATAATGTCCTAATTTAAGGTGACATGATAATACATGGAGTCATAAAAAGTAAGTAATGGTGACTTGACAACTTGGTTGTCATCAAGGCCATGAAAAATAGTAAAAACTAGAGTCAATCTGTTAATTGTCGGAATTTCTCACATTAACAAAAGACAAATTCAGAAGACTAAAGAAAAGACGACATTAAAGTCGCATTTCAAATTTTAGAAAATTAATTGGGAATTTCTACCTAAGATGAAATTAAAGTCGCATTTCAAAATTTTAGAAAATTAATTGAGATTTTCTACTTAAGACGATGATAAAGTCGCATTTCAAATTTTAGAAAATTAATTGAGATTTTCTACTTAAGACGACGATAAAGTCACATTTTCAAAAGAAAATTAATTGGGATTTTCTACCTAAGACGACATTAAAGTCGCAGTTAAAACTTTTAGAAAATTAATTGGGATTTTCTACTTAAGACGACAATAAAGTCGCATTTTCAATTTTAGGAAATTAATTGGGATTTTCTATTTAAAGACGACGTCAAAGTCGCATATCCTATTTTAGAAAATTAACCGGGATTTTCTATTTAAAGTGTCGACAGAAATCACAAGTCATGATAATAACTATTTTCCACGGAGAATATGTTATCTCAAAGGAAATTTTCTCTCAAATATTTGTGTCTTTTCAAACATTGGCCATCATTTTCTCCAAAATTCGACCAATGTGGGGCATTCTGTAGACACCAAATTTCGAACCCCTTCTTCGGATAGAACCCCTTTTTCAGATAAATAAAGGTTTTGAAAAATAAAAATAACGAAATCGTCATGCATCGTGGAGCGCGCGCCCCGGAGCGCGAGTTTCATTCCATCGCACGATTTTTTCGTTGTTTGCATATTAGTCATACAGTGTCGGCTTAGAAGTATAATTTTCGTGAGTCGTAGTCAATAACTACAACCACCGTTTTAATAGAATGATTCATATTATAATCATGCTCGTCTTTTTTATTAGTTTTCATTAATTGTCGTAAGTTAGTATTTCGGAAAAATAAAAACGAGTCGCGATTATGCGTCGGGATTTTAGTCGTATCCTAAAACCAGCATTAATCAGTTTACTTGATGGTCAAGTCATTGTTCATTGGATAAAGATTAAGAATATATTCTTTATTCACTAAACACATCCTTTATCCATTTGTTAGAGAATAAGAATCATGAAAAGAATCGAGAATAAGAATCAAATCCCATGTGTAAGAGGGGGAAATCCAGATTTTTTCCGGAAAGGTCAGGTGTGCGCCAAGCACACAATCATGCGCCAGACGCATGATTGTGCGCCTAGCGCACAAGCTAGCACTACGCCAGACGCAGAGCCTTGCGCCTGGCGCAAGGTGATGTGCCTAGCTCAGCTTCCTGCGCTAGGCGCAGCATTCTGGTCAGTTTCGTTTGCACGATTTTCAATGCTATTTTTTTAGGATGGTTTAGGAAGAATATAATCTGAAAATCTGATCTTGCCTCATTAATGAGAAAATCTAACAAAGAATAAGAATATTTATGTTTCCAAAGAGATTTTCATGATGTCATTAGGGTGAGTTCATTAGAGTGATGTCATTAGGGTGATTAAGGATGAAGCAAATCAGATTTTTTTGGATAAAAAATCTGATTTTCTACCTCTTTGAAACCCTAGTTCACCTCCTTCATTTCTCTATAAATACCCTCCAAAATTCACTTCAAAGAAAAGGTGGAAAAAAACACAATTCAACTTCACACTCGTCTTCTCTACTCCTCTCCTCTAAAGAAATCATACTTAAGAAAAGAAAGAAAAGTTAATAAGATAATTAGTAAGTAAAAGAAGTTCATCAAAAGGAAAAAAACACAAAAAAGAGTTTAAGTTTGCAATTAAGAAGATTTAGAAACTCACTTAGAAATTAAGAAAAATCACAAAAAAGGTAGAAAAATAGGTTCCCAACATCAAGTTTTAAGAAAACATCAGTAGCCTTTCAAAAATATAAAATTCATGTTCATATGAACTTCATACAATTTTACATCATTTTTACAAAATCATTCATGTAAATCACTAAATTTCAGGATACTGATTTTCTCTTCAGTTAAGAAAATAAAAAAAATGGTCTTAAAAGTGTCCACTTCAAGTGAAAATTTCCAGTCTAGTTCCTCAAAGTGTCTAGAATGTTCATACCAAATTTCACTTCAAAATAAGTTCAATAAGTTGGATCTCAAAGAACAAGTTTAATAAAGGTTCTATTTTGACCAGTTTGAGTATATAATTCACTATAATTCAAGTGGTCACTAAAAACTTGTGAAATTTTGAAACAACATAAAGAACTCACTGATCTATCCATAGATGTATCATAGGTTCATTTTAACACTTTGTACATAAAGTGATGATTTTTGTAAGTCAGTACAAGAACAAAAAGGCAATCTGGAAAATGAAATGAAGAAATTAATTCAACTTTCATAAAAAAAAATGTTTTCTTTTCATACGAAAATGTGAATAAAAAAATCATGAATTCCTTAAGTTTATCTTAAAATGACTCATTTTATCATGTAAATAAAAATCAATAAAATTGTCATAAAAAATCAAAATCAAAGAGGTTAATTAATCTTTAATTTTCCCAAGTTTATTAATAAACATGAATTCCAAAGCCCATTCAAGAAAATGAAGATCAAGGAGCATCATGGTGAAGATCAAGATTGAAGATTTGTATAGATCATAGATTTGTAGATTTTGTTGTAATAATGATTCTTTGTAAATAGTTATTGCATCACTCAATTAGTAAAAAACATGGAGATGTTTATGCATAATTTTCATAAATAATTCCACAACTCTTTTTAATAAAATGAGCAACCAATGTTTACAAATATTGCATGTTGGGCCAATATATCAAAGTATATTAATCAAATGACCCAATCTCAATTAAGAGGAAAAATTGCAAATCTAACTAAGTTAAATTGTATGATGATTCATCTTACATTTTAAAAATGTGTTTCCCATATTCAAATGGATTAATCATATAATTTGACATAATTAGATTGGTAATTATGACCTCCGAATTGATTTTAGGCCGTTTCCCATGTCTCACTTTACATGGCCAAATTCCAATTAGCCAAACACAAATCTCCAAATTCAATCTCAAATTGATCATTTTTCTCCAAATGACTTAATAATCTTCAATTAAAATTATTTCTCAAAAGCCTTCAATTAGGAAGCAAACCTTTTAAGACCTCTCGAAAATCATAAACGTGATCACTATTAAGGTGGTTATTTCAATCCCCGATTAATCACTAATTAGAGCGGTTGACACAAACTTCTTTTAATCACTAATTGGAGTGATTACCTTAAAACCCTAATAATCGTTAATTAAGACGATTATTCTTCTCATTTTTTATCACTAATTAGAGTGATTATTTCAAACCCTAATAATCATTAATTAGGGCGATTATTTTCCTCATTTAATCACTAATTAGGGTGATTATCTTAAAACTTGGTTAACCACCAATTAGGGTGATTAGCTTAACCTTTCATCATATTTAATCACTAATTAGAGTGATTATCTTAAACCTCAACAATCATCAATTAGGGTGATTATTTCCTAATCTTCATTGTTAATCACTAATCAAGGTGATTATCTTTCTTTGGATAATCACTAATTAGGGTGATTACTTATTTCCTTCCTCATTAATCACTAATTAAGGTGGTTATCTTAATCCTTCATATTTAATCACTAATTAAAGTGATTATCATAACCCCATTTTAATCACTAATTGGAGTGATTACCTCATTTCAAATAGATTTGTTTAATTCTAAAAGTGAGTTATTCATAATCTATTCCTCTCTCTTCTTCCCCCCAGTGGAATTGGCCATTTAGGGTGAGACATATGCTCGAACTACGACGGTTTTGATCCATGAGTGGATTCCAATTCCACAATGATTGGTACGTAGTGTAACTTTAGTGCTCAAACCTACCATGTATAAATGATATATTGGTCCTAAATAAAAATGATTAATGTGTATATGTGCAAATTATGTGATTTTCTTTCCTTTTAATAGCCATGATTACTTTAAAATGGAAAATAACGCATTTAGTTATAAGAGCCCGTTCTTTAGAACGGAAGAGGAGACGAGTTCCAGATGTTCGCACCTCTTAACCTAAACCCCGAACCCTATCTCATGATATGAAAGACCAATTTTCAAAAAGCCTTACCCATATGAAGTCATCATCGTTTTAAATGATTTTTCTTGAAATTAATTTCAAAACGATTTATTAAATAAATCTGTCCCTATTCAAATATTAATAGGGTGACGACTTCCAAGTTTTCTAAAACTCAAAGTCCAATGAGAGACTTTCGTGGGATTCAGACCGTTAATTAAGACAGTCAAAAATCGGATACCACAGATATATAGACCAGTTCTAGATTGCATAGCATCTAGAATTGTTATCCATCCCGACACCGTATATGTTGACTTTCGGTTTTATAAACCCAAGTAAAGGTGGGGGCTTCTTTAGACATATAAACATATCTCTCCTTTTAGCACCTAATAATGAAGCATATTGTCGTCCTACTTATTCCAGACTGAATAGGAGTCATGAAAAGCCTTGTCCAAAACCCTTTTTGAGTCCAAATATGTTTTGAAGCCCATTTAAAAGGAAGTCAAATTTCAAGCCTAGTTAATTATTCTTGATAATTAATTGAATTTTCAAAATAAATCTTATATTAAATTAGTTTCATAAAATCAGGTTTATGGTTTAAATCCGTTATTCAATGATAATTATCAATAAAAGATAAGTCAAAACGGTTGTTTAAGATAAAAACTGACCTTTGGCCAAAAAAAAAAAAAAAAAAATTTGAAATGCGTTGTACGTAAGGATGATGCCCTCGGTGCGACACTGTTGCGTGGCGTACTACACCATTGCATGGTGCACGACACAGATGCGCTAAGCGCACCAAGGCTGCGCGGAGAGCAAGCTTATCGACAACTTCTGTTTTCCGAATTATAATCATACTTTTCAATATAAATACCCTGTTTTCACTCGACTTTTCTAAAGAACTTCACATATACTTCAACATATTTAAACTTCAAAACATCTCAAACACATTAAAAATATTCGAACATATTGACCCAAGAATATTATTTCTTCTGCATCTATTGAGTCTGCATGCAAGGGTAAATATTGATTCTTCCTACATCCGTACGGTCAGACCTAGGCGACAAAGGTATAATTTCTTAGGGTCCTTAATAATTCATTTCCTATGAATTTCTTGAAGTTACTAGCAAGATTTTTCATGATGTAGATCATTAAATAACTGATGATTTTTATATATTCTAATCTATAATATTTTTCTTTATAATTCCATTCTCTATATCATATGTATGCCTATGTATTTAATGCTTTCATCACCTCATATACTTATTTAATGCCTATGTAAACAAATTTTCCAACAATAAAGCCAGATAATTTGAACAATTGGATGAGGTTCCTAGTAATTTTATTGTGAAATAACACATCACAAAAATTAGTCTTTTGCTTAATAAACCCACAAAGATAAATTTTTAGAATCAATAAACATATGCTTGGTTGTTTAATTGCATAAAACTATAACATGGATCATATTAAGTAGACGCCGGCAATGGGGATTTGATTTAATATTTTAAATAATTTTTTTTATTTTGGAGGAGTTTTTTTTTAAAAAAAATTTTAAAAATAAAATTTTTTTTCATTATTTATTTTTTGTTTTTTATTTATTTTATTTTTTTTTTTATATTTAATTTGATTCATGATCATATTCGTACCCTCATCCCCAAACACAGCTTTTGGTTCATTGACCAATGATGAAATCATGATGGGGAAATCCACATTGGATAAGTCCAAAAATATCCCAACGGTTTCCCAGATATCCAATTAGGTTTATGAGTCTTCTTTGAAAAACCTGTTGGCGACTTCTTTTTCAAAACGATTTTCAAAACTGAAAATTCCTAACCATAAGGTACTCAAATCCGCTTTTATCCTGGGTAGGCAATAAAAATATGCCTACAATGCCACATCATATTTTTTTAGAATTATTTTGAGAAAAAAAAAAAACCCCCAAAAAAAAAAAACCCCCCCCCCCCAAAAAAAAAAAACCCCCCACAAAAAAAAAAAAAAAAAATCCCTTAAAAAAAAAAAAAAAAAACTTTTTAAAAAAAAAAAAAAAAAAAAAAAAAAAAAAAAAAAAAAAAAAAAAAAAAACAAAAAAACCAAAAAAAAAAAAAAAAAAAAAAAAAAAAAAAAAAACATTTTTTTAGAATTATTTTGAGAAAAAAAAAAGAACACCACTAATTGAAAAAACCTCATCAGCTCTAATGAAAATAGGCCTTACAGAACCGAAAATGGACCGGAGCGGGTAAGCCTGAAGCTGCTAGAAAATATCAAATGATCCGCTTTTAACCGGATTAGCTAAGTATTAACTTATCCCATTTGGGCAGGGATCAGTTAGTGCACTAAACTGATCTGGTGTTTTAACCAAACCGAATAAGTTGAGTGTAGTGTGTTATTAAAAAAACATGAACTTTAAGCACAGTAAACTTGCAACCACTACTAGCAAATTATAGTCTAAAAAATCTGTCCAAAATAAATCCACATAAATTAAACAATAAAAATCAACATAATTTAAACAAGATAAATGAATAGAAATTTCACACTTCTCATTTCTAGTTATTGCTGTCCAAATAAATCAACAAATCGTAAAAACAAAATAACTCCAAAAATTATTTTAATAAATTAAGCCCAAAAATTAAAATAATTAACAAAAATAAAATAAAGTTAATCCCAAATATCTAAATTAACAAACTAAATCAACCTAGAAATAACCTAAAAACGAAAAAAAAATTACTAAATACAAATAACCCTAAATTAAATTAACACAACACTGAAAAAATAAAACAAAAATTCCAATTGTTCATACCCATAATCTTTGATGACGTCAACTTATTTGATTCATCGAATTAGTGTTTAACGATGATACGGTGGTTTTTATTGTTGTTTGTAGTGGTGGTGATGTGAAAGGAGTTTCTTCTCTTCGATTTAAATCGCTAAAATTGGGCGAAATTGATGACTAAAACAACATTAGGGCTCCTCGAGATTTTGCCAGAGTAAGAGATTTGTTTAAACAAACGTAATTAAATTGAGAGGAAAGTGGTAGTGGGGTTTGGGGTTTGGTGCTTAATTGGTGTTTTTGGTGACGAAACCACGGACAGATGGTGGTGGTTGTTGTGCGTTGAGAGAGGTAGTGGTGGTTCCGATGTGCGGTGAGAGAGGAGAGTTGAGTGGAGAGAGGCGACCAATTGAGAGGAGAGGAGAGAAGATATGGGTGAATGGGGGAAAAGCCCTAAGTGAATGCGGGAATGAGTGAGAAGAGATTGAATTTGACCGTTGATTATAAAAGACTAGTCCAAACTGATAAGTTCACCAAAACGTATCGTAACATCTTTTCTCCTATATTATTATTTCTTGGATTCAACATGTATATTTTCTACAATCTAGAAGCGTATTTTACACTATTAATTAGTTCCATATGTGCGGATATGTTTTTTGATTTGATGGGTTGGGTATAAAATTAATTAAAGGTTGCATCTTCAAATCATGTACAAATTATTCTTTATATGAATTGTATCTCTAATCAGGGACCAAGTCCTTGTTGCCATGAATTTGAAAAAAAAAAAAAAAAAATCAACTCCTTAGTACAATCTGTACAACACTCTTATTGATGGAAAAAAATTCAACTTTTGATCTCTTCAATCTTGATCATTGTTACTGCAAATTGGAAATAAATTAGTTTTTCTCTAGCTTGCATTTAGAATCCAAGGCCAGAAGAATCAGATGGTTTGGGTTTGTTTGAGGATATTAAGATGGATTCAAGAAGCAAGGTTTTAGCGATAGATCTTTTTGAAAGATATGCTGCCAAGGGACATGGAGTTTTCACATATAGGGTGTCGAAGTGCTGACACTGATGTTACAACGTAGGGAAGCAATTAAAGGATGGATCATCAAGCACGATTTCCGACTCGTCAACTCTTATGGCCATTTAGTGGGCACTCTTTTTATCGTCTTCGTTAATGAAGTTATAAGTTAGCTGATCGCTTGTGGGTGTTGGGATGTAAGTTTGTGCAACTACGGTCACTGTGTACGAACATATAGATGCATATATAGCGTAATTTCTGGAAACAATTTCCTAACATCTACCATAAGATCGCAAACATATCAAACACATGAATCATTCAATAGGGATTAGATATACAACCTTTGTAGCGTGATTTCCCTGTTGTACGCAAGTTTCGAAGATCTGAGAGTCCCAAGTGTTGCTCCTCTTATCAGTCCACGAGCACCAGTTGAACAACAACGTCTGCTAGAACGGAAGAGAAGAGATCCCTTACTTTTTAGTAGTGTAGGCGCCGGTTAGGGGAAAAAGGTTAGAGTTTCTGTGTCTCTTGTGAAAAGAAACTACTTAATGAAATGATCACCTAAACCCTAATATTATACATTATATATATATATATATATAATAGAAGAGTCATAGGCAAGTGAGGAGAACTAATTCTCCTCCTAATCCCCCTATGACCGGCCAACCCTAGTCCTAAATGGATTTGAATTGGTTTCTCCAACTTCTGATATAATGTGTGACCTCATATGATTAATAAATTTTAGTTATAGGCCCAGTCAATATTGTCCTACTAATCATATTTATTCTCTAGAAAGAAAATATGATTACTAAAATAATTAACTTTATTATCTTCATAAGTTAATCCCTATTTATATTTAGTAATTGTCGGGATGTCTATGGACATATTCCTTCACGTTGTGGGCTGTGAGCAAGGAGTTGTTTACAAGTATGCTACAACAAACTAATGAAGTGAGTGATTAAATTATGTGAAATGACTTGGAAACTCCAAATTACTCGATAATAGGGAAGTTTCCTCTCAACTTTCTTTTTCTCAATCACTAACTATGCTTAATATTTTTTTATGTGTCCTCTCCTATGTATGATATTTTACCTTGGCGTATTAGTGTGAAATGTGGGGGGTTGAGTTAGTGTTTAGATCTCCTATAAATTCTTATGTTATCGTTTTGACCATGTTTTCATTATTTTAATTTTGAATTGTTTCTTCTGCTAATTGTATTATATCCATTGCTAAAATTCATTTCTATTTGGGGTAGGTTAATTTTATTCGTTGAAGTGTCTTGAGCTGTTGACCTTCCTCCCTAAGTTGTAGGCAATGGTTTATTAAGCATGAACAAAGAGCTAGGTTCAATTTGAGAAGAAAGGGAATGTGAATTATATGTGCATGTCTTGTGTTTCAAGTTTTGATGAATTATTAGTGGTTGGCATTCCTAATGATAACGTTCTACGTAGGACCATTGAAATCTCCATGTTGAAAGGCATAAGTTAAAATTTAAGTATACTTTATGTCAATTGAGTACGATCATTCAAGGTTGGAAGAATGCAAGTATCTAGAGAGGAGTATAAGTATCATTTATGCCATGCTTGTTAACACCTTTTATATGGGGATGACCATCATCTTCCGCAGTTAGAGCTCTGTATTAGATGAGCTCATGAGTAATGAGTTACTCCGTTGTATTGTCAAAGAGAGTTATTGTCGTAACATGGGATGTTCAGATTGTCGGGGGTTTCTAACTAAGCTTGGATTTCTATCACTTTTTATGCATCATTGTAATACCTCTTATGATTGTTTTAAATTGATTTAGCAGGCTACTCATTCCAACAAGATGCATCTTTCTTTTAGGGAGCTCATTTCCTTAGTTACTCCACAGTTAAGCGTGCTTGGCTGGGAGTAGTCCAGGGATACATGACCTCCAGGGAAGTTTCTTGGGTTGCGCATAAGTGAGGACAAGAAGCGCCAGAAGAACTTGTGTTGGTTATTGAGGACAGTTGTTGGTCCTGGATGCGCATTGGTGACGATATAATCAACTCCGTATGGGTCGAGTGTTACAAATGGTATTAGAGCAACCCTGCGACCGCGTGCTGATCGTGTGGATTATTAATCCAAGGTTAGTCGCATAATGGGGGAAGATTCTAGGGTTATATCATCGGCTGCGTGTCAAATATGTGATTAGTTTCCAAGCTGGGGCGACCCACAGGTCGTTGTGGCTGAATATGTGGAGTCCTCATGTGCAACGAGGGCGTTGCTGTCCTCAAGTGGGGGTCTATGTAATACCCCTCATGATTGCTTTGAAGGGATTTAGCAGGCTACTCATTCCAAAAGGATGCATTTGTCTCTTAGGGAGCTCATTTCCTTAGTTACTAGCTCCATAGTTAAGCGTGCTTGGCTGGGAGTAGTCGAGGATGGGTGACCTCTTGTGAAGTTTATCGGGGTGCGCATGAGTGAGGACAAAATGCGCCGGAAGAACTTGTGTTGGTTATTGAGGACAGTAGTTGGCCCTGGATGTGCATTGGTGATGATATACTCGACTCCGTATGGGTCGGGTGTTACACCATATTTGGTGTAAGAATCTAGGTTTTTATGGAATTTTGTACTGAATTTATTTAATGTTGTGGTTATTTCTCCTTGAATGACCTATGTTGTGTGAATCTCATGATGTTATCTGTGATACACTTGTCAATGGTATAATTGTTGTGTGGCCATTGTCTTGTATTTGCTACTTATTTCTTTCCATTGTTCTCCTAGTAAGGTTGATGTATAGTTCAACTAAGGAGTAGCAAAGGTCAATTCTCTAAATTAGCTAAGTTCAATTTTGATAGTGGCTTTCTTGTTTATGGTGATGGATTAAGTGATGTTTTTTTTCACTTTTGGGGGATATCCTCTAGAGGTAATAGTCATGTCACTAGGGGATATTAGGACTTTAGGTGACTGCTAGTGTTTACAAAGAACAAGTCGAATTTAACATGAGCTCTTTGTGCCCTATTGCTTTGTGTGATCCTGTCTGACCATAGTTTGGACTTCGATTGTGTACTGTGCTGATCTTCAATAGGTAATTGAAAGGTGTAAGCTTTGAGAAGTTGAGGGCATGTCATATGTATTAAGGGATTGTCTAGGGCGGCTTTGTTGTTGGACTATGTTGTTCACTCACGTGTTGCTAAGTTTACCTAGTCCAGTGGTTAGTTTGCATTAGCTTCTTCATTATTTTGATTATGCATCAAGTAGAACTAAAGAGTCTTCTTAAATGGTATCTTAGAGGAGTAATTGTCGTTAGAACTTTTTGGGGTCTTCGGTTCACCTTTGAGGTATTCTTAGTAAGTAGACTTAAGTAATATGTATGTGGTTAAATTTTTTTTTTTTTTGCTAAGTAAAAAAAATATATTCACACCCAAAAAACAATTACAACCTAAACTGTCAATACTAGAGAAGAGCAAACCAACTAGGTTGGACCCCTCTCTCTAGCAAGACAAGAAGCAACCAGCTATACAAGCTCCAAAAAAATCAACAAACTAAAACAAAGCTATACATCATTTAATCTTAACGTCTTAAGCCAAACTCTATTTGCATCGAAAACTTTGTAAGGCAAAACACAAAAAATCCTATGAACCACCATTTTCTGAACTCTTTTAGGAATAGCCTCTGGTCTCCAAACCACACCATTCCAACATGCTTCATTTCTAGCCCACCAAACCTGATACAGCAAATTTGACAAAACAGCAGCAATAACAAAAAGTTGAAAACTATTCCTTCTGCTCCTTCTAAGGAATACAATCATTCTCTGAAACACAATCTGAGAAGAATGATATCCAAGCTATCTCTTAATGATTTGTAAACAGTCCTGAGAATATCTACACTAGAAGAAAATATGAGCATGAGCTTCCTAACCAGCATCACAAAATTGACAGTCAGCACCCTAGATAACACCAGCCTGCATTAATCTGCTCTTTGTCCACAGTTTCTCCTTCATAGCCATCCAAGCAATCATTCTGTGCTTTGGAATACTGAGACGATTCTATATGAACTTGTCCCAATAAACAGGGTCCTGAACTCCTAAAAGCTTTTCATAAACTTTTTTAATTGATAATTTAGGCATACTGACTAACTCCTGCTGTGAGTACACCATTTTAATTTCCTCTTTAGTTTTGCAAATTTGTTTCCAATACCAACTGCTATTTTGTGGAGCTTGCTAATTCCACCAATCAGCTTCCTTAATATACACAGTATTTACCCATTTAATCCACAGAGAATCTTGCTTACTTGTAATAGCCCAAACATATCTTACCAAAGCTGCTTTATTCCATTGTAAAATTTGTCTAAAGCCCAGGCCACCATCCTGCTTTGGTTGACACACTTTCTCCCAGGAGACATTAACCGCTCTAGAAGTGTAAAAATTCCAGACCAAAGATAAGCTCTACAAACCTTCTCAATTTCTTGCAACACAATTCTTGGGATAATAAAAACTTGAGCCCAGTATACATGAATACTCAACAGAATAGAATTGATTAATTGGAGCCTTCCTGTGTATGACAAATTTCTACTGCTCCAAACTCTAATTCTGGCACACAACTTTTTCACCAAAACCCCCACACTCAGCAGTTGAAATTCTTTTTGCACATATGGGAACCCCAAGATACTTAAAAGGAAGCCTACTGTGACTAAAACCAAAGATATCCTTTATTTTGTGAATAAGATCTTCTGACATTCCAGCAGTATAAAAATCAGATTTTTGGCTATTGATCTGAAGCCCATAAGAAGCTAAGAATAGCTTAAAAGCTTGTAACATTACATAAACAGAGGGAAACTCCCCACCACAGCAAAGAATCGCATCATCAGCAAACACTAGATGTGACAATTTTACAGCTCTACACCTTGGGTGATATTTGAAGGAAGGCATTACATCAAGAGTTTTCATAATCCTTGACATATATTCCATACAATTTACAAAAAGGAGAGAAGAAATGGGATCCTCTTGCCTTAAACCCCTCTTAGACTCAAAGAATCCATGTAAGGATCCATTAATCATCAATGAAAATCTAGGGGTCCTTACACAAGTCATCATTAATTGAATGAAATGATCTGGAAACTTTAGAGCCACAAGCATCTCATTTAAAAAATTCCAGTCAATAGTATCATAAGCGTTTTGCATATCAAGCTTCATAATGCAACTAGGGCTTATATTCTTCCTTCCATAGTGCCTAACTAGGTCTTGACAAACCATAATGTTATGCACTATATACCTTTCATGAACAAAAGCACATTTTCAAAGATTAAAACAGGTAAAACATGCTTAAGGCATCAGTTCATTCCACCATCCTTATACTAATCCAATGAATTAAAGTAACTCAACAATACATTTGTCTAGAATCGAACAATTAGAGCAAAAAGTAATCCTACCACCATGATTATAATCCTCGTGTGAAAATGAAATTTTTGCAAGTTGGTAAGTTGTTGTTTGATCATAGGCGAATTACTGCAAAAAAGAGATTGTCTTAGCTTAGATTGCTTATCAAGGTGCTAGAGTTTGATACTCCATAATTGACCTAAGGTAACACTCTATTGTAACACTTTTTGTGATCCAACTTTCATTAACACATAGGTAACACTTTATTGATATGTAGCACTTACATGTAAACTTTTTGGTAGGTAACAATTTAAAGGTAACACTTTTTCATAGGTAACACTTTGATGGTAGCACTTTTTGATATGTAACACTTTAAGATAACACCTTTTTTTTTAGGTAACATTTCAACTCTTCAAGGCAATACTTTTTTGATATGTAACACTTCAAGGTAACACTTTTTAATAGGTAACATTTCAGTTTTAGAGGGTAACACTTTTTTTGTAAGTAACACCTATAGTCTTTTAGGTAACATTTCAGGGTGTTTCATGGTTATTTAATATCTACACTATCATGTAGTTTTTTGAGGTACCTTTATAAAATATTAATTGTTGCAAAATCCTTTTCTGACAATGGCAATTAGGTCCGAAAATAATAACTACTACATTTTGAAGCTAATGCAACACCCTAATGCAACGGTTAAGGTTAATGCAACACTCTAATGCAAAACCAATTTTTTTTTGCTTAAATTTGTAACACTCTCGGCTTTTATATGATTTAATCATATTTTCTTTTACTGAAGCAGAAAGTGAATGGAAAAGGACACATGAAATCTAATTACTTCTGCCGCTGATGTCAAAAGCTGATGCACTTGATGGTAGTCAAGAAGATAACAGGCTTACTCTCCCTCTTGCATAATTTTTAGGGTTATCATTTTATTTATTACTTTTATTGGTATTAATTAAGGTTACTCATGAACTGAAATTGTAGTATCTGGGATTTTTTTTTAGTGAGCTATGTGTTAGTTAAGCCTTTTTAGGAATAATTGTCACTTAAATTTTTGGGTATCTATAACAAAAAGTTGTGATATTGGTTGAAGTAATAATGGTTTAATGCTCGTATAAGATGAGATTCAAAGGATAATAGAGATTTCAGAATAAGTAAAGAACTTCTGTTATGTCAATTTATTGGGAATAGCGATTATGTTAGTTGATAATCTAGTTGGTATTTCGTTGAATCTTGCAAAAGAGTTGATTATGACTTCTTAATTTAGTTTCATAAAATTTGTTAGTCTAGTCTGATTAGTGGTGCCTTTATCAATGAAAGTCACAGTGAAAGATAATGAATAGTCTATTGCTATATAGTTTATCAACTAGCTTAGAGAATGTGACATTGACAGAGTTTAATAATTACTCAAACTAAAAGTGTTAGAGTTCATTCCCTCTGTAATTATGTTCTAAGTGTCTTAATATAATTCAATCGATAAATGAATTAATAACATTGTTAATAATTTCTAAAGAGTAAATATAAATTGGTGAGGGTAGGAATTAAAGTCAGTAGAAAGTGAGGTGGAGGAAAGAGAAGATAAGGTATAGGAAGAAGAAGAGAGAAATTATAGGTTTGCACACCAATGTTCATGCTGAGTACCCTGTGCTCTAGGAGAAGTGCAATGTATGTTTCGTCTTCCAACATTATACTGCTGCATGCATTGTGTTAAAAACTTTTTCTTGTGAATTTATTATAGGAAAAATTATTAGAAACTACCTATTAAAAACACTTTTTAAAAAAAAACTACCTTATATCATGTTTATTTTACAAAACTACCTTGTAAGTAGAAAAACTTTAAAAAGCACTACCAAATTCAGAATTTACTAACTATGGTTAACTACTCCCTCCAATTATCCCTCTAATATAAGATTATGAAAATACACCCTAAATTCAGTACGTTATAATTATGATATCATCACTTTCTTGATCACTTGATGCTCTATCTCTCAAATATACATGTGGCAAGCACAAGCACACCTTTTCTTCCTCAAAAGTCAATCCCAAAAATAAACCAGCAGTAAAAGTGTCTAGTAGAGCAAGCTTGGCACCATCATCAAACCATATTCTTCATCATCATCAACGACATCAATTCATGACTCAAAACCCAATTTCTATCTGCTTTTGTTACTCATAATGAAGAATTAATTGGTGAAGCAAAAGGTTGGGAGAAGAAATTACACAAACGATTTAAGGGGGTATTCAATAGTTAAACGTTGTTGTGAGGGAAATTAACAAAGAGGGGTTAGGGTAATTTAAGGGGGTATTTTAGTAATCTTATATTAGAGTGATAATTGGAGGAAATAGTTAACCATGGTTAGTAAATTCTGAATTTGGTAGTGCTTTTTAAAGTTTTTCCACTTATAAGGTAGTTTTGTAAAATAAACATGATATAAGGTAGTTTTTTTTTAAAAAAGTGTCTTTAATAGGTAATTTCTAACAATTTTTCCTTTATTATATAACCAAAACGCAATTATATGCAAAATCTTCCAGCTACCTACAAGTACAGTGCGGACCAATGGAAATGGTAAAGCAAATGCTTCCTTTCAAAAGTAAATGCTATTGGGTACTATATTGTGAGAAAGAAATAACTAAAATTGCTTCTTTCGCCTGCTTACTCTTGTACAGAGCTTCCAGAAGAATATTGTATATTGAAACATCACAGAAGTGGATGAGTGGCATATAGTAAACTTAAATGTGATTTTTGTACTTTGCGTTCACTATAGAAATTGCAGTTTAAATTTTCAGTTCTCAGTTTTTCATTTTTCAGCTTTCCTTTTGTTGAAGCGTGAGTATAAGATAATGGTATCATGGAAATGAAGAAAGTACTAAATCTTGGCACCCAGATTTTGGATTTATTTATTTTATTTAGGAAAAATTGTTAGAAATTACCTATTAAAGACACTTTTTTAAAAAAAAACTACCTTATATCATGTTTATTTTACAAAACTACCTTATAAGTGGAAAAACTTTAAAAAGCACTACCAAATTCAGAATTTACTAACCATGGTTAACTATTTCCTCCAATTATCACTCTAATATAAGATTACTAAAATACCCCCTTAAATTACCCTAACCCCTCTTTGTTAATTTCCCTCACAGCAGCGTTTAACTATTGAATACCCCCTTAAATCGTTTGTGTAATTTCTTCTCCCAACCTTTTGCTTCACCAATTAATTCTTCATTATGAGTAACAAAAGCAGATAGAAATTGGGTTTTGAGTCATGAATTGATGTCGTTGATGATGATGAAGAATATGGTTTGATGATGGTGCCAAGCTTGCTCTACTAGACACTTTTACTGCTGGTTTATTTTTGGGATTGACTTTTGAGGAAGAAAAGGTGTGCTTGTGCTTGCCACATGTATATTTGAGAGATAGAGCATCAAGTGATCAAGAAAGTGATGATATCATAATTATAACGTACTGAATTTAGGGTGTATTTTCATAATCTTATATTAGAGGGATAATTGGAGGGAGTAGTTAACCATAGTTAGTAAATTCTGAATTTGGTAGTGCTTTTTAAAGTTTTTCTACTTACAAGGTAGTTTTGTAAAATAAACATGATATAAGGTAGTTTTTTTTTAAAAAGTGTTTTTAATAGATAGTTTCTAATAATTTTTCCTTTTATTTATAATTGACATATTTAAGACAACATTTATCTGATTTTAGATATCTTCTTATTTTCTGTTATGCTAAATATATTTTTTCTTGGCATATGCAAGTTAAAGGAGTTAATGTTATGAAAGAGTGTTGGAGAGGGAAAACTATAAAGACGAATTTAAATTTTTTGAAAGTAGCGAGATCTATTGCCTCTCAAGACCCGTGATAGGAAGTTGTAGCCTGTATAGGGGTATTCAACGAAGATCCATGCACGTATGAATTTGATTCATGGATTTCATTTTGTGTAGATGAAGTAAGCAGTCTAGAGTATCGATATACTGAATTCTCCTAGTTTCCTGTTGTCTCCTCCAAAAGTGAATTTAGTTGAAAAGGTAGTGGCTCCTTTCCCAGCCTATTAGATGTTTGCATCATATTTTGTGTAGATGTTTGCTTTTCATATATATATATACTAGTTGTTGGTCCGCGCGCTATCGCGCGTGGCCCCCCAAGGTAGCAACAATAATGGCGGACAACTAAATGGTAAACATTAGCATAATAGGATAAGAGAAAACGAAGACACTTCGACTTGGTAGGTAAGAACAAAAGGTAAGTAGATTGCATAATATATACTCCTATGCATATAGGCAAGGGTATGCGTAAAAAATACAACTGAAAAAATGGTCCAAATGAGTGGTAATTGTACTTAATTTAAAAGGTTCAGCGGTACGGCTACTGAACCGACGAAAGGCACGGTTAAACGTGACGTTTACGTTTATGCTTTTTCAATAAACGGATAATTGAAAAGGCGACATGGTTAATTTTTAACCTCAGAGTAAGTTTTTTTTTTTTTTCACAGATTACTAAGAGGGAATTATGAGTACACTTCTTTGGTGTCTAATACTTACCATGGCTTATTATTTGGTTATTGGAAGTGGTATAAAAAGTGTAAAGCATTGGGCCAAATTGAAGAAGACAATAAAGAGATTCAAACATTAAAGTTAATGAGGCTAAGTTTTAAAAGCAAGTACCTACATAAACATTTACAAACCAGAGAAATGGTTTCCATCTCCTCTTCTTCCTACATTTGAGTGTTCTTATCGTTTGCCCAAAAAAAAACTGCACTTACACATAGCAATTGCATACACACTTCCATACTAATTTAAGAGCTGCACATCTGTCTGTATAGCCCCAAAAAATACAACCAAAAATTTAGGAGATTGTGCGTTTGGTCAGCATGATGGAGAAGTTGATGATCATTTTGATATTCTTTTTTTTCCCTCTCTACCTCAACCTCTAACACTTCAGATCTTCTCCTCCAACATCTGCTCATCTTTCCTCCTATACCTTTCTCCATCCTTCATACTAATTCTCCCCTTCCCTCGTATTACCATCATTTTTTTTTCCAAAAAGAAACTCAAATGAATATAATATTCTCCTACAAGTGCTTACTCTCTCATTTTTATTAAGTGAAATGTTTGCATTTTGTAGAAATTGTCTCAAATTTACTATATATTTCCTCAAAAGAACGGCGAAAGTGTATCATATAATACAATGGATATTAGACATGCTCTTCAAACGCCCTAATTCTTTCCCTAATGTCTCCCTATATATATATATATATATATATATATATATATATATATATATATATATATATATATATATATTATATTTGATCTCCTTCTTTCTTTGTTTATCCATCAAACTGTCCACATATTCGCCTTGATTATCCCTCTCTCTTTGTCTATTTATCCATTTATCTATTCTCCATAATTTCCTCTTTTGTTTATTAATAAATCCTTTTCTGAAATTCCCAAAGTCAATCTCTCACTACTTTTGTTGTTTCGCGAATATATAAGATCTTTTGAAAGTGCTCCTCTCTATTTGTTTTCTCCTCTCTCCCGTTTGTTATGTTTTTGTAAATTTTATAAAGTCAATTACTACTTTCTCCCCCTCTCTTTCCAATTCTCTTTCTTTCCTGCTCTCGTATTTTCTGGTTTTTTGAATTTTTAAAAATCTCTTAGAAGTGTTTTTTATCTCATTCTCAATTAAACTCTAAGATTAGTCTCCTTAGGCTCTCCATCCCTTCCTCCCTTTTATCTCAGTTCCTCATCTTCACTCTTGCATCCTCTTTCCTACACTCTCTCATGTCTTGATCTTATTTAGTCTCTCTCAACCAACTGCTTGCTCCCTCTTGCACTCTACGTATCACGCTTATTTAATTATATAGCTTTGTAAATTTAAAAATTCTCGACTATTGTATTCCTCCTTCTTCCCAACCAATATGTTTTTTGCAAGTTTTAGGAGATGATGTAATAGTGTTCTTTATCTCTTTCTTATAGTCTAAGTTATGATTATCTCTTCCTCCTTCCTTTTTCTCTAATCTTGGCCCCTCATATTCTTTCCCTCTCCCCTTTACCATTACCCCATCTTGATTCCTCCACCTCTCTCCATCTCACTATTCTCTTATGTATTTGTGAATTAACCTTTTCAGCTTTTATATAAATGGTATTATTATTATTATTGTCATCATCATCATGATCATAATCATTATTATTCCTTGTACATTGACATGTAACATAGCTTGATAAACCTTGCATCTCTAAGTAAAAAAACATGAGAAGAAAGAAAAAAGAATATATTAGTAGGCATATAGTTACAAACAAATCAATAAGATATGTTTAACCTAAATAAGCTAATTTGCTAGATATCACACAAATTGCAATCGAATTACAAGAATTTTCACTCTCATGATTTCAGGCATTCGCTTTAACTTAGTTTTACTTCCTTCTCTTCTTTTTATTTTAGCAAATATGAGTAATTAAACATAGGCATAATATAGGCCTAACTACCCAACTTGAGTTTAACTAAGCAACGATAGGATGGTGAGTGAGGAATCTTTAGAGTAAATCTATACAGTGGAGTAGAAGAGTCATTTTTCCGTTTTTACTTTTGCATTGATTCCATTCTTTCCTAAAAATATAGAGCGATTCGAAAGAAAAGAATGGAATCATATTTATTTAATAAGAAATAAGGTCGAACTACTCTACTCTTCTCTCCAAACTCGACTCTTTCTTTTTCATTTTGATATTCTTTTTTTCCCCTCTCTTCCTCAACCTCTAACACTTCAGATCTTCTCCTTAACTCTTATCTGCTCATCTTCCCTCTTCTATACCTTTCTCCATCCTTCATACTAATTCTCCCCTTCCCTCGTATTACCATCATTTTTTTTTCAAAAAAGAAACTCAAATGAATATAATATTCTCCTACAAGTGCTTACTCCCTCATTTTTATTAAGTGTAATGTTTGCGTTTTGTAGAAATTGTCTCAATTCACTCTGTATCTTCCTCAAAAGAACGGGGAAAGTGTATCTTATAATACAATGGATATTAAACATGCCCCTCAAATCTCTCCTTAATAGCGCTCTATCTCTCTCTCTCTCTCTCTCTCTCTCTATATATATATATATATATATATATATATATATATATATATATATATATATTGATCTCCTTCTCTGTTTATCCATCAAACTGTCCATATATTTGCCTTGTTTATCCCTCTCTCTTTGTCTATCTATCCATTTATCTATTCTCCATAATTTCCTCTTTTGTTTATTAATAAATCCTTTTATGAAATTCCCAAAGTCAATCTCACTCCTTTTGTTGTTTCGCGAATATATAAGATCTTTTGAAAGTGCTCCTCTCTATTTGTTTTCTCCTCTCTACCATTTGTTATGTTTGTGTAAATTTTATAAAGTCAATTACTACTTTCTCCCCCTCTCTTTCCCAATCTCTTTCTTTCCTGCTCTCTTAACTGTTCTGATTTTTTAATTCTTTTAAAAAATTTCTTAGAAGTGTTCTTTATCTCATTCTCATTCTCATTCTCAATTTATTAATGTTATTTATCTCTATCTTAATTACACTTAAATGTAGTCTAAGTTAAGACCATCTCTTACCCCCTCCTCTTTCTCTCATCTTCATCATCACTTCCTCCTCGATCTTATCCTTTTTACCATTACCCCATCTTGATTCTTCCTTGTCTCTCCGTCTCACTCTACTGTTATGTGTGTGTAAATTAACCTTTCACATTCTCTTCTCTTTCTAGCAATTACCATTACCATTATCATTACCATTACCATTACCATTAGTCCATTACCATTACCATTACTTTCTCTTTCTCTTAGAAGTGTTTTTTATCTTATTCTTAATTACACACTACAAATAGTTTCTTTAGACTCTCCATCTCTTCCACCTCTCTTATTTTCAATTTCTCATCTTTACCCTTGCATTCTCTTTCACTCTCTATATATCACGCTTATTTAATTATATGGCTTTGAGATTTCAAAATTCTCGTCCCCCTCCTTTCCAACCAATATTTTATAGCCTTACAAGTTATAGGAAATGATTCTCAGTTGCGCGCGTTAGGCTAGGATTAGCTAGATTGGATCCACAATAAAGCTTAATTTTTTAAAAATTATTAGGAAAGTTAGATGAAGATTAAAGTTGATATATGTTGTTGTTTTATAGAAATCTAAGTGTCATGAATCACATATTCAATAAGTACTCCATTCGTTTTAAAGTACAAGGCATGTTGAGAAGCCTAGTTATTGTGCTAAATTGCAATTCCATAACTATATACTATTTTTCCATCAAAAATTATTCTAATATTGCTTTATACTCACTCCGTTCAAAAAACCCTCACATGAATGAGAGAAGTATTTCACTTATTTCAAAACGAAGTACAAATTCTCTATATCTAATAACCTACTTATATATTGTCTAAACATGATTATACTATTTACTCAAAACTATTTGGCTTATAATTAGTGTAGACCTTTGTCATAGGAAAAACCTTATCCCCTCTCAAACCTCCGTACATTGCATGCAAGTTAAAGTTTCAGAGCAAACTTTTCCATAGACATGAAATGCCAAACGATATATTTTATCAACGAGTGATTTTTTTTTTTCAGATACACAACATTTTTATGTAAAATCTGATTTATCAATTCCAAGTTACATGAAAAAAGAATAATAAAACACTTCAAGAAACTTGGACAGGCTAAGAAGAATCAAACAATGTTGAAATCAAAAGCAAGTCATTCCGATCCCCAAAAGAGCTCCAGCAATGACGTGATGGGGGTATAGTCAGGAAGAGCCTTAAGCTTCCTTTCGTTGGTGGCAGGCCTTTGAAATAAATCCTAGATGATCTTGTTTGAAGCGTAATTGAATAAATCTAGCACTGAAGAGAAATGTTGATTCGTTAGCAATGCCACGGATGATTGCAGCAAATATAAGGAGTGTGAAAAATGTTAGTTACGATTGCTAAAATCTGGATTGAACTCAAGCCACATCCAAAAAGTTTGTCCTTGTTAAGAACAATTACTATAATCCAAAAATCAAAACGCAATTCACCAAGTGAACAAAACCCCCTCATCTCGAAAAAGGTGGAATCAAGTCTGTAGAAAAATGCAAAGAAGCTGAGGAATAGAAAATGAGGAAAGAAATGACAAACCTTCCTTAATCTTGGATATGAGTAAATCTCCACTAAAATTCTTCCCTCATAAATCACTGTGAAAATTCTCTGATACAAACTCTAACCTTTTACCTCTAGCCTTAGTTAGAAATGATATACCTTCTTGAAGCACATGTAAGAGTATAAAACAGTAGAGGAAAGTGACGGTCTCAAGGACCATGGGACAATTTTAATTACTTTTTTGGTAGGTGGTTAAAATTCAATCACAAGCTTGGCAAAGGCATAATCACGATTCAACTGCAGGTTACACCATTAAGCTTAGCATCTAATAAAAACAACCAGCAGACCAAGCAGCCAAGCATTGTACACACCAGTTACATCCAGTTACATGGGTACCCTGATGTAAAATGATGTAAATCCACGTTCGAGAATTCTAAGTCCGAAATTATTACTCAACATATTGAATTTGTACTTGATGAAGAAAAGGCAAGATTTGATGCATATGCTTTCAATTACAAGACTATCCTGTTTGTTCAATATTTTAAATTTTAGGAGTGCTACTTGGATAAGGGTGAACTAATAGCATCATCAAGCTAGCAACGCCTACTCCCTGGCTTGTCCAAAAATTCATGTATGTTTAACACGAGGGCTTTAAAGGACTCTAAGTCTATGAAGATGTATATTTTCACAAACATAAAGTATATTTTTTCTGTTCTTTTTCCATCTTACTGATTTATGAAAGGAGTTTAGTAATTCATGCAACATCACTTTTGAGGAAGGAATACATTGAGTATAACTACATAACACTCGAGGGCATGCCATGTTGACTTCTCAAACATTGAAGGAGAAAGATTATATCATAAGATAAAGCCACATGTATCTCAACCAAGTATTTCTACCAATCATGTTGCCGTGGCTCAATCACCATTTTTGGACTTTCACATTAGTGCTTCAACTGCCAAGGCTTTTTCATCCACCAATATGTGTGTAAGTCTTAGTAGATCAACATTGCTAAGTTCTTATCCCAAAATTGAAAATTAATTGCAGCTTTTAAGATGTAGTTACAGCGACTGCAAAATTCATATAAGTGTCTTGGCTCCTAAATTCCTAGTAATACCATTGACAGTTCGTTAAACAAGTATATGCTTAGTAGTCGCATAAACCCTTTGCTCTCTTTACGACACCATTCAATTAAAAGTAAATCAGTAAATTTAAAGAGAAAGTGAACTATATGGACATTCCAAATTAAGTGATGTAGTATAACAATTCTTTAGCTCAAACCTCTCTCAAGGAGAAATATTTAGGGAAGAAAAAAAGAGTATAATAAGTAGGAAAACACTGACAGTGCTAAAGAGCAAGCCTTTTAGCAGTAAAAAAAAAAACTACATGTAGAAATAGAAAAAGAAATAACTCGTTCACATAACCTGAAAAAACTCCAAAAAATGGCAAATAAGATAACATCTAACAAAGAATTTGAGAAGGAAAAGTAGAGAGACAAGAAGGAAGCAGACATGACATGTAATAAACATGGAAAGCAAGAAAAGCCAATAGACAAGAAAAGCACCATATATTGGTGATAAGAGCAAGCAACATGATGTAGCCTAAATTCAAGCAAATAGAACACAGAGCGATGAATGAGCTGCAGCACATTGATAATCAAAATCTTTCAAGCAGCATGTTCCTTGTCAACTCATTATCCATATCCAGTCATCCAACTTTCTATAAATAAAAATCATTGGGACCATTCCCCATTTACAACTATGTGGTTAGAATAGGAAATACATGGAAACTAAGAGTGCTTTCTTTTCACCTTTTTAAAAAAAAACACATTTTCGGACATATACGTTCAAATACATGATTAGTTTACTATAAGCCTATTACAATTTTCAGGTGAAGTAAACGCAACCTAAATTCATAGAAGCATATATCACACCCTTGTTTGGATTACTTGATGCCAAATTGACTTTTTAGCAAGGATGTAACAATACAAACCACTTTTTCACTTATAACAGAAGCATGCAATGCCATTGCAATTTTCACGCTTTTGGCTTCTTTAACTCGTTATCAGTAATGCACTGAACTTAGAAATTGTCCTACTACTTGAAAAACTGCATTTTCCATGTCTATTAAGATTGATGTGCATAAGCCTAAGTGACTAATCTGCTATGATTCACCTAATTAAGCTAATTTCCTAGATATTACACAATCAACAATGCATCCATAGCAACGTCCATGGAATTCAAAGAATATTCTTTCTCCAAAACTTTTGGCGTTCATATTAATCTAGTTTCCTTTCTTTTTTTCTTATCTATATCAAGTATAAGGGGTTAAACCAAGGCATAATATAAGCTTATCTAACCAACTTGAATCAACCTGATCAATGATATGATAGTGTCACATAATTCGCTCTATAATTCGCTTTTTCGGTTCGCGGTTCACCCAAAATGGGCAAAAAATAGACGAACACCAACCATAATTCGCTTTAATCGGATCGCGGTTCGCAGGGAGATTAGGGAATTACGTGACACTCTATGATTGCACTACGGAATTATTAGAGTTGATCTATACAATAGAGCTGCTAGGAAAGTCATTTTCCTTCACTTTCCTAGCTTGTATTAAGATTATTGTGCTCTATTATGGTTGTTGTTTTTGCATTAGGATGTATTGAAGATGATTGAGTTAAACCTGAAACCAGAAGGATAAATCTAATATATATATTGAGTATACTGTTTATCTAAGTTGAGAGTAAGTGCATAACCTAATTGGATTTTGATCATTCTCGCAAACAACTTCATCTTGAGCTTTCAAAAGCAGTCCAACAGCTGAGAAGCCACAAACAAAGATTTAGACGACCTATGTCATATCCATTAGAAATGAAGAACATGAAAGTGGAACCTACTAATCCTAATGCTACAAATCCCAAAACTTGATGCAAGAATATTGTCATTTCTCTAGTGATCTTGAGATCATATTGAGAGCGAGAAGGGGAGGAAACGGATCAAAGTAGCTAAAAGACTCCAATGAAGTACGTAAACAAAATTCCAACAAAAAACATGAACCCATAATTAAAAAGTAATCTTGAGAGCATCTCTCACAAACGTGAAACAAAATAGAGAAATAAGGTGCTTGTGAGTGAAAAGAGACTGACCCTAATGGGGACGACCGGTCCTCCTAACCTCCTTCAACTACCTCAAGAAATACCTAAATAACACAAGTAAACATAAACCCTTCAAAATCTTTTAGAACCCAGAAAAACCGAAATAGAATACCCAAATCAATTTAGAAAAAAGAAGAATATCATCAAAATTTAAAATTTGCACAGACATCATTAGGAAAACCGTTTATAATCTTACCGAAGTTTTCTTCAAACTTCCCTCCATATCAGCATCCCAGTAATTCCTGTAAAATTTGTTGTTAAAAAAAATCAGATCTATAGCCCAAAAGGCAAGTAAAACAGTTCCAATTAGGCAATTACATATCTCAGAAAGTGAACAAAAATTATGGGAAATAAAAAAAACAATTAATCCAAGTGGAACACAAATTAAAAAAAGCAAAGTTAGAGGAAAAAACAAGGATATGAAAATACAAGGAAAATAAAATTTGAGAAGCCAAAAACCCAATTATATAATGCATCGCAAATTACCTTTGACCCCTAGCTCCCATAACAATCCACACAATCGCAGGGTAAAAAGAAACCATAAGAAATCTAACCTTAGAACTGATGTTGGTGTTGCAAATTAAGCCCGGCAGTTGAGTTGTTAAAAGAGTAAAGAATTATGGAGAAAAGAAGAGAGAGAAAGAAAGAGCGGCGTGAGAATGAAAGTGAAATGCTGAGAGCAACAGAAAGACAGAATAGGTGAGGAGAGATTGTACTATTAGGGTTCAAGAGGGGATTTTTTTTATAAAAAAAAAGGAAAATGAGTCAATTTCCTTAGGAAGAGTGAATTACACCATTTTGTGACTCACATTGATTTGCACAGTAGGTGAACTTCCTACTTTTAAAAGGTTATAGAAGATATTATATTTGATCTCCTTCTTTCTTTATTTATCCATCAAACTATCCATATATTCGCCTTGATTATCGCTCTCTCTTTGTCTATCTATTCTCTTTGCCCATTTATCTATTCTCCATAATTTCCTTTTTTGTTTATTAATAAATCCTTTTCTGAAATTCCCAAAGTCAATCTTCTCCTTTTTACCATTACCCATCTTGATTCTTCCTCCTCTCTCCATCTCACTTTGTGTGGTTGTGAATTAACCTTTTCACCTTCTCTTTCTCTTTCTCTTTCTCTTTCTAGCAATTACCATTACCATTACCATTACCATTACCATTACTTTCTTTTTATCTTAGAAGTGTTTTTTTATCTTATTCTTAATGATGTTGATGATATTGTAGGACCATACATGATACATGTGAAGTCCAAATCTTAAATGATACCATTGCAGCATATTTTCCTACTACATATGCAATAGATGATAATGTTTCAATAAATTTAGTAATACGGAAAGACGTATCCATTGAATATAAATAAATATATAGCAATTCGGCAAGACAAATACAATCCAGAGTTTGGTACCACAATAATACCTTTTTCAGAAGGATTAGCGGACGATCCCTCCTTTGCAAGTATCTCTTCAACCTCCTTTATCCAGCAGGCTTCACATTTGTTTTCAGGAGCCTGTTTAACTTTCTTGAATATTGCCGGCGAAATACTGCAGAGAAGAGGAAAAATAAATTAGTCTTGACAGACACCGACAACTGATATCAGTGATTTGAATGGTTAAGGCACTACAAAAATCATGCTTTTAGATAGTAGTATGATTTATAATGTATTGAAATAAAAAATCCCTTCTGAACGATTCTACTAAGAAAGAAGGTTCAATACCTCATCCTCCCTGAATGTACCAGCATTACATATCCGTTCAAAGAGCTATCCGCATGCAGTGTATTCCATGACTATTGGAAGATGAGTAAGAGTCAGCAAAACCTGCAGGAGAAGTTCAGATCATGGTGTTACATGGGGAAAAAGAGTTTATATTACTGAACCAAAGGATATAAAAAAACAAAAAATAAGTATCCATGTCCCATCCTTGAGATAAGAGGTAGAAGAAAGCTAGCAACTTTCAGAGCTACAAAGCTGTTTAAGTTGTTCAAAGAAATTATAGTAAGAACTATGTGAAAAATATACATGTTGCGTTGCACCTTCAGTCCCGTACAACAAAACCAGTAGATCCAAGTCCAACAATAGAAATAGGCTTTAGACCATCCCAAGCCTTGTAACCAGGCTCTACTACTGCTCGTCCAGGCCGGGCTAGAGGTGGTGCCTCAGCCAATTGAGCTAAACAAGAGATTTTTCGGCTAGACGTTTGTATGCCCTTCCTTTGACAAGAGAATTTACCTGAAAGAATGTAGAGTTAAAACTCAATTATGCAGTTAGGATAGAAAAATTGAACTGATCTATATGACATTACGATTACTTCACTAAAAGAGTGCCGATGTATAAACAGAAATTAATTATTACGGTGGCACTTGAGAGCAGATTAGGATAACAGCAGAATGGTCCTAGATTTTCATTGTCTACCAATAACCTAGTGAGCTGTCTTTATGTGTAACTTGTAGTGTTACTTTCTTTGCACTTGCACCCAATGACAAAGACACTTAACTACATTGTAGGCACCAGACATGTTAAAACTACAGTTCAACAACTCATGCTCATTCTTAACAAAAGCAACTTTATTACATCATCTCACAAGTAGCAAGGATATATGGGCATTTCAAATCTTCAATACATCAAAACAGCGAAATGATGATACAAAAGGCATTTGAGAAATATTTAAACGAAAGCATGGTATTTTTTTTTGGGGGAGGCTGGAGGCCGTAGCATATGCGAGAGCAGTTAAAGATAACATCAAGCAAAAACTGAAGAAAAGACATATACTCTGTCAAAAATCATGTTGGCATACTATTGTAAAATGCATGAGAAAATTATAACCTCCCTATACTTGATTTTATCATTCCATCTTCAATTCAGAGCTATCCTTAAAACTCACACCAGATGCCACTTGATATACATTGGCAATCTGACAAGTCTAGTTTGGTTTCTACTATCTAATAAATTAATCGATCAATGATTATAATTTCACATAATAATCCATCCCTTAGAAGACAAATGTCAACAAATTACTAAATTCAATTCAGGGTAGTAATAGGACCACAAATGTGAACCTAATAAATTAGTGAAGTAGATTTAAGAAAAAAATCTCTTATAGCAGAAGGGAATTGACAAAAGAGCAAGGCAAGGATCATTGCCTGCTCTCTATCAATCTCAGAAGAAAGGACTTGAAAGATGGCATAGAGGAATGTGTACAACAGTTTTTTTTCTTTTATCATGCTCGATCTAGTGAGTAGGCAAAGCTTCTTTCTTTTTCCGTTTAGTGGGCGTCTGAGAGGAAAAGGAGTGCGAGACATTGGCTAAGGGACCGTGGCTCCATCACAAAAGTTTATATGTCACCAAAACCGATGTAAAATCGTTGCAACCGAAAAGCTACGGGATGGATACAATTCGGTATGAAGAGGAGGGGAGGAGGTGGAAACCCATGCCCTTAACCTCTTTGGCTCGCCTTACCACAAGCTAATGACACCCAGTTGAATCCAAGCAGAGGTTTTGCCACACCATTTCCAGCACCTACATCCCAAAAAGATTTAATCAGAAGAGCGAGAAAATTATTGCTTCAATACGGGCAGCCTCCTATTCATAGTTATTATAAAGATCTTAGCAATTTCCATTGCCATTGCCTTGTCATTGCCATTGCCATTGCCATTGCCATTGCCATTGCCATTGCCATTACCATTACCATTACCTGTACCTGTTTAATCACTTCGTTGTGCACGTGCTTGTAATAGAAACTCAAGGTTGGTACTAAGGATCATTTGGATCTGGTGAAAATCCAGATCGAGCAAAGAATACATGGGTATAAAAAGTTCCGTTCTACTTTAAAGCCTGAAGGTAAAAACCAAGCAACAGTAAAACTCAAAGCCATACACATGTTAAGAAGTTGATTCAACAACTCAGTTCAGACTTCCCAAATAACAGGTTGATTAAATAATACTTTCAAGTACTTAATGGATAAGAGAAAACCTATGACTATCCGGAGTGTTGGCTACTCACTTTGTTATATTACATGTATGAAGTACCCTTAAACAAACAGAGTGATGAAGAGGCTTAAGAAATAAAAGAGTAGACAAATGATGGTAGTGGTAGCAGTTTTTCCAGCCACTGGAAATAAATTATAAATGCTGAAGGTGCACTTTTTCCAGCGTAAAAAAAATTGATAAATGCTGAAGGTGCACTAATGAGAGGAAGAGAAAGTCTTCCTCTCCAAATCAAAGGGATGATCAGAAATATAGGCCCGTGATCATTATGATGCAGATATTGGTCAGTGACAGAAAGAAGCACCTGGATGTGAATCTCTTTAATCAACCTGAGGCATGTGGTTTGCCAGGAAACCCATATTTTGATGTATAATTTGGTTGTCTAACCCTTCTCTCTATGGCGTATCTCCTGATTTCCTCTCTACCCCCAACCGACCCCCGGTGGGAAAAAAGGAAAGCATGAGCACAAATTATAATTAATTCTCATTAAAATATCTTAATGTTCAAAATGACTAATACTATTGAGTATTGAAAGCTTCTCCAACTTCTTATTGGTACAGTAAATATAAATGAAGATTATATTTTTATAAATGAAAAATTAATGATATTCATTTAGGCATTTCATCGAACACGTGGTGTACAATATCAAATAACTTACTATCTATTGATTTTAACACTCACATGAACATCATACATCATTTATACAAAGATAGTATACACATTGTAACTCAATTAAACAATCAAGCTCACAAATTAACATATTTTTAAGCACAAATAAACATATTAATTATTCCATATGCATCTAATTAAAAATAAAATAAACCAAACCTTGTATTATATACTGGTAGTTGGTTGGACGCTGGGTTGACACGGGCACACGGCAGTGGGTCTTCGGTGGGCCGGCAAAGAGGAGCGATGGCTGGTGGTGTAATTCACAATTTTCCGATTGTTCTCGGTTGCGATTCCCGACGATTTCTCGGCGAGAAAATGAAGGAATAACTCGGGAACTCCTGAGACGAGAAAGAGAGCTTGGGAGGCTATTCTGGTGATATCTTTGTCGAATTTCACGTTCTTTTTCACTCTTCCTATTGGAAATGAGGGATTTACGGTTTCTGTTGAGGTTTTTTCTTCTTCTTCCGCCATTTTTGGATGAAGGAGGGAGAGAGATGTTAGGGTTTTGAGATTTTTGGAGGGATGAATATGAAGATGACGATGGAGGGCTCAGAGGAAAAACGAGAAAGCACGTGGCAAAGGGAGGGCATGGCTGGGGTTCTATGAAGTATCAAGGGCAAAATCGTCAAATCACTGTTTTTAAGAATAGTAACCAGACTTGTGGCTTTTTAATGGGTATAGATATGTCTCCTCCAAATGACGTATAATCTTCGGCCAATAAAGAAAACATCTATCTTGCGTGCTGGTTTTAAACTTCCAACTTGGCTGCCAAATTGTCCAACTTGCAGGCACATTGGTTTTGTGATAATCTTATTTAGTTGAGAGTTGTGCTAGTTATTTTTGTGAAGTTATTTAGTAAAATTAGTGGAGAAATGTAGTTTTTAGATACAAAAGAAAATTTCGCACCAGAGTAAAAAGATTAAGTACATAAAGATATGAAGATGCTGAATGGCATAGTGGTTTTTTCAATTGTAACTTTATGTTCTTGTGATAGAGTTCGGCACTAGAGTGCTTTTATTGGGAAAGTTTCTTTTATAGCTCATTATCACACAACCATAATACCCATGCACAATAGAAAATAACACTAAGGATAGGAGTTAGCTCAAGTGGATAGAGTACTCCCCCTTGGCCCCTGAGGTCAGGGGTTCGATCCTTACCCCCAGCATTATGGTGGGGTGTTTCTTTAGCATGCTATTCATGCCTTACCAGCCAATGTGTTGGTGTTTCCTAAAAGCTAGTAGCCTTGTAGGGGTTAGCCCTTGGACTGACTTAATCTCCTAATCAAAAAAAAAAAAAAAAAAAAAAGAAAATAACACTATTACACAAAACATACACAAAATCATAATCATGATTGGATTGTTACATGTTTTGGGCTTTGTATTAAGCATTTAAATTAGCATCATAATGTTTCATTTTTAACTAATTTGATTAAACATCTTTGAATTTACAGGTGGTCATAAATGAAGAAATGAAATGCCATGTTCAATAAACTAGTTGTTCATTGGAAAGGCAAGGAAGCACTTTAGATGTAGAGCGATTTATTGGAGCATTTTATATGTAGAAACTGGAAAACATGAATTTTGTTTAGTATATTAGTTAATAGATTTGTAATTCTGTACTTTGAAAATTTTCACATGGGCATGAGCATTATATGTGTAATTTTTCTTTTGAGTATAATATTCCAAAAGAGAATTTGAATATATAGTTTATGTTTATTGATCTACTACTATTACAAGACTACAAAGGTATTGGAGTTTCATTAGTTATGTAGGCATAAGGCGTTGCAATAGGTGCTAACATGAAATAACATTAGTAATGTAGGCTTTGCAACAACTATATGATTGTGTTGCATTATATATGGAGTTGTTGATGTAGATGTAAAAATGGGACACAAAATGAGTAGTAGAGGCGTTGCAATAACTATTGGATGGCGTTGCACTAGACATAGAGGCGTTGCAGTAGGCCTAATAGCTGTTGCATTAGCTAATGCAACGGCAGCAACATCAACGATTGTTGGACCGTTGCAACAGTTTTTGGCTCTATTGCAACAGTTTTTGGCTCTATTGCAACAATTTTTAAGTGTCGCAATAGCTCATTTATGTAGTAATGAGGGTTAATGTAATGCTGCAATTGTCAATATTTTATATCGTTATAGAAAAAGGGTCAATTGTAACACTTTAAAACATATTTAACTTGAAATGTAACATATTATAATGATAGTGATTAGCGTTTTACATGTGACTACTATATGTAGTTACAAAAGGTTTACATATTGTAACGACAAAAATACCTATTGTAATGGGCATACTATTGTAATGGGTCTTTACCTATTATATTGGATCTTTAGCCAAATAGAGAACCAAAGTCGGTTTCTCCTTTATATTGCGAATCTAAAAACAAAATCTACAAAGGCTAAAAAACAACCCCCTTCCTCTCTCCCGTGGTGTGCTCTTTCCCTCTCAAACCCACAGACCCTCATCATCTTCCTTCTCTCTCCCCATGATTCTCCCTCTTCTTCACTCACTAGCACCCATGCCCTTCTCGCTCTTCTTCTTCTGCTCTGCCGCCGCGATCCATTACCATCATGAATTAGGAATAGTTATGCTGCCGCGATTCCCTATTGCCCTTGTTGCTGCTTCTGTTTCTTCCTTGCTTCTTCGTGGTTGTTGTGGTGCGCTCTCTCTCTAGTCTGTTGAAATTGGGCGTTGTATGATGGATTTTGGGTTTAATTAAAGGAGTTATGTTGATTGAGTGTGAGAATGGGTATTGCTAGATTATGGAATTTTCAAATGGTAGATTCTTTAGTTTAACTCTGAATTTTGCAAGTAGTGTGAGGTAAATTGCACGCATCATGAATTAGGAAGTAGTGTGTGGTTCAATGTTTCTACAAAATTAGCATGTATTTCAAGTTACATTTAAATAACTTGTGTATGAATAGTTCTTCACTGGCTTTTATTCTAGATTATATACCTTCAGCTAGATCAAGACATTGAACGAATGGGATATCAATTAGTGTGCTATGAGTTTGATCATAGAGGATACTTTATATTCTAAGAACTTGAAAAAAATTTGAGAGTAGTTGATCTCAGGGCCGGCCCTGAGGGCTGTTTGAAGGGGCGGTTGCCCAGGGCCCAATGAGATAAGGGGCCCAGTTTTTGCAAAAAAAGTTCAAAGGTTTTGAACCACTAGATAATAGGTTTTAACAGTGAGTTTCCTTCCCTCTTGGGCCCTCTCAAATCTCAATCACCTCTGAAACTCTGACACAAACCCTTCATAATTCCTTCCTTCTTTCTCCATTAACACACGTTTTTCCAGAAAAAAAAATAAGAGAGAGATTTCGGATTCCTTCAATTTCACCATTGAGTGAATCCAAATCCGAAATAGAAATAAAAAACCCACAAAAAATAGAAAAGAAAATCCCAAAACCCACAAAGAGGAGAGAGGTTTCTAATTTAGAATCTAAATTTGACTCAAATTCTGAAAGGAAGATGAAGATGCAGCTGACTATGAAAGAACTAGGGAAGGAAGTATTCGAGAAAATAGAGAGAGAATGGAGAACTAGGTTCTCTTTTCTGCTAGCAGGTTCTATTTTTCTTACTTTTGTGGGTTTTTTTTGTTATTTTATGTTCAGGTGTTTTTGAGTTTTTAATATAGTTTTTGTTTGAATTGTGAAGTTTGAGTTATTTGTTCATTGATATTTGAGATGGATTCTTTCTGTTTTGTCTTTGTGGAATTCTTTTTTTCGTATATTTTTATATGAGAGACTTGATAGATTTTGTGGGCTTGCATGTGAAAAGTTGACGTGTTGTTTGTTGAATTGTTTGTTGGGGTTTCAACTTTCAATTAAATTAGTATAGATGTGAAGTGAGAAGCTGATAGGAATTACTTGTTGTCTTATGTGTATTAATTTTTATACTAATTTCTCAAATGTTGTTCATTTCAAATATTGGGTGCCATTGATAAATTTGTTTTAAAAAAAATAGATTCTAATGAGAATGATAGCGTAGGCCATAGAGGGTACAACAAATGTATAATATATACTTGTCATGTTAAAGGGCCCTCATTTATCATACTGCCCCGGGCCTAAAAATTGTCAGGACCGGGCCTGGTTGATCTAATTATAATGAACAAAGCATGTGTTTCAGTAGAATCCCACTGCAACCTATTTGCTTAGGAGCTTAAATGATCAGCTTCATGTTGGTGATATGTTCTGTTAAACCTATGGAAACATACTCATTCTCCCTAAATTAGGTTATTTGCTTGTGTCTTCTTTGAGGGAAGAAAGTTCAAGTAACTAATGAAGGGAATATGAGGGGGAAAGGGGAAGTGAGTATATATAATTGCCTTCTATCACTTACTGTAGGCGTGTTTTTATTTTGCCTACGCGGTGTGAGCGCGTGTTAGATTTGACTACCCCAGTGTTAAGGTTTTATTGAAAATTGTACTGAAAGAAGTCGCCAACAATTCTTTTTAGGAAGAATAATAAACCTAATTGGATATAAGAAAATCATAGGGACAAATTATCCAATGTAGATTTCCCCATTATGACTCCATAGATGGTCAAAATGAACCAAAGATTGAGTTCGGGGGTGAGGGTACGAATATAATCATAATGAACCACATTCGCCCAAAGTTGGCCTCTACTAAATATCGATTCATTGCAGGTTTTATGCCAAAGGATTATCAAATAATGTTTTAAGCACCCTAAAAATATTTAGTCTAAGTAGGTTCAGGAAACACATAAAAAGACTAATTTTAGCGACATGTTATTAGGCAATCAATATTACAGGGAACCTAGCAGGTTGTTCAAATTAATCTGATTAATGTTAGAACATTTATTTAGGTCTTGATTAGCAAAAATAACATGTGGGTAATAAAAGTAATAAAGCAGGGACAATCATAATAATATGTAAAGAACAATCAGGCAGGCATATAATAATGTACGAAGAATTGGCATGGAGATTGAGTGTGTTAGCCGTTGACTTTGTGATCGTGTATTGTCAGTAAATGGCCGTGGAAGAATTGTGTGAGGAGGATGTAGATGCAATAGTGCGTGAGATTTTTGTTGTGAGAAATTGAGTCGGTTGTGTTTGTTGTGTGCCGTGGAAAGTTAGTCGTGAATTGTGAGATGGAGAGGATGATATATATAGATTAGGGTAGTTGAGTTGTAATAGGTTTTTGAAAACAATTAGGTCTCTAAAAAGATTTTTATATAATAGTTAGATAAAAATATTTGAAAACACTTTGCAAAAAGATGATATTTTATAAAAAGATATTTTTATTATCAAAACTAATCAATAAAATTAATTATTTCTATTAATTAATTTGGGCTAGAAAATGGGGTTTATAAATTGGGCTTTCATAAAAACTATTTTTAAAAGGTTATCGAAGATGGGCCTTTAAAAAGTTTTAAAAAGTGGGTTTAGTAAAACTATTTATAAAAAAGGTTTTCTAAAATGGGTTAATAAAAATAGTTAGGAAATGGTTTTGGGCTTAAAACATTTTATTTTAGACTCATTATTTATTCTTTCCTCGATCAGGACCAACTGGAGCGGGGTATTGGTCATCATAGGGTACTAAATGGGGAGACACGATTATGTGTCTACAGAAGCCCCCACTTTTACAGAGGTTCAGGAAACCGACAGTCAAAGTATACGGTGTCGGGACGGAGAACGAATCTAAACGCTCTGCAGTTTAGAACTGATTTATATACGCCGGTCTCTGCAAAACAAAGTTAGTATGCAGGACAATAACTACAAGCAATCTGATTACCTGCAGGGAAAGATGTTAGCAAGCACATAGTGATGCAATAATGCAAACTTAGAGTCTCTAAGGATGCATGAGACGCTATGCAAGGATTATGGTTATGCAAAGCTAAGGGATGACACGTCATGCAAGGTCAGGGTTATGCAGGAATAGAATGTATGAAATGCAATGCAAGGTCAGGGTTTTGCAAAGCTACAATGCAAGGTCAGGATTTTGCAAGGCTAGGATGATGTGGATATGTAGAATGATAGAATGATCAGAAATAGATAGAATGATTTTTAAAAATCGTTTTTAGTAAATGAACGGGGTTTGTAAACAAGGTCCGCGGATTACAACTCTTCGGGAGTTTGATTTGAATTGGAGGAACCACCACTCGTAGGAAGCCCCCACTTTGGGTGAGCTTGCTTTGAATTAGGCATGAACCTTAATCGAAATGTACTTGATCTGATATGGAAATATAGTTGATCTGTCTTGAACGTTGAAATTTGTCACAAGGGATTGTACTGGGGATTCTTTTTTAGGAAGTTGATATAGGCAGAGTCAAGTATCGCCGAAAATCATGGATTTGTCGAATAGTCCTTTAGGGACAAGGAGAGCTTGGATTGAAAAATAAATAGTTGAATTTGTGACTCAAATAAATGTAGGTGGGAAAAGGCTTTAAAGAGGCTAGGTGCAGACTTGAGTCGATGTCGGGATCTAGAAAAAGTATGCTCATAAACTCCAGAAAGTCAAATCATTGGATCATGACTGATTTTTATTCTATTGAAGCGGTCGGACCTCGAGATGAGGATTCTTACGTATACTTGCGGAATTAGACCATTCGTAGTTCTAGATCTGATTTCTTTTTTTATTATTATATTTTTTATGTGTATGTGCCCTAACTTTTGCCCGAGCCGCCCTTTTGGGTTTTCAACCTAGTAGGCTTGGACATACCTTGAAAAAGGAGTTAAGGAAGGGTTGATGAAAGGTTGAAGGCTTGAGGTTTAGATGAAGGTTTAAGGCGCGAGTTTTAAGGTAAGGATCATGGATTTGGATTATATAGGCTAAAGTTTTGATGGATTGAAGGATTTGAATGACGGGTAGAACTTGTGTGCAAGTCCCCTAGCTTGACTTTTTATTTCTTTGCCTTGGGCTTTTTCTTTTTTTGCATTTTTTTCTTTTTGTCTTGCGCGTTTCTTTTGCTTTTATTCGCACTTTGAATTTTTTTCACTTTTTTGTTTTTTTATTTGCCTGGCATTGATATTTTTTGTATAGTAAGGCTTGCGCACAAGTTGTTGGTTGAGGGTATTGGAAGGCTTGAAGGATATTTGTGGAGTTTTGGTTAATGGAGGGATGGTTTGGTTTATGGAGATGATGGTTTTCGTTTTCCTTAGTTGTATGAGGATGGCTTATGAAAGGTAATGGAAGGGAGAGGGGAATAACTCCTGATCCAAAGTATGTCCTCTTTTTTATTATCATTTTTTTTTATTTCAGATCTCCTTTTATTATCATTGTTAGTCAAGTTCGTTAGGTGATTTGAGTTTCATCATTGAGTTAGAAGCATAAATAAAATGATGGAAGGCCAATGAAAATGAAAAAAAAAATGCAATTCTTTTATGAATTGAAAATAAAACAAGGCTTATTAGAAATAAAAACCTAAATGACATAAACTCGACAGGAAAGGAAATAAAGGAGCTAGTGGAGGGACTCTCCGACTCAACCTAGAAAACCAACGCTAAATGATTAAGGGATTGCCGCTATTTAGGCATTTCCCAAGGGGTTGCCGCTATTGCTGACTTTTGCTGCTGGCGGAATCAGCAATCTACCATCTTCAACCATATCCTGCAGATGATGCTTCAAAGCCCAGCATTTTGATTTCAGATGCCCATTTACTTGATGGTACTTGTAGTAGGAATTAGGATTCCATCTACTGGATCTGTTCTCAGGAGCGGGGTCCGGAGTGGGGCCAAGAGGTTGAAGTGCTCCCTTTGCATGAAGCCTAGTGAAGGCTTCTTCTAGAGACATGCCTAAGGGAGTGAATGTCCCTTGAGGTCCTTGATAACCTCTCTTATCAGTAGTTAGAGCGTTTATGTCACTGCTTTTAGAGGTAGAAGGGTTATTATTACTCTTCTTGAAAGAGTTGTTGTTGTTAGAACCCTTGTTCTTGTTACCTTGTACCTCTTCTTCAATTACCAGGCCTACCTTATAGAGCTTCGTGAAAGACTCTATGGGTTGGAACTTAATATGATCCCCATACTTGGTCTGCAAGTTACGGATCACCAATCGAACTTGATCCTCTTGGGATGGCCTGTTAGTCATTTGTGCAGCCTTTTCCCTCCATCTGTTGAGGAAGGTGACGAAGTCTTCGTTGGAGTTTTGTTTAGTTAACTCCAACTCACGAAGGCCAATAGGAAGCTGAGTATTGTATATGTATTGTTTGTGGAACTCTTCTCTGACGTAGTCCCAGTCATTCAGCTTGGCTTTATTTAGTGATCTGAACCACTTAGATGGATGTGCATCCAAGGCTAAAGGAAAGACATAAGCAAACAGGTCCTTGCTCATGCCCTTGAGAGCCATAGAGATGGAGAAAATTCTCAAGTGGTCATCTGGGTCTTCGACCCCCTTGAATTTTGGGAGGTCACCCAATGTTACCTTTTTAGGGAGTTTTTCCCTCAGTTCAGGATCAATAATGTCATGGCCATAAACATGACCCTCGAGCGCAGGAATTGACTGGATCAATTGCTCGAGTTTTTCAAACCTCAAATCTGTGTTGGTTTTGAATGGTGGTGGAGTGTCGCCTTGCTTGTCTTCTTTAGTTAGCTTCTCCCTCAATGCCTTAATCTCTTTGTCTTGGTCCTCTAGACGTGAGTTCATCAGTTGAAATTGTGCCATAATGGCACTGAGCTGTTCATTAGTGTCCCCCATTTCAGATGATGCTTCAGAAGAGTCAGAGGATTCGTCTGAAAATGTGAGGATGCGTTTGACGAGTCTAGGAGTAGGTAGACCTTGTATCTCTCTGTCGGGCGTTCCCAAGTTATAATCTCACGACTTGTTCTGAACATAAGTCGAATGGACCTTGTAAATTCTTAGATATGATGCTTTCGAAATGAGAAATGGAAATGAGGGATGGAGAAATGGAAATGAAGATGAAAGTGGAAATGGGGATGAAAAATGGAAGGTGAAATGGAAACGATAAATGATTAGAGATGGGTGTGATTATGGTTATGATGGTGACATGGGTCTAACTATATGCAACTTACTAGACTGGGCTGAACTGGACTGGACTATGCAAGCAGACTGGACTAGACTTTGCAAATAGACTAGACTCAAAAGGATTGTCTACGCTAGCTTTGCTAGGCTTAGGAAGGAATTGCTTCGCCAGACTTGATGATTTTGGAGTTGCTATAGATGTAAGATAGGTGTAGCTTCGCTAAACTCGAAGGGTGCCCTTATGGTCTTGGGGGTGACTAGCTTTGCTAGGTCTAAAGGGTGACGTTATGGTCTCAGAGGGATGATTAGATTAACTAGGTCAAAGGGGTGTCGTTATGGTCTTATAGGGATGACTAGCCTAGCTAGGTCAAAGGTGTGCCTTTATGGTCTTACAATGATCACTAGCTTAGCTAGGTCAAAGGGGTGTCGTTATGGTCTTACAGGGATGACTAGCTTAACTAGGTCAAAGGGGTGCCATTATAATCTTATAGGGATGACTAGCTTAGCTAGGTCAAAGGGGTGCCTTTATGGTCTTACAGGGATGACTAGCTTAGCTAGGTCAAAGGGGTGCCTTTATCGTCTTACAGGGATGACTAGCTTAGCTAGGTCGAAGGGGTGCCTTTATGGTCTTACAGGGATGACTAGCTTAGCTAGGTCAAAGGGGGTGCCTTTATGGTGTTACAAGGATGCTAGCTTCGCTAGACTTAATGGTTTGGACTTCGCCTTATATGTATTTGAAATTGGACTGGATTGACTTTGGTAATGAGTTGGGCCTTATGTGGACCTAATTCTGGACTTAGTCCTATATTGGTTTGAAATTAGACTTGAAGATGCACATGGGCTTGACATTGGATTGGAATAAAGTTGGATTAGACTTTGACTGGGCTTGACATAGATGCAAATGGGCCTAGATTTTGACAGGAGCTAGACTTATATGGCCTAAGATGAATTCTAATGCTAGTGGGCCTAATATGAATGCATGGAGTCGAATTAGATGGACCCTACATGAATGCAAGATGGACTCTAATGCATATGGGCCAAGAATGAATGCAAGTAAATTGGGTCGATTGGCTTGAATTGGATTGAAGATGTTTAGAATGAGCTTAGATTTTTTTGAAATTCATTTTTGAAAGGAACCCTTTATTTTTATCTTTCGCTAGGAAAAGATGATGGATTAATTTTGAAAAATATTTTTTTTATTGAAATGTCGTGGCATGATGGCATTTAGTAAAAGTTATTTTTTTTAAAGAGTAGAATAGAATATGGTGCAGGATTGATTTTGAAAAATCTAAGTTTTGAAATTGTTGAATATGGTAAGGTAGAATTGATAAGGAAGATTAGTTGAACATCAGGGAGAAGATGGGAAATGGTAGACATGCATGATGACTCTAACTCTACTATGACCAGTTTTCTAGATGCGCTTTTTAGGACAGACTCGACCTTGCATGAAAAGACTGACCCTTTTTTTTGAATATTAAACCGATGCAAACTTGTTATCTTAGACTCGAACAAAGGTCAAAAGATCAATAAGCATGGGACGAATAAGTTGCGTGCCACGCAACTGGTGCGCGCGGCGCACATCCTATGCGTCTGGCCCAGATGCGTTGCGCTAGGCGCAACTTAATGCGTTTGGCGCAATGCTCGGCGGCAAGCTTATTGATAATTTGACGAAAACGACGATTTGTTTAGACGCGATTTGTAATAATTTCGGGCGTAAAGCATATTAGCAGGCAAAAAGTGCAATCACACATAAATGTTAGGTAACATGGATGCAAAAGTTCTCAACCTTATGTCCAGTTCTACATTCAACTATTGGTCAGGTTTAGGTCAAGGCTGAAAGGGTCCATGACTAAGAGATTGATCCCACGCTTCGTACCCCTGCTTAAAGAGGTGGCCACGTGTAAGACGCACTCCAGTCTCAAGCCAGGAACAAGAGAACAATGCCATGGTTGGGTAGTTTTGCTTATGAATAAGATCCAACACTATCGCTCAGGAAACTTTTTGGAAGGACAAAGCGCAAACCCCCCCGGAGGTGACCTCACACATAGAACATGTGCTAATGAGGCAATGTAGATTGTCCTTATGGTGGCTGAACAATAGCCATGCATATGTAAAAATGTATATTATTCTAAGGCATAATATAAGAATGAATCGTATTTTTCAAGTTTCACCCACTTATTTAAAAAAATTTTTTTTTTTTAAATCCTCCCCAGTGAAGTCACCAAATTGTAGGCATGTTTTTATTTCGCCTACGCAGTGTGAGTAGGAGTGAAAGTTATTCGGATAAAATCCAAAATCCAATCCAATCCAATCCGAATTAGTAATTCGGATCGGATTCGAACTGTGTTCGGATTGGATTCAGATTGATATTTTTTGAAAAATTGGATTTTCGGATCGGATTGGATTGAGGGTAATGCGGTGTGAGCACGTGTTAGATTTGACTACCCCACTGTTAAGGTTTTATTGAAATTGTATTAAAAGAAGTCGCCAACAATTCTTTTTAGGAAGAATCATAAACTTAATTGGATATAGGAAAATCATAGGGACAAATTATCAATGTAGATTTCCCCGTCATGACTCCATAGATGGTCAAAATGAACCAAAGATTGAGTTCGGGGGTGAGGGTACGAATATAGTCATAATGAGCCACATGCGCCCAAAGTTGGCCTCTACTAAATATCGATTCATTGCAGGTTTTATGCCAAAGGATAATCAAATAATGTTTTAAGCACCCTAAAAATATTCAGTCTAAGTAGGTTCAGGAAACACATAAAAAGACTAATTTTAGCGACATGTTATTAGGCAATCAATATTACAGGGAACATAGCAGGTTGTTCAAATTAATCTGATTAATGTTAGCACATTTATTTAGGTCTTAATTAGCAAAAATAACATGTGGGTGATAAAAGCAATAAAGCAGGGACAATCATAATAATATGTAAAGAACAATCAGGCAGACATATAATAATGTATCAAAATAAATAAAGAAAATAAGAAAAGAAAATATTGCAGGAAGTTAGTATAATATGCAATACTTACAGTCGCATGAATTTGTTAACAATCTACATCATGAATAGAATGTTAGTAACTTCAATAATAACAATAACAATAACAATAACAATAACAATAACAATAATAATAATAAAAAAACTGGTTAATTTAGTTGACCCTCAGAAATTATACCACCGTTCGAGGTCGTTGATTTGTACGGACCTTGGAAAATTGAATTATTGAACGAGTATTGTGTTTTGTGTTATGATCGAGTGTTGAATTATTCGTGTGTGATTTGTAAGAGTATGCGTACGGTGATGATGATGATGATGTGGCGAAGTAAGTTGTAGGAAATATGGGAGGACTAGGCACGTAGGTGGATCATGAGATGATAATTAATGAGATTTGCAGGAGTAGCAGGAGGATTATGGCATGGAGATTGCGTGTGTTAGCCGTTGACTTTATGATCATGTATTGTCAGTAAATGGCCGTGGGAGAATTGTGTGAGGATGTTGTAGATGCAGTAGTGCGTGAGATTTTTGTTGTGAGAAATTGAGTCGGTTTTGTTTGTTGTGTGTCGTGGAGAGTTAGTCGTGAATTGTGAGATGGAGAGGATGCTATATATAGGTTAGGGTAGTTGAGTTGCAATAGGTTTTTGAAAATAATTAGGTCTCTAAAAAGATTTTTATAATATAGTTAGATAAAAATATTTGAAAACACTTTGGAAAAAGATGATTTTTTATAAAAAAGATATTTTTATTATAAAAAAATTAATAAAATTAATTATTTCTATTAATTAATTTGGGCTAGAAAAGGGGTTTTATATATTGGTCTTTCTTAAAAACTTTTTTTAAAAGGTTTTCGAATATGGGCCTTTAAAAAGTTTTAGAAAGCGGGTTTAGTAAAACTATTTATAAAAAAAGGTTTTCTGAAACGGGTTAATAAAAATAGTTAGGAAATGGTTTTGGGCTTAAAACATTTTATTTTAGACTCATTATTTATTTTTTCCTCGATCCGGACCAATTGGAGCGGGGTATTGGTCATCATAGGGTACTAAATGGGGAGACACGATTATGTGTGTACACTTACAATTAGGGGTGAAAGTTCGGTGTACGGTTTGGATTAGGGCCTAATCCAATCTGATCCGAACAAAATTTGGATTTTAATTTTCAATCCGAATCCAAACCAATTAGAGTTTGAATCCGATCCAATCCAATCCAAATTTTCATACTCTAGATTGGATCCGATCCGAAAATTCGATTTTTTAAAACTCTAGTTTTTCAATGAAATAAATTAAGCACAACAACAACCTAGTAGATTTAGGAAATGAGGAATTAAGTTATGTTAGGGTTTTAGGGGAAGGGTTGAAGTGCTACGCCTACTGGGCTATGGACTAGGCTTTTTTTTTTACAAAAATCAGTTAAGAACTTAAGCCCAATCCAGATACATAATACAAGGCATATTACTATTCGGTTATATTGGATTTTTGGATCCAATTATCCTCAATCCAATCTGATCCGAAAATCCAATTTTTCAAAAAATATCAATCTGAATCCAATCCGAACACAGTTCGAATCCGATCCGAATTACTAATTCGGATTGGATTGATTGATTGGATTTTAGATTTTATCCGAATAACTTTCACTCCTACTTACAATACATGGTTCAAAGAAAAGGTAAACAACATCTATAACATCTACCAACAACATCTGGACAAATTACAATGCATCCTTCCTTGGAACTCTAAAGGCAATTCTATGAGTGTAGTCAGCTATTTTCTACTTGTCTACTTCTACATTTCTTCATTGTTGACTCAATGTGTCTCCCACCCCCAACATATCTATCTATTCAGGCTCCCCTTCTAAAGAAACATATATAAGTAAATTCTTTTTTTGTTATCTGATTTGAAGTTATTTATACTTACTGATGGTTGCTCAGTCACTATTTTCTCCCAATCCACACATTATTCACCTCTCTAGGTAGTAGAGCATGCATGAAGGAGTCAGACGCTTCTTTGATTTTTGTTCTTTTCTCTGGCGCAGCTGGGCCATCCTGGACTTGAACCAGAGACCTCGCCCGTGAAGTAAATCATCGCACCTACGATCCAACCAATTTGGAGAGAATCAATAGATATTAATTTGTTAGTTCTATTTTACTGGTTTTTTTCTTCTTATATTTTGATTGTTCTTGGTTATTGTTTAGATTACATTAAAGAAAACGGAAGTGTGATGCGCGGGAAAATATATATCTATAAACAAATATATTGGTGGGGTGGAAATTGTTGATCAAGGAAGATCATTGATCCCTGGGTTTCGATCACTTGCCAAGATGTTGTTGCGAATCATCAACATTTTATGGCTACTCCAGAGAAACTTTATGCTGCAATGACCTCTAAGTTTATGTAAGCCTCTTTGTGAGTTGTTTGGGCCCAATATTCTCTAGGTCCGGTCCTCGTGGGAAAGACCACCAAACCTTGGACAGGGGGCACAATGGGTCACACAGGATTATCACCCTAATCCTAGGGTGCCTAGGGATCCCAGGTAAGGGGCAAAAAGGCCTATTGCCTGAAAAGGCAACATAGCCAACAATCTCCCTAAAGCCCATCCCATCAATGTTTCTTTTATGGGAATCCACAACACTATAAATACCCAATGTCTCATCAATGAACATGTAATAAATTTTAGACCAACTGCTCAGTACTCACAGTTAAGCACTTAACTGACTTGAGCGTCGGATGGGCGATCCCGAAAACACCCCCGGGGTAGTCTAACCCTCATTCTTGCAGGTCTCAGCGGTATCATTCGAGCACTCAGCTGTTCTCAACGGTCATCGGCCCCTCATCTTGACTAACTCCCCCATCTCACAAGTTTTTACCCGAAACAGGTTGGCGTCGTCTGTGGGGAACGCCAAACAAAAAGCCATGGCCAATGCTCGGAGATCCCGTCGAACCCAGCAACCTCCAAACTCACCACCTCGAGGAGGGAACCCCCTCCCGAGGTAGCTGATGAAACAGCGGGCGACCCTCGTAGGCCCCTGTGCTCTCGGAAAGACATCAACATATCCTTGAGGAAATAACTCCTCGAGAGGCGGCCAGCGCAACCAATCAACCTCGAGAGAGAATAAACCTCCCTCGAGTTGAGCAACCCGAATCATGTCACCCAGCAGGACCTGGAGCAGTTGGCAGAGCGCCTCAGCGACAGCCTCGAGCGTAGTCTTAGGGCCCTCGTTTACAACCTCTAGAACGGAGGAGAGGGAACATCCAATAGACCACCTGCCCCACGACTCACTACGGGGTAGGACGGACGCAATCCTCCCCTCGACGACCCAGTTCCACAAGCGTCAACTCGAGCCCCCCAGGATCCTACTCGAACCCCTCGAGCTTCTCCCCGAGACCCTCCTAGCCGGAGGGATGCCCGGCATATTATCAACGAGCGATCTCCCAGGCACGGTAATCGAGATGCTCGCGAAATTCTGGACGAGCGTCAGGCTCGCTCGAGACAAGAGAACAACACCCTCGAACTGTAGCCAAAGGAGGGAAGGGTCTCGACAACGCGAGAAAGGACCCCGAGAGTACAACGAGGACGAAGCCAACTGTTCTGAGACGAACGGGGAATCTGACGCCCACTTCGGGAACCTCGGCTTCATCACGCCCTTCAGCGAAGAAATCACGCGGACCCCCAACCCTCGAAAGGTGAAGGTCCCACCTATCGAGCATTATGGGGGAACAACAGATCCCTTAGATCACCTCGCTGCCTTTAAGTCACAAATGATTGTGCAGACAGGGAGCGAGGCAGCTTGGTGTAAGTTCTTTCCCACCACACTGAAGGGCTCGCGCTCACTTAGTTCATGGAATTACCCCCGGGCAGTATTTCGAACTTCGCCTCCCTCGAGACTGCCTTCAAGCAAAATTTCATTGCAGGAAGAAGCCACCGAAAGACCAGCAATCACTTAATGTCGATAAGACAATGCAGAGAAGAAGACCTGGCCGATTATATCAAGAGGTTTAATGAAGAGTCCTTAAAAGTCTCCGACCTACAAGATAGCGTGGCATTCACAGCTCTGATGTCAGGCCTCTACCCATCAAGCCGATTCAAGCTAAAGCTCGCAGAGAGCGAGGCCTCCACTTTCTCTGACGCAATCAACTTCGCCCAGAAGTTCATACAAGCATCCGACATCTGTAAAATGCATGACGAACCCAACGCTACAAAGAGAAAAAATGACTCTGGGACTAGAAATGACCCCCTTCGAGAAGCTTCTCGGAGGGAAAGAGAGAAGAAGCCTCAGGTCGATGACAACGACTACGATCCTCGGTACAACGTCAACCGAAGGGAGATATACCTCGATATCAAGGAAAAGTACGTCTTGCCGAAACAAACACCCATCAGAACTTCCATCAACAGAAGAGATAAGAAGCTTTGGTGTGTGTACCACCATGACTGCGGACACACCACCCGCGATTGTAGAGAACTCAAAATAGTATTAGACAAGTTGGCAGATGAAGGAAAACTGAATCGATATTTTAAGAACCCCACAGAGAAGAAAAAGGATCCTTGAAAAGAAAAGGAGTCGAGGAGTGAGGAAACAACAGGCTTCGTCAGTGTCATAGCCGGAGGGTACGCTTCGGGTGGCTTAACCAGCCGCTCTCGAAAGAAGCACCTCTGCACCCTGAAACACGGGACAGCGGACACGGCCAAAACAGTCACCTGCCCAACTTGACCTTCCAGGACAGCTGTCGACCCATCCAAACTCCACACGAAGGTTCCCTGGTCGTCGAGATGAAAATTGCCAATCTGAGGGTAGGTCGAGTGCTTATTGACAACGGGATTTCTGCAGATATCATAACCATGGACTGCCTTTGCCAAACTGAAATATCAGGAGAGTGACCTCCTACCCATAAGCCAGCCGCTGGTAGGATTTGGAGGGCAATCTGTCCACCCTTTAGGATCGGTCAAGCTTCCTACAAGAATGGGAGAGAAGGGTCGAGGGAGAAGCGTCCTCATCGACTTCTTCGTCGTCGACGTCGACCTCCCCTACAACGTCATAATTGGGCGTCCCACCCTCAACAAGGTAAAAGCTGCCATCTCAACATATCAACTACTGCTGCAGTTCGAGGCCGACGACGGTAAAGTCGCCCAACTGTTCGGGGACCAGAGGTCTGCTCGGGAATGTTATGTCAACAGCCTGAAGCACCAACATGATGACGCAACCAAGAAAAGAAAGGACCCCGAGCCGGAAGGGCCTCTCCCCACGATGGGAATCTATGTTTCCGAGAACCCGAAGCGGTACGAGAGACCTCGACCAATAGATGGAGATGATGAAGTGTGTATCGATTATACAAGAGAGAGAACGATAAGGATCGGCAAACAAATACCTGACGACACCAGAGCTCAGATCATCGATGTCATTCGCGAGTTCCAAAATGTGTTCGCCTATACGGTCGAAGAAATGCCGGGCATCGATCCTGAGATCATGGTGCACTGCCTTAACATCAAAGAGGGACATCGTCCAGTAAAGCAAAAGCTAAGGCATCAGGATGCCGAGAGAAGTAAAGCAGCAGGCGAGGAAGTAAAAAAGCTGCTAGCAGCAGGTTTCATCAAAGAATGCCAGTACACCGAGTGGCTGGCTAACGTGGTTTTGGTCCGCAAATCAGCTGGTTCGTGGAGAATGTGTGTCGACTTTACGGACCTGAACAAGGCATGTCCAAAGGACGACTTCCCCCTCCCCAAAATCGATAGACTCGTCGATTCGACCGCCGGACATGCCCTCTTCAGCTTTATGGACGCCAACGCCGAATATCACCAAATCCCCATGGCAGAAGAAGATCAAGTTCACACAACATTCACCACAAATTCAGGAGTTTATTGTTACAGAGTGATGTCATTCAGCCTCAAAAACGCTGGTGCTACCTATCAGCGCTTCGTCAACAAGATGTTTGAAAATCAGATAGGAAGGAATGTCGAGGTTTATGTCGACGACATGATCGTCAAGAGTCAGCAAGAAGGAGAACATGTGTCTGACATGAGAGAAACCCTGTCCACCCTACGCGCCCACAACATGAAGCTGAATTCGAAGAAGTGTGTCTTCGGCGTAAAGGGAGGAAAGTGCCTCGGGTTTTTAGTCGATGAGAGAGGCATCGAGGCTAACCCAGACAAGGTTCAGGCCATAATTGAGATGAAAAGCCCTCGAACCGTCAAAGAAGTCCAACGCCTAACCGGCTGTATGGCAGCACTAGGACGGTTCCTGTCCAGGTCAGCAGACAAGAGCTTATAATTCTTCAGGACACTAAAGCAACCGACCTTCGACTGGGACCAGCCAGCAGAAGAAGCATTCCAACAGCTAAAGGCGCACCTAGCCATCCTTCCTAAACTTGTCTCTTCCTTACCAGGAGAGACACTGTTCGTGTACTTGGTTGTGTCAGAAAATGCACTTAGCGTCGTCCTCGTTGCTGAGAAAGAAAATAATCAACACCCCGTCTATTTCATCAGTCACGCCTTTCGAGGCGTAGAAGTTAAGTACCCCTTGATCGAGAAAATGATATTCGCACTGGTAGTCGCCACTTTCAAACTCAAGCCCTACTTTCAAGCTCACCCCGTCAAAGTAATAACAAGTCAGCCCCTCCGCAAGGTAATCGAGGGCAAGAACCAGTCGAGCAGGGTTACGGATTGGTCTAACCAGCTGTCGAATTTCGGTATAGAATTTGAACCCCGCCAGGCTATCAAGGCTCAGGCGCTGGCTGACTTCATCGCCGAATGTACCCCGAGGCCTGAGCCTATCGTGGAAGGCCCGTGGGAATTATTCGTCGACGGGTCATCCTCGAAAGCAGGGTGCAGGGCCGGCTTGTTAATCCTCGATCCTCAAAGGAACATAATGGAGTACGCCGTGAAATTCGCCTTCACTGCCTAGAACAATGAAGTTGAGTACGAAGCCCTCTTACTCGGGCTACAACTCTGTAAGGCAGCGGGTGCTCGAAACATCAAGGCCCACTCAGACTCCCAGCTCATCGTGGGACAAGTGACTGGGGAATTCAAAGCCAAGGAAGACAGCATGAAGATGTACCTCATGAAAATCAAGGAAGAAGTAAGCAATCTAGCCACCTTTGCCGTCACCCACATTCCAAGGTCAGAAAATCAACAGGCAGATGCGCTGTCAAGATTGGCCAGCTCCGCCGAAGACTTGTCACCCCAACCCATAATGTGGAAGGTACTCAATTCCCCCATCATCAACAGAGGGGTAGCTACCCTCGACAGGAGCCCCACATGGATGGATAGGTTGGTGTCCTTTGCAAGGGATGGGGTACTACCTGAGGACGAGCTAGAGGCCGAAAAAGTAAGGAGGCAAGCTCTATGGTTTGTGTAACACTCCGTCCATTCATAGGCAATGAATAAACAAAATAGAAAGATTTATTAAGTAGTAGACGATAGCGGAAATATCGTCAAGACGGACAGTGTCACTCTAAAGTTCAAATAAAATCTAAAACAACAAAATAAATCCCAAACAACATTAATCCAAAAGTATCTATAACGAGATAACATGATCCCAAAATCCACAAATAAAGCAAAGAAACGAAATAAGTAATCCTCCTAATTAACTCGTCGGTATCTCTCAAACCCATGACATAAAACCATACTGCAACATATTAACCTGCAAAATATATCAACAAACATCCACAATCAGTGGGGAGTAACTAACAGCTCTCCCAGCTCAAATAGGATCCATGTAGGAGTTATCAAGCATTAATAAATAAGTCCCAATCAACATAAAATACCAAACTGAACCAAATAACAGCCAAACAACAACTAACAGTTTAACATGGTTAAATAAAGTAACATGATTAATAAATTTAGTATAAGCATACGAGATCCATAGCATAAGCCTCCAAAATAATTAATCAAAATAATATAATAGGTTTTGAGAAAGAGCAGAACGCCAGTGGATCGCAACCCACTTCCTAAGGTTTGTCAGATCGAAATCTCCAGACAGCCTATGAGCTTACGTTCCCTACTGCCTGTGTCTAAGAATGGCCAAACTCCCGATGCAGGATAGTACCCAGCTCAGTACTTCCCAACCTCTCGGACGACAACAATTAACCCAGGTAAGACCCCTAAATCGCAACCTAGGTGGTTGGCATGTTCTTCACCGGGGACTACGTCTATCCCACCGGATATCTTAATCTCAATAAAAATAGTACTACAAATAAATACTATAGTTTATTCATCCATTTATTCATCAAATATAAATAATAAGGAAGCCCTTCAAGCCTTACACCTAAAATCAGCAGAAACTAGGATCGCAATCCAGAAGTCTCAATTCAAAAATATTTATTCTTCCCTAAGTAATAGTAATAATAATACTAATAAAATCATTGCATCAAACTAAAAAGAATAAACCTTCATTAAAACATAAATTATACACCAACACAATATAGTCAAACACTCCAACTACTACACTTTCGTTGTCTGAGTTTGGGTACAAGGTTAATTACAACGTTAGTTATAATACCCCTGGTACATAACTCTTGGCGGAACGGTACTAAAGACAGTATTATTCTCCCTCGAGTACTGAAACGTCGACAACTTAGATATTGATTAATAAAAGTACAACATTATTATACTCTCAATTTAATATAAACAAACCAAACCATCGAAAAATATCTAAAACATTCATATCTAATTATATGTGAGTATATAAATCAACTAATGTAAGCATATATTAATAAGAAAGAAAGAGAAAAGGAAAAACAAATAAAATAAAATCACCATCTGCTACCTATACTCATATAATACTAAGGTACATAACAATGAGAAAGAAACAAAAACAAAGAAAAAGAAATCACCATAACACATAATCACCTGCTACCTATACACACACAACTACACATATAAAGATATAATACTAAAACATCACTTGACTATTCACGCAACAGAACTTACACAATGCTTCACATATACACACATTACTCACTAAAACTTGCAACATTACTCACGAAGATACTCCAACTATGCACACTACCATGCTTCACGCAACGACGCAACCAGCATCCACTCAGTCTGCCCGGCAGACGTTTAATACAGAACATCAATCCTCCTCAACGTATAATACAAAACGTCACTCATGCCTGCTCACATATTTCCAAAAACCTTTTCATACATAACTTCTCTACCATCACATATATATGCATATAATCGCAACTACGCGATTTACTATCAAACACCAAGAATTATACCAAACCCATATCATGAAATCAAGCCATTAAGCACGGCCTCTAGTAAGAATAACAACATAACATGAATCAGTTTTTTTTTCCACAAAATTTTCACCTCACAAGCATTCATGTATGTCAAGCACAACATCGATAAAATGAAAGCTTCACCCACCCTCAAACCTTAGCATAAAAATTACCCCAACTTAAGTATTAAAACTAAATAATTCCTAAACGGACTCTAGTCTTACTAGGTTCGCCATTAGTTACCTGGGCCAACTGGAGGAGTGAAGCCGATCGATCTAAACGTCTTCTTCTTGCGCCCATGCGTCCTCCAAATGCCTGCATTTTCATTATGTACTGCTCTGCTCCGATCACGATTCCCAGCGACTGAAAGCTCAGATTTAAAATCTCTCTGGTCACAATGAAGGGCCAGATGTCCTAAACGTGCTGTCCAAATTTGAAGACGATCCAACGGTTAGATCTTCAGATATCGTCATTTTCGTGAAGGTGTGACAGGGAAAACCGAGATGAATTCTCCTCTCAACTTTGTCTATTCAAATGGTCGATTAGAAGGAAAAGTTTGGGCTGATTTTTGCTGCCCATAAACTAGTTTCATGAGATGATAAAAGGGTGTAAATAGGAAGGTTACAATAGCTACCATAATGAGTTGAATGGCTAATAAATGGGGGGGTTACAAAGGGGGTTATAAGATGCTCAAAAGCCCCTCCAATACTTCTAGTATTATGATTTTGTGGACAGCTTTTAAGAGCTTCAAACTTCACATTAAAAGGTCGTGCGAGGGTCCAAACGTGCTCAATCGAATAAATAAAAATACTAACTCAAACACGTATTTTTAAATAGTAGAATATATATAATTTCTAATCCAATAAATTTGATAAATACAACATTTAAAAAGTTGAAAAACAAATAACATAGGATATAACATTTTTAAGAAGTAAAATATTATAATTTTGACAGAAAATAATAATTAAGGGAAAATAACTCGAATAAAATATTAGCGAAAAACCGTGGTGTTACAGTTTGTGTTCCATGAAGGACAATTGTATAAGAAGTCCTTCACCCACCCGCTCCTTCGGTGCCTCACCCCGCAGGAGGGCGACTATGTACTTCGATAAATACACCAGGGAGCCTGTGGGAGCCATCAAGGTGCCAGGACCATCGCCGCTAAAGCCCTTCGAGCTGGGTATTACTGGCCAACGTTGAAAGAAGATGCTTCGAACTTAGTTCAGAAGTGCAAGGAATGCCAGATGCATGCCAACTTACCTCATCAAGCCGCCAAACCCCTAACCACCATCCAGGCCCCTCTGCCTTTCGACATGTGGGGCATAGACCTGTTGGGGCCTTTTCCCCCTGCATCAGGCCAGCAGAGATTCCTGTTGGTCGCTGGCGGCGTTTGGCTGCTCGAAGAGCCTCAGGAGTAATCAATGGCTGAGACATCGTAATAAAGGCAAGAAGGATGGTCGAGATTGAAAGTTTGGTCGAGATTGAAAGTTTGAAGGAAGAAGGTGCAGATGGTGTATTGACAGCGTTGAAACACCTCATACTTATAAGAAAAGCAAATCACGAATTCCAAGGCTATAATAACTGCCCTCATGGGCCTCACCAAAGCAGAAGCCCATCATCATAAGGGTCTGCCATGTGTACAGGGCCCAAAGCCCCCATGGCACTCAAAGCATGGGAAAGACTGTCTTACCCTCGGCACTAAAAAATCATCCAAGGCCGCAACTTACGAAGGGGCGCTGCCCCCTCGATGCCCAGCTCCAGCGTAGGGCTTTGTTCCCAAGGGTAGTTTAAAGGATACTCGAGCAAACCTATGGCGCTAGAAGTGGTCTACAACTCGAAGGCAAGATCTAGCTCGAGGGGCGGCCCCTTACAGGCGCCACTCGAAGATAATTTTGCATCAAGAATAGTTAAGCTCACATCAACCCCAAAATAGACTTCGAAAGATAACATGAGTTGAATGGCAAAAGGTTTCTTCTGTCATTACAATAAAAAGATAAAGATACATCCTAGAAGAGCTACATCCAAGCTAGATACAAATGGCAAAAACATGAATACAAGTACTACTCAGCATCGCTAAAAGAGCTACTCGATAAACTACTCGAGGAAGAGAGAGAGGTCGAACTGGAAGAATCATCGAGCTCGTCCTCACCACCCTCATCTCTGCCCGAGGCATCCTCATTCTCAACACGAGCCTCGACCTCCCTGGAACCAGGGCCATCGATGCCCTCTGCCGGAGCCTTAAGAGTCGGTGGGGAGTCAGCTTCCAATTCAGCGGCCACGATGGCTTCATACTCCTTCTCGACCAGGGCCTAGTTGGTCGAGGGTGAGACCTTAGCCAAAGCCTCTCGCAGCTTGGCAAGAGTGACTTTTGTTGCAACATCGGCCCCCTCGATCCCCATGTCCGCTGCAAACTCCCTACCAGCCTGAGAGTTCTGCCACTCGAGGATGATCTGCTCCCTGGAAATCGAGGACTCGCCTTTCGAAGAGTCGAACTGCCTTTTGATCGAATCTCCCTGGCTCTAGGCATCTCGAATCTTCTTCCTCCACCCCTCCTCTCGAACGGTGAAGCTGTTCTCCTTCTCTTCGAGGTCCTTCTGAGCGGCCTCAAGCTCGAGCTTGTAGTTCAAAGCAAGCTCCCTCTGCTGAGCGAGATCTTCCCGGAGTCGACGAGAGCCGATACTGTGTCGATGGCTCATGACGGCCATTCGAACTGAACACTGAAAACAGGCTAAGCAACAAAAGTAAGGAAGCAGCGAACAAATGAAGAAGCTTAGCAAAAAGAAAACTTACATCAATCCAGGAGGCATGAAGCCCTTCGACCTCCTCTTCCTCGCTTAAAGCTCGGCAGACCTCGACATCCGCCTTGGTCAGGAAGCGCTTTAAATCTAAGTCGAAGCGCCTGGCCTTCTCGACCCCAGAAAGCTCAGTGAAGGGCTTCGAAGTCTGATCCGAGTCCTCCGTCCTTGCCCTCCTCCTGACAGGGGCCTCCTCGTGGCGAGGGGTTTCTCCCTGCGCCTCCACGGCCCTCGAGGAAGCCATCGTGGATCTAGAGGGAGGTTTGAGGGTCGATGTCCTCCGCCAACACCTGGGGAGCCACGATAGCTGCCGCCGAAGGAGGACGAACACGAGGGCTCTTCACCGGATCCTATCAGAAAAACAGAAGTTAGAACACAAAACAAAAGGCATAATGGTCAGTTCGAGAAACATAAGTCACCTTGGGAGGGCGAGGAACTCGAGTTTCCCCCCTCGACACTTTCGAGCGTATCTGCTCCTGCACCCTCTGGTTTGCCTCAGCCGTTTTTGCATGGCCTCGTTAAGCTCTCGACGGGCAATAATTGCACAAAACAAATAAAGGTTAGCCCATGATACATATTGATCAAGACAAGTAGACACCTAGCAGCGGAGGCCCTACCCTTGGGATAAGCCGGGCTTAATCCCATCGAAGAGAGGAAATGCTCGTCACTCAGATCCTCTGCGCTAGGATCCCAATGGGTGGGGACCTACTTTCAATCGCCATTGACTATCGAAGTGATCGTCTGGCAGTAGATGGTGACTATGGCCTCGTCTTCCGACATCCATGGTACCGACCTATTTAAAGCCATGTTCGGACCCTCGAGACAGGGAACAACGGGAAAGTCCCACAATTCAGCTCGATACACGTACATGAGCTCCGTACGGAAGTTCTGTTGGTTCAAAGACATGGTTCCCACGATCTTGTAAGGAAAGCGAGCCTGGAAGGTGTACCAACCTTCACCATCCGATGTCGCAGACATCACCACCAATTTCGTTAAATTTCGCCAGAGGACCAGGGATGGCTCGACCCCCATCATATCACATATGGCCAAGAACCCAACCAGCGAGCCTACGCTGTTAGGCATCAATTCATAGAGAGCCAGATTACAAGAGCGCAACACATCGACGATGAAGGGATGGACGGGGAACCTTAACCCCAACTCGAGGTAAGCCTTATATAGAGCCACACAGCCCGTCAGAGGCGTGCATACGGTCTCGTCTGGCTCAGGGATATACAAGGCGCTTGGATGTTGAATCTAGTACGACGTCTCAAGAAAGCGCAGGTTGTCCAATAGGAACTGCATAAAGGGTCCTCGAACGAAGAAGTGCGCGATGCCCTTGCCCTGAGTCCGGGCCTCCTCTTCTCCACCGCTAGTGCTCGACTCGTGGGAAAGATCTTCACTACTGCCCTTCATTTCTCGAACAACCTGGCCATCGAAAAGATGTTCTAAGTAACTCCTAATTTCCCGAGGGCGAGCAACGGTCACCTCGTATGGGAGATTATTTATCTCCTCTCCCCCATCGGACATTATTGAAACCCCGTCGCTCGAGCACGGTAAAGCGTCGAGCACCCGCGAGGGATCGGGAAAGTCAAATGCTACGGACACCAACGCTCGAGTAGTGCCGGGGGGTATCCGAGCCAGACAAAGAATCTCCGTAATTTATCAAGAGGGGTTCCCGCCCAGAAGGGTCCATTTATTATTAAAAAGAAAGGAAAGGAAGTGGGTCGTACCTTATCCGAAACACCTTCGAGATCCTGCACCTTGATGAGAAACGCTGGTCGACTTGTGTGACCTCGAGGAGAGAATCTCTTGCGCAGCAATAATCCATAGAACGTGAATGAGACAAATGACACGGTCCCCCCTATTTATAAACAAACACCGTACGAAACGGTTGGTATATCGCGGGCTTGGGAAACTCCCAGAAGCAACAAGGCTGACATTGGGCCCTAGACCAGGCCCAACAGTCACCCTAATTAGAGATACAAGCCTTAGCTGCCCGACCAGTCCATCCCAGCTCAGTGGGTTGACTAAATTCAGCTAAGTCCAAAGACCTACAATTAGGCACCTCGCCCAGATCGAGCGAGGGAAACTCCAAGCCACCCTAACTACTGGAGTCGGTGCCCGTCAAGCGTTATGGCATCAGGACACCTCTCGGGGCACGCAGGGCCTATCGACCCTCGAAAACGCCCCAGAGCGATGGTTCAACGATCTCTCAAAGGGCTCGACGAGTGTTCACCCAGCGTTCTCCAGAGAGGGATCCAACACACACCCCTCGAGATACGTGGGGCTCATTGACCCCTGAGATATCTCAAGCAAGGCCAAGGACGCCCCTCGAGACACATGGGGCTCATTGGCCCCTGAAACATCTCGAGCAAGTTCAAGGACGCCCTTCGAGATACATGGGGCTCATTAGCCCCTGAGACATCTCGAGCGAGGTCAAGGATGCCCCACGGACGTACGGGGCCCACTGACCTCCTCTAACGCACTTTGAGATACCCCTCAGGATGCACAGGTCCAATCCAGGCCAAGTACAGATTCAACTTTCCGCGAGACATGCTATTTCTGGGAAGCCCTCTCTCACACATCTCGCGTGGGGCTAATGTTTGGGCCCAATATTCTCTAGGTCTGGTCCTCATGGGAAGGACCACCAAACCCCGGACAGGAGGCACAATGGGTCCCACAGGATTGCCACCCTAATCCTAGGGTGCCTAGGGATCCTAGGCAAGGGGCAAAAAGGCTTATTGCCTGAAAAGGCAACATAGCCAATAATCTCCCTAAAGCCCATCCCATCAATATTTCCTTTATGGGAATCCACAACACTATAAATACCCAATGTCTCATCAATGAACAGGTAATAAATTCTAGACCAACTGCTCAATACTTACAGTTAAGCATCTTAACTGACTTGAGCGTCGGAGGGGCGATCCCGAAAACACCCCCCGGGTAGTCTAACCCTCATTCTTGCATGTCTCAGCGGTATCATTCGAGCACTGGGCTGTTCTCAACGGTCATCGGCCCCTCATCTTGACTAACTCCCCTATCTCATAAGTTTTTACCCAAAACAAGTGATCGTTAACATTTTCAGTGTAAGTATATGCATAATATTTTGCTACATTGGAATATGAATTTTGTCTTTGCCATTGAGTGCGGTTACCATCTTCTTCGTCTATGAGCATAACTTTCAAATTCCAACATTTACTCTACTACTCTATGCACGAGTCACGACTGTCATTGAAGGTTAGTGATGACTTGACCTTTCTAGACCTTGTAGTCATGCAAATTGAAGCCTGACATTTTATTTGCTTATGATTTCTGTATTTTTGTTTCTACTAGGCATCTACAGGGACTTTTTTTTTCTTACATAATCTTAATTGCAAGTACGGATACATAATGCCTCTGGTTCTCATGAGTTTGTTTCAATACATGATGACACACTTAGGGTGAAGTAGCATTTTAAATGTTATATAATGTTAATTGCAAGTACGGATACGTAATGCCTATGGTTCTTTTACAACAAGTATATCACTAGTCCTGCTATCATATAAGAATTTATGAAGATTAGTTTTTTTTTTGTTCTTACTACAAGATGATGAAGATAATGGATTAGAGTATCAAGTAGGCATGATGCGTGGGGTACAATGCATGCATGGATAGGGCGATTGGAATTGAAGACAAAAGAAAGAAATTACCTTAAGATTGATTTAGGTTTATTTTAGGAGAGTTATATATATTATGACTGGATTTTCATATTAACTATCTATATTTTGACCGTAATAGTATATTTTCAATTATATTGATGAATACTACTCTTTGGCTCATTCTTTACAGTGATCGTTGAGTATTTGTACTCATTTATATCTATACTATTTTTTTATTTCATCTTCATTTATTAAGTTTGTAATTTTTAGTATTATTATTATTGTATATGTGCCGACAAAATAAAAAAATGTTACTTTAAGACATGTGAAATAGAAGTAGTGTTACTATAAAGCTAGCTAATAAAAAGTGTTGCCTAATATCTAATAAAGTGTTACTTATGCTGACTTAAAATGATACATAATATATAATAAAGTGTTACATATGCTGACTTAAAATGATATATGATATTTAATAAAGTGTTACTATAATTCAAGAGATGACATAGAAAGTGCTACTATATATAAAAAAGTGTTACATAAAAAATTATTAGTAACACTTTAAAAATGCTACATTAGTTTAAAAAAAGTGTCACGTTAGAGAATTTTGAGTAACACTTGAAGAAGTGAAACATTAGCATTGGAAAGTGTTACCTTAGAGAATATAGGTAGCAAAGGCAGAAGTTTCACTTATAAAAGTGTTACATGCTGCCTAAATCAACACTTTTAGGCCTTTAAGTAATACTTTTGGGGCGATACCTTAGACCAATTATGCACTAGTTATAAAGAAGATAGATGGTCAAGCTTATGAATTTAGGCATCAAATAACGGATCCGATTTAGTGAATCGGATCAGTTAACAAATAAACCGGATCCGTAAATCGACCAATTTTTGGGAGGAAAAACCCAGAAAATTTACTGATCTGGTTCTTAAGTGAACCGGATCAGTTAACATAAAACTGATCCCGTTTTCTGTTAACTGATCTGGTTCACTAAACCGGATCCGTTATTTGATGCCTAAAACCCGCATGTTGAAGCCTAATGCATTCCACGCCTCGCTTGTAAATCCTGGGCCCAATTTTAAAGCCCATACGCCTCGCGTGTAATCCCCTTATATCTTCCATTTTCACGCCCCCCTTGAAACCCTAAACCTAACTCTGTTCGCCCTACTCCCTGTTCGCAATTCCTTCCCTCCCTCTTTTCCTTTCATCATCATACCATCCACTCCTCCCTCACCATTCTATCCCTCTTCCCTCTCCTCATCCGAAACCGTCTCTCTCTTCCCTTTTTCAATCTCCTTGACCTATTCCCTCTATTCATCAGAACCCCCAAATCTCTCAAGCTCTTCAAAAGAAACCTCCATTTTCTTCTTCTCATCCGATGAATTATAAGCGTCGAGTAAAGAAAGAGACTTGATCTAATTTGATGCTTCAGCAGCCACCGTCTTCGTTTCTTTATCTTCGCTCGTCGTTTAGCAAAACCATCTTCCCTCGCGTTCGTCATCGATTAATTCTGTAATTTTTTTCGTCTTTTTTAATTTTGTAATTAGGGTTTCTATTTTTCGTTTTCTTTGATTTGTTTTAATTGGTTTTAATCTCTCTCCGCCCTCCCCGCGAAATCGACCTCGAAAAGACCAACAATGATATCAGTGTTGGTGTTGTTGAAGCAAAAGATGATGAAAATGCAGAGGGTGATAAGAAGAAGCTTTGTAATCAATGTAGAGGATGCAGAGGGTAATAAGAAGAAGTCTGTAAATTTAGTTTTTAATTTAGGGTTTAGCTTTGTAATATTTTGAGCTCTAATTTTTCGATTGTGGTGGTGTTGCGTTTGTAATTTTTCGATTTTGGTGGTGTTGCCTTTAAAATTATTCGATTTTGGTGGTGTGGCGTTTTTAATTTTTCGATACAACCATATCAATGTTGGTTGCGTTTGCTCGTTTTTGTTTCAACTTTGTTCAATCTGCATCTTTGTTATGGAATGGATTAATGAATGTTTCAACTATATCTCTCTACTCTTGTTGTATATGTATAGTATATCTTATTCAGCTTTGCTCTCTTATTGTATAATGTACTCTTGTTGTATATATCGTATTTAAGAATGAAAAAATGCAAACAAAAAATTAAATATTTTGGGGCCTGAACTGATTCGGTTTTGGGTGAAAACCGGATCAGATACCCCTTTAACTGATCCGATTTTCACATAATACCGGATCAGTTATTGGGTCAACTAATCCAATTTTTGCGAAAAGTGGACCAGTTAATGGAAAACTGATCCGATTTTTGTGAAAACCGGATCAGTTAATGGGAATACTGATCCGGTTTTTGACCGGAGCAGTTGACTTTTGTCAACCGCTCCAAACCAAAAATCGGATCTGTAAGGGCTAATTTCACCGGAGCGATTGAACCTTTTTCCACTAGTGTTAGAACTTGTATATGCTAGATGCGATGGTATTGAAGTATAAACTTTTGTAATGGATTTATTACAATCGACCTACAAAGGGTAAACATAGAATTCATTACAAAAATCCTATACAAATATAGCTTTATTAAAGGAGTAAGTGGAACCTATTGAAGATATATTGGAGAAGGCCACGATGATCTTGAAGATGTCAGCTATCATCTAGGATAACCTCACTGCGCGAATCAACGTTAAAAATATCAGCCTCCATGACCCCGACAAAAAAACCTCATTGGCACTAGGCTAGTAAACATCCCATTATCGTGAGCAGCCTCGACCCCCCTGGTCATAACTAGGTTTAGTGTGCTTAACACAAATCTTGGTGGCTCCTTTCACCGGTTGAGAAGAAGATGAACAGAATCATCGGACTTGTTATATTTTTTATGTCTTCTTCGTCAACTCGGCCATCTCCTCCTTAGTAGATTATAACTCCTTATGGACTTGTCACTTTAAAAGATGTTCTCTCTTCACCTCTTCAGCAATCAGCTCCAGGGTCTTTAAGTTATCCAAAATCACGGTAACATTGGGCATCGGCCTGCTTCAAAAGATTAACAATGCCCTTAAGCTCTTGGGTCTCATTCTTCAGTCACTCCATCTCAAGCAGCAAGGCCTCATCAAGCAGGTCAAGCACGAAGGACTTGTCATTGCTGATATCCAGCAGAGGCAGAATTTTTTTGTTGCGTTGAATCAGAACGCTTTTGTACCACTCCACCCATATGGAGTCGAGCCTATGATAACCAATGCGCATCTAGAGCCAACAACTGTCCTCAATAACCAACACAAGTTCTTCCAGCGCATTTTGTCCTCACTCATGCGCACCCTGAGAAACTTCCAAGGAGGTCACCCATCCCTAGACTACTCCCAGCCAAGCACGTTTAACTATGGAGTAACTAAGGAAATGAGCTCCCTAAAAGAAAGATGCATCTTGTTGGAACGAGTAGCCTATTAAATCCCTTTAAAGCAATCCTGAAGGGTATTACAAATACCTCCACTTGCGACAACAACGTCCTCGTTGCGATTAAGGACTCCACATATTCGGTCTCAACGACCTGTGGGTTGCCCCATCCTAGAAACTAATCACATATTTTACCGCAGCCGGTGGTATTGCCCCAGAATCCTCCCCCACTAGGCGACTAACCTCAGATTAATTATCCACACGATCAGCACGTGGTCGTAGGGTTGTGCTGATACCATTTGCAACACTCGACCTATATGGAGTCGAGCCTATCGTCACCAATGCGCATCTAGGACCAAAAATTGTCCTCAATAACAAACACAAGTTATTCCAGCGCATTTTTTCCTCACTCACGCGCACCCTGAGAAACTTCCCAAGAGGTCACCCGTCCCTGGACTACTCCGAGCCAAGCATGATTAAGTGTAGTGTAACTAAGGAATGAGCTCCCTAAAAGAAAGATGCCTCTTGTTGGAATGAGTAGCCTGTTAAATCTCTTTAAAGCAATCATGAGGGGCATTACATCTTTCAAGTGTAACAGTCGGTTCGAACCTTATTTTTGGCCGTAGTGGAGACGTCAAAGATCTACGAAAGGAGCGGCATCTACTCAAGTATCATCTTCGTAGCAAGGAGCTCCCGGACGACAACAAAGATGATGCTTCAGGATGGACAGGGACATCTTTGTCATCCCCTGTTTGAGACTTCTTTCGAGAGGTCCCGATATCCTTGCCGTCCCTTGGTGGCTCTTTCCCATTTTATATGGGTTTTCACATTTGGTCGTGTAGACCTCTTGTCATCAGCAGCCTTGGCTTCATCTCCTAGCCTCTTGTCTCCAGGTTGCGTCATGTTGCATGACTTATTTTTATATTAGTAGACGGAAGAAGTCTTCACATAGCCTGGTGAAAGGTCAAATCTGTGATCACAATTGCTTTTACCGCGGCTAGCTTCGGTAAGCCTTAAGTTCCTCCCAATGGCATCAAGGGGGATTGAAGTGAACTTGCATGGAGGCATAGGAGAATTTGTCATTTGCTTCAAATTTTCTTCTAAGCTTAATGCCTCCTTGTCAAATGCTTAAAACCTGAAACAAAGAAGACAATGCCAGTTAGGCTAAAAGAAGCAATCCAAGAAAAAGCAATAGCCACTGCAACCGGCCTTACCAAGACGATCGAGAAGAATGCTCGATGTTCCTTGTCTGTCAACTCACCCAACGAAGGAAAAATAGAATCCTTTACTAGGGAAGGGGAAGATACATCATTCTAAATATCATACTTCCTCCGTTTCATTTTACTTGCTACACTTCTCAATTCACGGACTCCTAAGCAATTTTTGGAGAAGAGAGAGGTAGAGAGTAAAAAGAAAAGAGACCCATGTGAGAGGAGAGAGATAGAGAGAGTTTATTGCCCAAAAAGGAAGTGTAGCAAGTAATATGAAACTTTCCTATATGGAAAGTGTAGCAAATAATTTGAAACGGAGGAAGTATATGTCCTACATGACGATCCAAACTAAATTTCTCCAAAAAGCTAAAAAAGTGGAAGTTACCTTGAAGAACGATAGAGATAGAGAGAGAGAGATATGAAGGTTTCATAAACCCTAAAAGATGTCAAAGGTTTTCAGAGAAAGAGAAATGTCGAGCATATGCAAAAAATCACTAAATTGAGGCATGGAATTGCAAAATTTTGAATGAAGCACAAACATGCATGAATGGTGTGAAGATAGAATGTAATTTCCATGAAAATTGAGCAAGAAACAATAACGAAATCAACATGAGGACACATGTGAACGGATATGACACCCATCAATCATCGAAAATTTCAAAACAATAATTGCTCTTATTAAGCACAAAACGACAAAACATTGGTTCCAATTCCAACGACAAACCCCAACGGGTGATCGCAGTCTTCCACTAAAAAAGCGGCCAAAACATTAATTAAGTTATGCCCACCTTGAGGAAAGTTATATAGGTATATCCAAGTACCTTAACTGCTAATTAACAAACTCGCCAGCAACATGAAGAGAAAAACTACTTGCTCCTTATGCCACATGGCATTCTTGGAACAACGCAATATTATTAGCCTGTAGTGATTTGGCCGACAAGGCCCTTGCGGAACTATCCATTGGGGGCTTAAGCACAACATTTTTTTACTTGGGCTATGCATAGTAGGCCTGATACTACTGGACCAAAGAATAGAAATGTAGGCTTGCAAAAATCACGCTATACGCAATTTTTTTTATACTTTGAAAATAAGAGTCGCCAATAAGTTTTCAGGAAAAAGTAATAAACCAAAAAATTCTAGGTGAATTTCCTTACTTAATATGAATATAAATGCAGAGAAATAAATTAGTTGCATAAAACGACAAATATGTTATATGTCGGTTTTTGAACACATAAGATCTAGTGTTAGTGATCACAAATTCAATCACAAAACTAATATATAGGAACCTAATGATGTTGTCCAAATTATCTTATTAGGTGTGATTAAACTATTTTCTAAATTTGATTTAGCAAAAAACATTATGGTGATCATACAATTGCAGTTAAAAGCATGTAAAGGCATAAAACCAAAGCAATCAAACTCATGAAGAAAGATTGTACAAAAATGTCCAATTTGTACAAGAGTATGATGATTTTAATATCTACATCATGAAAAAAATTGATAAGTTACTAATTTAGGAAAGCAATTACAATTGACCCTTAGTTTTATACCTTTGTCGCCTAGGTCTTGTTATACAGACGTGGGAAGAATCAATATTTAGCCTTGAAAAAGAAGTTTGAATACGCATTTTGGATGAGTTTTGGTATATGTTTGAATGTGTATGAAGAATTATGAGTAGAAGAGAGAGCTTTGATGTGTTTTTTAATTAGTTTTTGTATGTCTATCGAGTTTTTAAGTATTGAAGATATGTTGTAATTCGTTGAAGTAATTAGAGACAATACCAGCATACTTATAGGGGAAACAAAAATTAAGGTTCTAGAAATCGCGTTGCAAAGGAAGATCGAGGGCTGCCTGTGGCCAAGCACGATGTGGGGTGCATACACGACCAGCTCTCAGCAAAGCAACACGCACACACGCTGCGGGGTGCAGAAACTTGCTGCGTCGCCGCGGCCAACTTTGCATGCCTTTGATTTTGTAATCATACTTCGGTTGTGAGCCACACAAGTTCTTGAGTCTAACGTAAATTCTTGTATTTGACGCATGCTGCTCATTTTAGCGGGATTTTTGTTTTATCTTTAAATAATTAATGTAAACTATCTTTTACCAATCATTGTTCATTATCATTAAATAACAGAACTAAATTGGAAATTTTTTGAAATAAATTTAATAAAAGATTTATTTTGAAACTCGATTTATTATCACGAATAATTAATTAGACTTTTTAAGTTGGGGTTTACTTTAAATTGGGCCTTAAAACATATTTGGACTCAAAGATGCTTTTCGACAAAGCTTTTGATTGCTTTTTTCTGGTCTGGACCGATTAGGAAGATGGTATGTTTCATCTTTGTATGGTAAAATGGGCATAATAACTTTAAAAGTGTCTATAAAAAGATATGTGGACCAATAAGATGATTTCTTGTTCTCCAAAGGAGTTTAAGAGTCATTATAAATATCTACCTTTTCGCCATTTGAGATACTTTTCTGCCTCTCTCGAATAGCACGGTTAGAACTACCGGTATATCCAAAATATTCCCCAAAAATTCGTAAGAGAGTAGAAAGAAATTAGAATATTCAAATTAAATGGCATAAAGGTAAGAGATTTGAGTAATCTATACTTTTCAACATAAAAATTTGCATTTCAACTGTTCTAAATAGAATCTTCATGTTTTTGTCAAAAGGAAACCTGAATTGGGAATTGGGATCATTATTACGTTGGAGTCTAAGATTATCTCTCCAATTTATAATGGTTAGAGCACCAACTTCATTCCCATAGAAGTTTTGTTATCATAGAAAATCAGATCAGGAGATTGTTCTTAATTTTAAAAAAAGCTTGACAATTTTAAAGAAAGCAAATACCCCGTATAATGTTTATAGAGGACGTGCGGTGATTTGTTAACCAATAGATGATGGAAACTCTTACTACTGCTCCTGCAGAACAAGATACCAATGAAACAAGAAACAAAAGATGGAATATTACCCGGTAGGAAAAAAAATACATGGAAATCAAACAAGAAACAGGGAAGGTTAGCAAATAAAGTTGATCACATGACAAGCACGTGACAATATTACCTGTTACAACAGGTCATTTACCTACTGGGACCACGCGTATAAAATGTGTAGCATAGTTTGGTCTGCTGTGAAATATTTCATAGTTGGGACCTTTTATGGCAGGACACCCATAGTTGGGACTGTTCTTGTCAATTTTTCCTTCATTTCAATCCATACTAGAACAACAGGAAAAATATTCTGAACGGAAAACCGTATAAACATATGCAAGTTATTGTTTTTTATTTAGAAAAATAAAAATACAAATAACCCAAAAAGGGCAAATCAATTTTGACTTGGTGGCAAAACGTAGAACAGTTAGGGGGGTAAGTTAGGAATTATGAGAGAAATATTAGACTATGTGCTGAGCAGCTCGTTGGAAATTTTCTTATTAGTCTCGCATGGAAATGATGAAATTAGGGAACAAAAAAAAGATTTAGGATTTGAATTTTGAGAAGCGTAATGGGGAAAGTAGAAGAGAATTAACATAACTTATTTGAGACGATATAAAGCTAGCTACCATATCATTTGCTGTCAAAACCTATTCGACATGAAAGAACAAAGTATGTTCAAGTGGACTGTCAAATATGTTAAGAGATATGATCAGAGCGAGTGATCTTCAAACTCAGCATGTCTCTTCTCAATATCAGTTCGTCGATGTCTTAACCAAGATTATCTCCATGTCCTAGCGTCATAACCTTCTCTCCAAGCTACGAGTTTCAGCTGCACCACCACTCAATTTAGGGCGGGGTATTAAGAGAGTCACATATTTTTCTTTATGTTAAACGTATTAAGCCAAAGGCTAATTTGTCATTGAAATCTTATTTTGTTAGCTTGTTATGATTTAATAATGTGCGATTGTGCATTTCTATGTAAGCAATGTATGCTATCTTATAGAGAGTTACGTAATAGATTTGAATTCTCCCTCTGTCTCATCCTAAAATTCACTTTTTACCTGAGCCACTGGTGAATTATTATCACAAAAGTTACTCCATAAATTTATAATGCAGTGTTTGATTCACTTGAGGAGATTTTTATTGAGAAGACGATTTGAGAATTCCCGAATTGTCAAAATTTATTCTTTTGCATAGTTCTTTCATAGAAATTTTTTATTTGATTCAATTATATCTATTTTCGTTGTTATTGAAGACGATTTCTAGATGTCGTATGATGTTGATCAATAATAATAAGTATCCTTTAAGATCATATATATATATATATATATATATATATATATAAGTGAGTTCATATGAGAATGCATACTTACATGAGAAATGAGAATGGATTTTACACGCTATAACTCTAATGAACAAGTGATGTAACTCTAATGAAAAAGTGATGTAACTCCAAAAAAAAAAAATTAGAAAAAATATTTTGAAAAAAAAAAAAAATTTTTTTTGGGGCTCGAAATTTTTTCGGGGGTATAACTCTAATGAACAAGTGTTGTAACTCTAATCCAATCGTGTGGTTGAGATTCATTCTCATTTTCATGTAAGGAAGCATTCTCATGTGATCCCGCCCTATATATATATATATATATATATATATATATATATATATATATATATATATATATATATATAGGAATAGGATCACGTGAAAACCACTCCTTATGCTGAAAACTGAAAACTGCAACATAAAATGAGCAAAAAATTTCTGAAAATGAGCAAAACGATAAAATGAGCAAAAAGTTCTTAAATTGAGCAAAAATATAAAATGAGCAAAAAACATAAAATGAGCAATAAATTGTAAAATGAGCAAAAGTTTCTTAAAATGAGCGAAATCGTAAAATGAGCAAAAAACGTAAAATGAACAAAAGTTTGTAAAATGAGCAAAAACTTCGTAAAATGAGCAAAAGTTTGCTAAAATGAGCAAAAGTTTCTTAAAATGAGCAAAAACCTAAAATGAGCAAAAATCATAAAATGAGCAAAAACCTGCAAAATGAGCAAAAAAGTCGGTTTTCAGTTTTCAGCTAAAGGTTAGTTTTCAGTGGATCCTACCTTTATATATATATATATATATGTGTGTGTGTGTGTGTGTGTGTGTGTGTGTGTGTGTGTGTGTGTGTGTGTGTGGACTCTTGACCTTTTGGTGTCCACCCTTAATTACCTAAATACCACCAACTACCAAATTAAATTACAAAATCTACAATTTAATGAGTTTTTTTTTAAAAAAAAACTCAAAGAAAGAGAAATATCAATCCCTCGTAAACTGCAAACTGTAGCAGTTATCTTCTACTAAAAAAAAAAAAAAACTACACTTCAAACCACACTTCACGACGGTTTCTCTTCTACATCTTCTTCCTCTACCTCTCATTGTCCGTGCTTCATCTTCTTCTCTCCCCCCAATTAACTGCAAAACACAAGCTCTAATCCAGTCAAAAAATTGACCAAGATCAGGTAATCTCAAACCATAAATATATTGATTTGTTCATAATACCTGTAGAATTTATAAGTCTAACATTCATCTTTTTCCTATGATTTAAGTTGTGGATACAAGGAGAAGTGAAGTACCATGGTGATGAAGAGTAGCAAACAGGAGAAATGTGAATTGCATCTGTTTTAGAGTTTAACGACATTTAGATGAATTAACTGTGGAATAATTAAAGTGGTGGTTCTAGTGGTGGAAGTGACTACAGAGAGGCGGATGAGTGCGATCATTCAATGGCGGTGGTGGTCGAGAGTGGTGCTTCATCGCTACAAATGGGGTCGATTTTGTGGCTGGAGAATCGGCGGTGGTGGACGAGGACGAAGTGGTGGTTTAGGGAAATCTTGAGAAGGCATCGAGTGGTGGTGTTGGGGAAGAGAAAGGGGGGCGAGAGGATGCTAAGACTTAAGAGGAGAGAGAGGGGGGGGGCGAGAGGATCCTAAGACTTAAAAGGAGAGAGAGAGAGCTGAGTGTTGAAATTTAAGAAAAGAAATAAAAAACATTTAAGCAATATGGTCCAAGGGAGGAGGTATAACCGTATAAGGCTATAAGCAAGGGAGTGGGCAATATGTATTTCGAGGGATTTTGGAATTTATTTGGTGCTGGATTCTTTAGGGGAGCAAGTAGACAATATGGTGGGGAATTGGGGATGTGGTGGTGGAAGATGGTTGTTGTGGTGGTGGAAGGAAGGACATAGAAAGAGGAGTATGATTTTAGAGATTTTTATAATCAGATAGGTATTATAAGATTATTATAACAGAGAGTGTCATATTATTAATATTTAAAATAATAATCTTATAATACCTATCTGATTATGTAATCATAACTATAATTTTTTTAAGTTTTGCAATGCTTTTAGTGGCCTCAATATCAACAGATAACTCAATTTCCTATTAGTAACCATTTTTTTAACTCATACTCAAAACATAACTCAATTTCTTCAACCTATAATAAACACCAACTCCAATCTCTCTCTTTAGCATATCCATTTTCTCTCTCTAAAAACATACTCCTCTCTCTATGTCCTTTCCTTCCACCACCACAACAACCATCTTCCACCACCACATCCCCAATTCCCTACCATATTGTCTACTTGCTGCCCTCAAGAATCAAGCACCAAATTAATTCCAAAATCCCTAGAAATACATATTGCCCACTCCCTTGCTTATAGCCTTATACGGTTATGCCTCCTCCCTTGGACCATATTGCTTAAATGTTTTTTTTTTCTTTGTTTAAATTTCAACACTGAGCTCTCTCTCTCTCTCCTCTAAAGTCTTAGCATCCTCTGCCGCCCTCTTTCTCCTCTTAAGTCTTAGCATCGTCTGCCCCCCCTCTCTCTCTTCCCCAACACCACCACTCGATCCCTTCTCAAGATTTCCCTAAACCACCACTTCGTCCTCGTCCACCACCGCCGATTCTCCCGCCATAAAATCGACCCCATTTGTAGCGATGAACCACCACCATTGCATGATCCCACTCATCCGCCTCTCTGTCGTCCCTTCCACCACCAGAACCACCACTTTATTCCACAGTTAATTCATCTTAATGTCGTTAAGCTCTAAAACAGATGCAATTCACATTTCTAATATCAATTCCTCCCAAAGTAAGTTCTTTTTATTTTTTCTTGAAACTGATTGATATTTTATATTTGGTTTTTGATTTGTAATTTATCTAAGATAGTTAAGAATTAAAATTACACATTTGGCAATTTGGATCTGAAATCTGTATCAAAATTACAAATTATCTTTATTATAAAATCAGCATTGATGATTTGGGTTTAAAATTTTAATTTTTGGCATTAATAATAATTTTCCAGAAGTTGAAATTGCTTAATTCTTTTCAAATATTTATTGCTTTATAAGTTATCTGATAGGTTTTATTCTTTGTTGGGTTACATTGTCGAAAAGTTGAGTTAAATTTTCATATACTTAATTTATTGTAAAACTAAAAGAAAGGAAAATCTAATTCGGCAGACAGCGTGCAATTTTTGAGTGTTAAGTAATTGTCTTAATTGCTAAAGTTGTTTGATATATATGTTACATAAGTCGTTTGGTAGTTGTGGATTCTTCAAACAGACAAATTACATTTATGTGTATTGAGAAATACCTTTTTACGTTTTTATTGTCTCAACTTGCAATGGCTCTGTTTGCTACTCTTGATCACCAATGGTACTTCACTTCTCCTTGTATCCACAACTTAAATCATACGAAAAAGATGAATGTTAGACTTATAAATTCTACAGTTGTTATGAACAAATCAATATTTTTATGGTTTGAGATTACCTGATCTTGGTCCCAATTTTTGAATGGATTAGAGCTTGTGTTTTGCAGTTAATTGGGGGGAGAGAAGAAGATGAAGCACGGACAATGAGAGGTAGAGGAAGAAGATGTAGAAGAGAAACTGTCGTGAAGTGTGGTTTGAAGTGTAGTTTTTTTTTTTCTTTTTAGTAGAAGATAATTGCTGCAGTATGCAGTTTACGAGGGATTGATTTTTCTCTTTCTTTGAGTTTTTTTTTTAAAAAAAACTCATTAAATTGTAGATTTTTTAATTTAATTTGGTAGTTAGGGGTATTTACGTAATTAATGGTGGACACCAAAAGGTCAAGAGTTCACATATAAAATATATACATATACATATATACATATACATATACATATACATACATATACATATACAAATACATATATATACATATACATATATATACATATATATATACATATACATGTATCAGAAGATGGAGTTCTTTATTGGCGAAAATTGTGAACTTGTTTGAATTGTTGTTTTCGAACAGTGGAAGGAGCTTGGATTTTTTCAAAGCCAAAGGCTTCACCGAAAGATCCAAGTTCTCTTCTTTGCTGAGCTTTTTCATTACCATACTTAGTTTGTATTTTGAGCTCATTGCAAAGAGATAATCCTTCTCTTTTAATAAAGGCAAACAATTGTCCATAAGTTAAATCGTCATAAGCAATTGTTTCTTGATTTGTTGCATCTTTTAATTTTTGGAAAATTCGTTGGGCAAATAAATTTGGAAGTCCTGAAATAAATTTTTCATTCCAGAATGATTGTTGAGCATCATTTCTGCGAAGAATATTGGATAAAAAGGTATCTTTGTACCATCTATAATCATTTAAAGTTGGACATCGAAGATTGGATAAAATTAAAGTATTGGATTTCAAATAATCTGTGGAAGAACCAAGAAAATGGAGACTAATAGTTTGGATTAGAAGGATAAACCCATCTTGTTCCTTCTGAGCATTTTCATGAAGATAAATGCTTTGTTGTTGTTCTAATGTAAAAGTATTGTCCCACCAATTTTTTAATTGACCGGAAAATCCATCGGCAATGGTAGAAGCAATTTGTGCATTTTTAAAATCATTGGAAGAATATGCATTAGCAGCAATGCACAATTCGTGTAAAACTTTAGCAATTTCAAATTCTGATCTATCATCTATATTCCAATCATATAGTTGGTCACCAGAATAAACATTTTGAGGACCATAAGTTCCTCGTTCTTCAAATTGGAGATCTGGAGGAGTAGGTCTAGAATAATAATTTCGCATTGGATTATTGCTCCAGTTTTTGTTGTAAATTCGATTTATTTGAGATGGAAATTCTCATCTGAAGAAAAGTTTTTTGCAAGTTCTTTTGCCTTTTTATCTTTGTCTAGACATGTGATATTTTTGTCTAACTTGTCAGAGATTTTCTTCAAAATTGATTTATTACTAAGCCCAAAGCCTTTTGACAAATTTGTTGGAACATGGATAAGTGGTCTAGAAATCTCATTTGGAAAAGTAGATGAATGGTTTTCATTAATAGAAATTCCATTCAGTTTTTTGGATAAATCATCAATTTCTTTGGAAGATTATTTAGAAGATTCAGAGTCGTAATTTTTTGGATATAAAGAATTAATTTGGGTGAAGATATGATTAACTTGTTTGGAAATAGTATGCAAAATTGTATTGGAAAAATTATTTTGTTCATAAACCTTTTTAATGTCTCCTAAAGTAGGACCTGATTTCTCATCAGCATCTCTTCCTACTTTATATGGAGCAGCTTCACAAGTTCTTCCTTCATCAGAAGGAACTCGTAAACCTGTTAATGGAGGATGAATGAACGAAACTAATTCACCATTTTTGAGAATCCATTTTTGAGCAAAATTGGTCTTGACACATAAATTTGAAAATGGATAAGGGATTTTTAAATTACTTAATTAAATTAGAAGCCATGTGAAAAATGAAATATTAGCAGATAACTCAATTAATTTGGAATAGTATTTTTCTCGAATAAATTCGGTAGCAGGTTTATCAAAATTGGAGAAAAACCAATGTCGTTTTTCACGATTTACTGGAGATTCAAAATCATTGGAAAGCATTGGTTTATTAATTTGGAAACCACCTTTTGTAATAACATTCAAACTGGAGAAATTTTGGAGGTTTCATTTCAGACTTAGTTGGTGATGGAAAATAATTTTCATCAACTATTTCTGGAATGGAAATTTCATTTGGAAAATCATTTTCATTAACTATTTCTGGAATGGAAATTTCATTTGGAAAAGTACTTGGTTTTTCAAAAGAACAAGAAGATCTTGCACTTTGAAAGTCATACATAGAAGAAGATGGAAACTCCTTACTTGAATTAAATCGAATAAGAATTCTGCCATCTGGTTCCTCAGTTAATTGTTTAACCTTGGATTCTATCAAAGATTTTAGGATGTGTGTTTCCCAAACAAATGGATCATCCTTTTGGGTAATCTGTTTCATCTGGACTGGATTCTTACTGTCACCAAAAACCTTTGAACAAATACTACCAAACTTACCTTTCACCATGTTTACTGATAAACACTACAACAATAGTTATAGCTTGAGGGACCACTGGGACCACCTGAGGGACCACTGGGACCACCTGAGGGACCACCACACCTGGAACACCTACACCACGGCTTACCAACGGCTTTACTGGCTGACCAAACCCAGGCTGACCAAACCCAAACAACAACGACTATAGCAGTGGCTGTTCAATAACAATGGCTACAAGTAACCTTAGAGAACTTCGTCAATGGCTTCGATACCAGGAAGGGACCCAGGACAGGGGAATGGGAGATTAACCCTAAGTACTGACCTAGTTTGTAAAGGAAGTACACAAAACAAACTAAAACTGACAGAGTATTTTTAAACATAAGGTGGAAACATAAGGATCGGACCCAGGACAGGGGAATGGGAGATTAACCCTAAGTACTGACCTAGTTTGTAAAGGAAGTACACAAAACAAACTAAAACTGACAAGAGTAATTTTAAACATAAGGTGGAAACATAGCTATTTGGAATAAGAACTAAGGATTTACTGGAGAAGAAACTTGGATTTAAACTTGGAATTGTTATTGAAAACTTGGAAATATTACAGACTTTGGATGAGAGCTTTCTCTTACATGTTTTTCTCTCTCGAATTAGCTCTGCCTTCAAATGAAAACAAGCACACCTATTTATTGACTTGAAAAAGCAATACAGTAAAAAGTACAATAATTGAACTATTTTTACATCATTAAGTAATATACAGTATATGGACACTTGGATGCTTGTATGCCATTGCTTTTGTGAGCGCGTTGTAACAGCTGGATGCGTTGTCTGCCACTACTGTTGTAACTTTGGACAATGTTGGTGAAGATGCCACGTAGGTGCATGAATAGTACTATTCATCGCCGTATTTTCACTATTCACTATTCACCTTTTGACGATTTTGGAAATTTCATGGAAATTGGCTGGAAATTGCTGGAAATTGTTTTTGTCAAGCTGGAAAGTGCTTGGAAATTGCTGGAAGCCGTATCCGGAAACCTTTACCTGTAAACTGGAATAATTATGTCCCTAACTTTTGCCTAAGTGTAAAACACTTAGCGGGATCTTTCTTTTAGAAATCAAATGGATCTTGGGCCCAAGGCCCAGCATACAAATTTGGGCTGGAAGCCTCAGATGAACTGGAACTGGAAGATTGGGCCTTTTTAGTTTGGTTAATAAATTGGAGAAACTGATCAAATAGTTCAGCCTTATTTATGGACGTTTTATTTTTCTTTTTGGATTTGGTGGATGAGGATGGAGAATGGAATGTATTCGATGGAGGGGCTATTTGGACTTGTTTATATTGTGGGATCTGCTTAGTCCAATCATTATAATCATGGAGGGCAGATGCACCATGCTGGAGATATTGAGAAACACAGTCGAACATATTCGGGTAAATCTTAAAATTTTTCCACCATTTGACCCGATAATCACGAATCAAAACATAGGGTCTGGAATCTATTAGTCTGGAAAGGGAATAATTCCAGCACATAATCCATGAAATCCGAAATATTTGACAAAAATAAATAATACAGGAGAATTCGAAGCCATCTGGTAATGTTGCTTTGGAATGATAAAATTGGAAAGAGGTTTGAAGTTCTTCTGGGAAAATGTCAGGAATTGCTCCATAGCTATCCCACCATTCAAGGAACCATATTGGAAATGTCACATTATTCTGAAGACAGTCAGGATGAAAACTGAAAAACCAAGAATGGTTGTAACTTTGGAGTAAGAATGCACAATGCCATGCTTGTACATAGTCATAAAATTGTAAGTCTGTGGAAGTTTTGGATCAAGAAAATTGGGAGAGAAGGTTTTGGCTTTTGAAAGAGAAGAATGAAGATTCTTCCATATATTCAATATTGGTGATAACATGGAAAATTAGACATTTGGAATAATTTGTTGTGGTGCTAATATTATCCTTAATGTAACAAGAATTTGTGTCATGAAGGATATTGCGGTAATATTGGATTGGTTTAGTGATTTCAAAAGGAAACCAATTAAAGCCATCTGGAAGTTTAGTTTTGACATAGTTGGATATTTTGTGGTTAAATTCATCATGAGAAGAAAATGTGTTGGAGGTAAAATTGGTTAAAAATAAATTAGTATAATGTTGTTTTAGGTGATATGAAATATCAGTAGTACTTCCTCCGTTTCAAATTACTCGCTACACTTTCCATATAGGGAAGTTTCATATTACTTGCTACACTTCCTTTTTGGGCAATAAACTCTCTCTATCTCTCTCCTCTCACATGGGTCTCTTTTCTTTTTACTCTCTACCTCTCTCTTCTCCAAAAATTGCCTAGGAGTCCGTGAATTGAGAAGTGTAGCGAGTAATTTGAAACGGAGGAAGTATCTGGATGGGTAATTGGAGGAGCTGTTTCTGATAGTGTTCGAGCATAGGAATTTGGAGGGTAATTTGATAAATTGGAGGATTGGTTCATGGAAATAGGAACATTTTCTGTAGGATGAATTACTATACCTTTTTCTTTCTGTTGCCTGGAGGTATGATCCTTGGAATTTTGCATTCTGTTCATCCCTGCAGAAATCATATTAATCTGTTTATAGATAGAGTTAGTTTGGAGATTATGAACATCAGAGTGTTGTAACTTTGCAGAAAATTTGAAAGAAATTGATTTATTATCTATGACAGCATGAATACCAACTTCATTGACAGAAAATAGATACATTTGAGTGAAAAATGGAGTACCAAGAATAATATTATAATTAAGATTCTTGACAAGAATAAATGGAGTTTGGAAATAATAATCATTCACTAGTAGAATAATTGTTTATTGCTGCGGTGGTATTGCTGCGGTTTTATCCATACGCAGCAATATATCACGTAAAAAGAAAAGGTAAAATATAGAATAAAGATATTCTTTGCGGTTTCGGCAAAAACCGCAAGCAATATGATTTCAACGGGAATTTTTGAAAAAAGTTGACTTTTTGACCGGATATATTGCTGCGGTTTTTGTAAAAACCGCGGCAATATATTAAAAAATAATATTTTAATATATTGCTGCGGTTTTTACAAAAAACCGCAGCAATATACCAATTTTTTTTGATATAAGACAAGCGTGCGTTATTAGGGTTCTTGTTCCCTTGTTTTTTAATTCAGCCGTTCCTCTCTCCTCTCCTCTCCTCTTTCCTCTCTCCTCTCTCCTCTCATTTTTCGTTTGTTCACAATTAATTCAAGTCGCCGGTCTTGTATCGCCGGGTTCTCTCATCATCTCAAGCCCACCTCCTCTCTCCTCTCCGTCGTCCTCGCATCTCTCATCCTCTCAAGTCGCCGGGTTCTCTCATCCTCTCAAGTCGCCCACCTCAAGCCCACCTCGACGGTCTTCTTCGACCTCTCAAGCCCACCGTTTGGATTTTTCGATTTCTTCGACGGTCCTCTCAAGCCCACCTCCTCTCTCCTCTCCGTCGTCCTCGCATCCTCTCCTCTCAAGCCCACCGTTTGGATTTTTTTAATCTGTTTTTAGGGTTTTTTTTTTTTATTTTTTTCGTTTTTTTAGATCTGCTTTTAGATTTTTTTGTTTTAGGATTTTTTTTGATCTTTTTTGTTTTTTAGATCAGTTTGAATCGTTTTTTGATTTTTTTTTTATTTTTTTCGGTTTTTTTCGTTTTCTTATTTTTTTGGTTTTTTAGATCTGTTTTTTAGATTTTTTTGTTTTAGGATTTTTTTTGTTTTTTAGATCGGTTTGAATCGTTTTTGATTTTTTTTTTTTTTTCGGTTTTTTTTTCGTTTTTCTTATTTTTTTCCTTTTTAGATCTGTTTTTAGGATTTTTTTGATGTTTTTCGTTTTTTAGATCTGTTTTTAGATTTTTATTTTTCTTTGATTTTTTTGGTTTTTTTTTTGTTTTTTTATTTTTTCGTTTTTTAGATCTGTTTTTAGGATTTTTTTTTTTTTTTCGTTTTTTTAGTTTGTTTTTTAGATTTTTTGTTTTAGGATTTTTTTTTATTTTTTTAGTTCAGTTTCTTCTTTTTTGTTTTTATTATAATTTTTGTAATTAGTCATTAAGTTGTTGTAATTATGTAATAGTTGTTTTGTTATTTTTGCTTTTTCATTTTACTTTTTGAATTTTTGTATTATTTATGTAATTAGTTTTTTTAGCTTTATATATTAATGAAATTAATGTTGTTTAATCTTTATTTGTCTGCGAATTTGGTGGATAGTGGATGGGTTAGTTGCATGGTTTTAATCTTTCAAATTTAATTGCGAAATTCAAAAAAAAAAAAAAAATTTTTTTTACTGTCCAGGACCTATTGTTGCGGTTTTGGGATATAACCGCGGCAATAAGGTGCTATTCTTTGCGGTTTCTAGCCAAAACCGCAGATACATTTTACGTTTTTTATAAAAAATGAATATATTCTTCTTGTTTTGGCTAGAAACCGCGGCAATATGTTCAAATATTTTTGCGGTTTAAAACCGCGGCAATATATTAATTACATATTCTTTGCGCCCTTTATTGCTTTGTGAAACCGCAGCAATAGGCCACTTAATGACCGCAGCAATAAACAATTATTCTACTAGTGATTATTGAAAATGGACGCTTTAGAAAGTTTGTAATTAATATGGAGTTTTTGAACATTAGCAATAGTCAAATGTTCAGTAGCATGTTCATAATACTGAGTAGGAATTAGATCTTTCTTAATGCAGTTTAGATCAGCACCACTATCAAATAATGCAATATCATTAATTTGAAAATCATCATCAATAACTAATGTAATTGGACAAAACCATTTTTGAAAATGAAATCGGTGAATAATTTGAAGAAATTTTTCACTATCAATTGGAGTATCTGAAATTTGGATAGGATCAGTTGGTATAGGAGAATGTTATGAAGTTTCTCCTATATCAAAATTATAATTTTGGAGTAAAGTAATTTTTGCTTCAAGTTCTAAATTTTTTGTTTGAAAGTTCAAAACATTTTGCTCAAGATCTTGAATACGAGATTTTATTTGAATTACTTCTTTTTGAAGATCATGAGTATTAACTGGAGAAACAAATGGTTGATGAAATGGGGATTCATCAAGTATTTTTTGAAGACTAAAAGAAACTGGTTTTTTCTTTTCTTCAATTGGAGAAGGTTTCAAAACAATTTCTCGTAATCTCTCAAGATACTGTTAATGAAGATTGTTATCTGGAATTTTTTCAATAATATCAAGAAGTAATTCCTTTTCTTTGTCTTCTTTGGAAATAATACAAAGTCCTTTGGGACAAAACTGGAGATAATGATCAGAATTAAATTCATCAGAATCCTGATTATAGTCGAGCTGGTAAATAACATGATCGGAATCAGAATGATCAGATGCTTCTGGCTCATCCTGATTTTATTGGAAAATAGTTAGGAGTTTATCTCTTACATCTGGATCATCTTGAAAAATTTCATTAATCTTATTTTTGAAATGGCAATTATTTGCTTTATGACCAGGTTTGCCACATTTATAGCAAATAATCTTTTGAAAATCCTTTTTTGGAAATTCTTTTGGAAATGTTTTCTTTTGATAAAACGTATTAGAAGATGGAGTTCTTTTTTGGCGAAAATTATAAACTTGTTTGAATTGTTGTTTTCGCACAGTGGAAGGAGCTTGGATTCTTTCAAAGCCAAAGGCTTCACAGAAATATCCAAGTTCTCTCCTTTGCTGAGCTTTTTCATTACCATACTTAGTTTGTATTTTGTGCTCATTGCAAAGAGATAATCCTTCTCTTTTTAATAAAGGCAAACAATTGTCCATATGTTAAATCGTCATAAGCAATTGTTTCTTGATTTGTTGCTCCTTTTAATTTTTGGAAAATTCGTTGGGCAAATAAATTTGGAAGTCCTGAAATAAATTTTTCTTTCCAGAATGATTGTTGAGCATCATTTCTGCGAAGAATATTGGATAAAAAGGTATCTTTGTACCATCTATAATCATTTAAAGTTGGACATCGAAGATTGGATAAGATTAAAGTATTGGAATTTAAATAATCTGTGGAAGAACCAAGAAAATGGAGACTAATAGTTTGGATTAGAAGGATAAACCCATCTTGTTCCTTCTGAGCATTTTCATGAAGATAAATGCTTTGTTGTTGTTCTGATGTAAAAGTATTGTCCCACCAATTTTTTAATTGACCGAAAAATCCATCGGCAATGGTAGAAGCAATCTGTGCATTTGTAAAATCATTAGAAGAATATGCATTAGCAGCAATGCACATTTCGTGTTAAACTTTAGCAATTTCAAATTCTAATCTACCATCTATATTCCAATCATATAGTTGGTCACCAGAATAAACGTTTTGAGGACCATAAGTTCCTCGTTCTTCAAATTGGAGATATGGAGGAGTAGGTCTAGAACAATAATTTCGCATTGGATTATTGCTCCAGTATTTGTTGTAAATTAGATTTATTTGAGATGGAAATTCATCATCTGAAGAAATTTTTTTTGCAAGTTCTTTTTCCTTTTTATCTTTGTCAAGACATGTGATATTTTCGTCTAAATTGTCAGGGATTTTCTTCAAGATTGATTTATTGCTAAGCCCAAAGCCTTTTGACAAATTTGTTGGAACATGGATAAGTGGCCTAGAAATCTCATTTGGAAAAGTAGATGAACGGTTTTCATTAATAGAAATTCCATTCAATTTTTTGGATAAATCATCAATTTCTTTGGAAGATGCTTTAGCAGATTCAGAGTCATAATTTTTTGGAGATAAAGAATTAATTTGGGTGAAGATGTGATCAACTTGTTTGGAAATAGTATGCAAAATTGTATTGGAAAAATTATTCTGTTCATAAACCTTTTTAATGTCTCCTAAAGTAGGACCTGATTTTTCATCAGCATCTCTTCCTACTTTATATGGAGCAGCCTCACAAGTTCTTCCTTCATCAGAAGGAACTCGTAAACCTGTTAATGGAGGATGAATAGACGAAACTAATTCACCATTTTTGAGAATCCATTTTTGAGCAATATTGGTCTTGACACATAAATTAGAAAATGGATAAGGGATTTTTAAATTACTTAAGTAAATTGGAAGCCAAGTGAAAAATGGAATATTAGCAGATAACTCAATTAATTTGGAAAAGTATTTTTCTCGAATAAATTCGGTAGCAGGTTTATCAAAATTGGAGAAAAACCAAAGTCGTTTTTCACGATTTACTGGAGATTCAAAATCATTGGAAAGCATTGGTTTATTAATTTGGCAACCACCTTTTGTAATAACATTCAAACTGGAGAAATTTGGAGGTTTCATTTCAGACTTAGTTGGTGATGGAAAATAATTTTCATCAACTATTTCTGGAATGGAAATTTCATTTGGAAAATCATTTTCATTAACTATTTCTGGAATGGAAATTTCATTTGGAAAAGTACTTGGTTTTTCAAAAGAACAAGAAGATCTTGCACTGTGAAAGTCATACATAGAAGAAGACGGAAACTCCTTACTTAAATTAAATTGAATAAGAATTCTGCCATCTGGTTCCTCAGTTAATTGTTTAACCTTGGATTCTATCAAAGATTTTAGGATGTGTGTTTCCCAAACAAATGGATCATCCTTTTGGGTAATCTGTTTCTTCTGGACTGGATTCTTACTGTCACCAAAAATCTTTGAACAAATACTACCAAACTTACCTTTCACCATGTTTACTGATAAACACTACAACAATAGTTATAGCTTAAGGGACCACTGGGACCACTTGAGGGACCACCACACCTGGAACACCTACCACGACTTACCAACGGCTTTACAGGCTGACCAAACCCAGACTGACCAAACAGCTGACCAAACCCAAACAACAATGACTATAGCAGTGGTTGTTCAATAACAATGGCTACAAGTAACCTTAGAGCACTTCGTCAATGGCTCTGATACCAGGAAGGGACCCAGGACAGGGGAAGGGGAGATTAACCCTAAGTACTGACCTAGTTTGTAAAGCGAATAAATTCTGTAGCAGGTTTATCAAAATTGGAGAAAAAATCCAAGCTCCTTCCACTGTTCGAAAACAACAATTCAAACAAGTTCACAATTTCCGCCAATAAAGAACTCCATCTTCTGATACATTTTATCAAAAGGAAACATTTCCAAAAGAATTTCCAAAAAAGGATTTCCAAAAGATTATTTGCTACAAATGTGGCAAAACTCGTCATAAAGCAAATAATTGCCATTTCAAAAATAAGATTAATGAAATTTTCCAAGATACACTAGGGGAAAAAAAGGAAGGGCTGCGCAAGAAGGGCTGCGGTTTCCAAGGAAACCGCAGCCCTTCATTCAGTATATATATATATGTGTGTTTTCTTTTATAGTTCCTATGATAGTCAGTAATATCTTTACTTTTAACTAAATGCTAGGTTTGGGGGAAGGCCAACTCACATGCCAGGAAGGGAAAGAAGGCATGTTCACCTTATAAGAAAGCAAGTTTACGTGATGAAGGTGAACGAAATGTGGTGACGGGAAATGTTTGTAAGACAAAAAATCCACTTATTATCGATCCAGAGGTGGTGCGAAGCCTTACTACGCCATGCTTTTGGTTACATGAGTGCGCTAGCGATTTACCCGATGAAAGCGCAATTGAGGTTGCTTTGGGGGAGCAACAATTCCACTACCTTGAGGACTCATCGACATTCATTTCAAAGGTTGATATTAAAGAATTCTTATGTGGGGTAGAGTTGAATGTTTCCATGATACCAACATTCATGAGGTAATACATAAGTATATAAATTAAATATACATATACATATATATGCCTTAATTAGTTTTCAAATCCATAATAAGTAATTGTTGGTTTACTTTTAATATAATCAATATAATTTCTCAGGTTATTATACAATGAATTGCTTGTAACATCTAGTGCAATGTTTGGTTAGTTATGTCCAAACATAATACGAGATGACAATTGCTTACAAAACAAAGCCGAAGTGAAAGAGTATCTCGACATGAGTTTCAAAGCATCATCTCGTTTTGGATATCATCAGATCATTCTTGTTCCTTATATTGAAAAGTATGCTTGTTAGACTCGCTTTACTTTTATTATTCGATACTTAAATTGACCTATTAATTGTTCTACGATTAATAATAACTATATTTTCTTGTTGTAGGGCTCATTGGACACTGCTTGCGATATGTTTGTCACGTAACGAAGTCTACCACTTTGATTCTTTGCGTCGACAACCACCACGAACCTTACTAATCAAATCATTGTTAAATAGGTAGCCTAATCGAAACTCAATATATGCGCACTTATTAATATTACACATTATTCATCATCTTTAAATATATAAACAGTTAGTACATCTAATCTTATAATAATGTTGTTGATGTAGTGTGATGAAGCATATTAGTGCAACAGGACTTCGAGCACCAAAAGCTCCTGTTTGGATATCAGTCGAGGTAACATGACTAATTTATTTGTCCTTATATAGAAACACTTTTAGCCACATACTACACATCTAATTAACATGAATGTCAATGGATGCATCCTTTGGTGAACATTTAGTGTCCGCAACAAGAAGATGGACTTGCATGTGGCTATTACGTGCTGAGGTACATGTTCGATATCGTCAACCAGTGCACTAACGCCGATGATCTTCAAAAGGTATGTAACTTATTAGTATATGTTAGTTTAGATTAGATCGATTGGTAATAGGTATTAATTGGTTTAGAAACCAAAGTAGCACATGCATATATTTGGGAACGAAAATGTCATTTCTAGGCCTATTTTTGCCTTTTACGCTTCCAAATCGTATTTATCGAGTCATTTAACCCCAAATTCATTTTTAACATGATAATATGAGGCATAATGTAACTATTGTGTAGATTTTTAGGTTTGCAATTGTTGTAGGTTGAATTTTGGGAACGAAAAGGGCATTTTAGGCCTATTTTTGCCTTTCCGCGTCTAATTCGTACTTATCGCTTCATTTAACTCCCTTTTCTTTTTCAATATGATAATATAAGGTATAATATAACTAGTGTGTAGAGTTTTAGGCTTGCATTTGTTTTTGATTGAATTTAGGGAAGGCATATGTCATTTTTAGAACTACTAACTACGGTACGTAAATGATTGAATTCTTATATTATGTGTTTATTCCTTGGTTGTTTTGCAAGGTTTATATGAATAACACACCACGTTTGAGGGCCTTCACCACAGACGAATTACATGAAGTTCGGGATAAGTTGGCGTCCCACATTTGCGATGATTGCTTATGATACATCTACTAGTTTGTATTAATTCTATGTACATGTTTCACATTATTAAATATATACATATTTAAAGTTAATTATTATATTACGTTCAAAAACTTGTCATATATTATTATTGTAATTTGATCGGTTTTTTTTTTGTGTCGGAGGGAGGTTTTGGGTGGGGGGTGGGGTGGGGCTGCCATGGTGGGATGCTGGGTGGGCTATGGGGCTGGTTGGGTCTTTGGGGTGGTGGCGGCAATGGGTGGAGGAGGTGGCGGAGGGTGGGCTGGGGTGGGGGGGGGGGGCGGGGGGGGAGTGTAGGGGGGTGGGGAGTGTAGGGGTGGGCGGGGGTGGGGGGGGTGGGGTGGGGGGGGGGGGGGGGGGGTGGGAGTGCGGGGGTGGGGGTGGGGCGGGGGGGCGGGGGTGGGGTGTCTTGGGGTGGCAGGGGGTGGACGGGGGTTGGGCGGGGGTGGGGTGGGGGGGCAGGGGGTGGGCGGGGTGGGGGGGCTGGGGGGTGGGGGCGGGGGTGGGGGTCTTGGGGTGGGCGGGGGGTGGGGGGTATTGGGGTGGGCGGGGGTGGGGGTGTCTTTGGGGCTGGGGGGGGTGGGGGTCTGGGTGTGGGCGGGGGTGGGGTGTCTTGGGGGTGGGCGGGGGGTGGAGGGTGCAATTTATTTTTTTTAAAAAAAAAATTTGAATGTGAAGGGCTGCGGTTTTAAGCCTAAACCACAGCCCTTCACTTAAATAGGGCTGCGGTTTAGGCTTAAAACCGTAACCCTTCACATAGAGAAGGGCTGCGGTTTAAGCCGAAAACACAGCCCTTCAAGCTTATAAGGGCTGCATTTTTGGCCTAAGTGAAGGGCTGCGGCTAAAAACCGCAGCCCTTCTTATCTATTGAAGGGCTGCTATGGAAAGGGCTGCTGGCCAAAAACGCAGCCCTTAGGGCTGTTTTGACCGTAGCCCTTCCTTGTTTTTCCACTAGTGATAATCCAGATTTAAGAGATAAACTCTTAACTATTTTCCAATTAAATCAAAGTGAGCTAGAAGCATCTGATTACTCTGATTCCGATTATGTTATTTATCAGCTCGACTACAATCAGGATTTTGATGAATTCAATTCTGATCATTCTCTCAAGTTTTGTCCCAGAGTACTTTGTGTTATTTCCAAAAAAGACAAAGAAAAGGAATTACTTCTTGATATTATTGAAAAAATTCCAGATAACAATCTTCAAAAACAGTATCTTGTATATATATACATACATATATATGATAAGTCATATTTATATATAGTTTTAAGGTGCATTTAGGTTGCATTTTAGAGCATTTAGATTCATATTTAGGTTCATTATTGCATCATATTCTTAAGTTATGTTATTCTACTCCTATTCGGTATGTTTTCTTGTTTTTGATGAATTTCAGGTAATGAGAACGTATTTGGAGTATATTTAGCTGAGCTTGAGGATTAGGAGCATTTGGAAATAAGCTACGATGCATAAGGATAGTATGGATATGTCTTAGTACGAGTTTGAGCGAAAAGGAAGTGGAAAATCATTAGAAGAAATGTGAAAAAGGAGTCATGTATACTCTTCTGATTATAACCTTTGATATACTTCTTAGAATCAAGAAATTCCAGTTGGGTTGGAAACTAGACTTAAAGGGCTTTCCAACGGTAGGTCGCACGTCCCAATCCGACTTCTGGTTCGAGAGATACAGCCTTCGCAAGTTGACGCAAAATCGCAGTTTTCCCGCCCGGTCGACCGGGCGGTTTCGCCCGACCAGGCGAAATGAATTTTTCACAGGATGCAAGGCATGTTAGCCCGGTCAACCGGGCGAGAAAGGAGCCAAAATCGCTTGCGCGCCCGACCGGGCGGATTTGCTTTTCTGTCGTAGTTCCTCAATCACCGTCGCCCGACCAGGCGGATTTCGCCCGGTCAATCGGGCGGTTTCTCGAGACGGGTATATTTGCCTTTTTTAGCCGGTTTTGTAAAAACTATAAATAGGTCTTCTCTCTCTCCCCAAAAAAAGATCTCTTTGGACGTTATATTTTTTATTCTTAGGTTTAGGTTTAGTTGTAGTTTCCTTCTTCCTTTTCTCTCTAGTTTTTCATGGCAAACCCTAGTTTCTCTTTTCTTCATTAATTCATGAGTTATCTCTTTTCTTTCATTGATTTATTTGATTATGCTTTCTTTTGTTGATTTTAAATTTCTTTATTTATTTCATGATTGAGTAGTTTATATTCTAGGGTTTGGGAATCCATGTTTATATGCTATGATTCTTGATTGATATTTATTAATGGTTTGATTAGTTATTGATATCTCTAATTGATTAGTGTTTTTATTGTTAATCTTGCAATCTGATCAATTGTCTGATTAAATATTGCTAATACCGAGTCATAGATCGAGAGATAGTACTCTTTAGAGGCTTACCTACAATTAGCAAATCTGATTATGTTGAGCGACCGTACTAGCATATGTTGATTTGAGAGCGTTAAGGCCCGACCGTAGGATTAACATGTGCTCTAGATATCTGATTAATTGAATCATTGATGATATTTTGATAGATTATAGTTATAAACATGGTAAACCATTGCCCTAGATCTTTTTTAATTTGGTTTTCGTAGTTTGATTAGTTTCGAACTTTAATTCAATATTCCTGATTTTGTTTAGTTTCTCTATACCTTAGAAGCTAGATTAAAACGACCATCTCTCTGTGGATTCGACCCAACTTACCCTACTACATTGTTAGAAAGTTTGCAGGAATTATTTTTGACAGGTGCACGACAGCCTATCAAATTTTGGCGCCGTTGCCGGGGAAACGGTATAGTTTTATTTAGTTTTTATTATTTGGTGAGACTAAATTGTATATATATATATATACATATATATATATATATATATATATATAAATTTTTTCCCTTTTGTGAATTTTTTTTTAATTTTTTTAATAACTTTTCTGTATCATGGAGTCATGCTATTTTGATAATGGGGATAATTCTTTTGGTAGGCAACATAGTAATAATTCTTGGGATATTCATGTTTACAGTTTTGATGTATCATATCAAAATCCTCCCAATTTTTGCATGAGTTCTCCTGAATTACCTCATATGTTTTGTGAACACCATGTACATGCTAGTAATTCTAGAGCAATTATACTTTTTCTTTTCCTCAGTATGAGAATGAAGCGTTTTGGAAATACTATCATAGGCTTGGTGATTATATTGGTCCTAATCATGGAATTGAACTGTGGGATATGTGCCTAGTGGTTTATGAGGGGTTAAATGAAGAAACTAGGATGGTGGTAGAATCTATGTGTAATGGAGGATTTCTATTCCAAGCACCTAATTATTGTTGGGATTTAATTGTGTGGTTAGCTAGAGATACTTACGAGTGGGAGATGTCTTCATATGCTCTTTCACCCCAAACTTACATGGAACCACCCCCTTATTGTTCTAATTGTCAGTCTACTTCTCATGATTTTTCTTCATGTGATGTGACATTGTTAAATGGCTTTGACCCCTCTTCCCAATATGAATGTCAATCTGCTCAAAATTCTAGCCCCAAACCGTTTATTTATGATGATGAGGAGGGTTGGATAATAAATGAGAGCTATTGGGAGGATGAAAAGATTGAGAGAGAGACTATTATGATGGATGTTTTGCAGGAGCAAGAAACCATGGTTGAAGTTTCCTCTTTGGAGGTAAGTCAAATTGAGAGTGAGGTGATTTATGAGTCTTTATCGGTACCACCTATTGTTTTTGAGTCTCATGTTCCTTTCTCTCAAAAACTTGACCTTATTCCTTCTTCTCCTATATTATATCCTCCATCGTTTCTTCTTTCTCCCGTTTGAATGACTCTCGTGATAATGTAAATAATGCACAGTTGGTTTCTTTTCCTTCTTTTGAGTCATGTAAAAAGACTTAAATTTTTGCTTTTTCTTCTTCTTGTAAATATAATTTTTCCTTTGATTTTTCTTTTTGTAGTTTTAGTAATTTTTTAGTACTACTTTTTTTCATTTTTCCTTTCCACTCTTATATAATATGCTCTGAGATGTTTGCAGGAACATATGATAAGCTTCTTAGAGCATTGAATTATTATGAGTGATGTACTAGTCTTAAACGGTCATGCAAGACCTTAAATCAGCGCTTATCGGGAGGCAACCCGGCTTTGTTCATTTTTTTATTATTTTTTTATTTTTTTATTTTTATTTTTTTTTGGTTTGACTAACTTTGCTAATGTGTGATGAAGTCTTTTGCTAGGTGCAAGCATAGCCAATTTTTTTGGCTAAGTTCATTGCCTCATTACAACTATCGATTGTGGTGGAGGTGTCGATGCTTTTTGACACTCCCTTTGATTACCCACCCCTTTTGTATGTTGTACCTCTCCCTCATTTAACTCCTCTTTGTTCACATTGAGGATAATGTGTGATTCAGCTTGGGGGAGGATGTTTGTCATCATTACTTAGCTCATGTTAGTTGCATTTAGAGTAGTTTTTTTTATTGCTTTCATAGGTTGTTGCATGGTTTGTACTACTCATTAGGAGTGGGAGTTTACGTGTGACCAAAAAAATTGTACTGCTTTCTTAGTTGCATTTGCATATTTCATTTCATGTTAGACTTCATCTCATTTTATTAGTTGCATCTATAGGACTATTGCTGGCACTCTTTGAGAACTTTGATGATATTTTACTACATTTCCTAAGCGTCATTCATCTTGAGCATGATACTTTATAGCACGATTGTTTCGCAATTGATTGTTTGTGGTAAGATTGATTGATCTCTCTCTGGTTCGATTTAACTATATTGTGCAGACACCTTAAACTAAGTGAGCTTTTGTGCCTATAAACTGACGTATCTGTGTCAGTTATGTTCTTTCATGTGTGATTAGTTCCTTAGTTGTCGCATTGATCTTGATTTTGACTTGGTACTCTTTGATATTTGATAGTGCATACATTTTGATATGATTGAGGCATTCTATTTCATGATCTTAGCTCCAGAGTTATTCTGGTTTTCATATTATCCTTCCTCTAGCCCCGCTGAGCCTTTCTGACTATGTTTGATTGCTACCTACATTACAAGCCATTGGCCTCATTTGATATTTGTCCTAAGCCTAGCTTGGGGGAGCGAGTGTTAGTTTTGGTTTGGTTTGTATTGAATTGAAATGCTCTATTTGTGATTTAGAAGGATGGAAAAGTATGTTTAGTGAGCTTTGAAATTGAATTGAAAGTTCGAAAAAAAAAGTGAAAAATGAAATGAAAAAGAAGTGAAAAAAAAAGTTGTGAATAAAGTGAAATAAAAAGGGTTATGATTGAATTTCTTGAGTGAAAAAGGTTGTTGATTATATTTGGAGATTGTTGGTTGTTGCAGGAGTTGTTGTGACCTTTCTTGGTCATGTTTTCAGTTATATGATGCTCCCCCTTCTTGGTTTTTCCACCACAATTCCCAAATTATTCCATACCTTTAATATCAGCCCCCATTACAACCCTTAAAAGTCCCTTGATCATTGTGTATTGTATTGTTGAGTATTAAGTGAGTCAAAAAGTCAAAGTCAAAGAGTATTTGCTTCATCTGAGTCGACTTAATTAGGTTGAGTGTCATCATTTATGCCTTAAACACATGAGAGATTTGAGTGCACATAACTATAGTGAGGTCTGTCAGGTTTTGTTAAATCCAGCTTGGAAGAGATGGTATGTGGTATGATTGGAGAGTCGATTGCGATACATGACATGCTATGCGGCTATGTTCGAGATTGTTTCGATACTTGGTTTGTGTAGTGATTATATCTCTTGTGTTTTCAGTTGAGTGTTTAGCCCTGTTGTAGTCCTATATTGTAGGTCGTCTCTCTTTTCCAATGTTTATGGTTTAGCTTGGGGGAGTTTGATAAGTCATATTTATATATAGTTTTAAGGTGCGTTTAGGTTGCATTTTAGAGTATTTAGATTCATATTAGGTTCATTATTGCATCATATTCTTAAGTTATGTTATTCTACTCCTATTCGGTATGTTTTCTTGTTTTTGATGAATTTCAGGCAATGAGAACGTATTTGGAGTATATTTAGCTGAGCTTGAGGATTAGGAGCACTTGGAAATAAGCTACGATGCATAAGGATAGTATGGATATGTCTTAGTACGAGTTTGAGCGAAAACGAAGTGGAAAATCATTAGAAGAAATGTGAAAAAGGAGTCATGTATACTCTTCTGATTATAACTTTTTATGTGCTTCTTATAATCAAGAAATTCCAGTTGGGTTGGAAACTAGACTTGAAGGGCTTTCCAACGGTAGGTCGCACGTCCCAATCCGACTTCTGGTTCGAGAGATACAGCCTTCGCAAGTTGACGCAAAATTGCAGTTTTCCTGCCCGGTCGACCGGGCGGTTTCGCCCGACCAGGCGAAATGAATTTTTCACAGGATGCAAGGCATGTTAGCCCGGTCAACCGGGCGAGAAAGGAGCCAAAATCGCTTGCGCGCCCGACCGGGCGGATTTTCTTTTT
>CANSNZ010000931.1:0-212500 GCA_947646795.1 Beta lomatogona
ATATAACACATCCTTTATCACTTATCAATCACATCTTAGCTAATTCTACCTATTCAGCCCAAAAATGTTAAGGAGACTATTTTAGTTCTCATAAAAGTACACTATCACTTTATTTTTAATATATTTGAAATATTTCACATATACAAATATTCATAGGCCAGATCTTCTTAAACAAAGATAATTTAGATCCAAATTCATAGGCCAAATCTTCTAAAAAAAAAGATAATTTAGATCCAGTATTTCAAATATTAATATCCCATAAAACAAATTCGGGTCCACTTATTTGAATTGAGTATAAGCTTCATTTATTGATATTCCTACTTAATTAAGTCAAAGACAAAGTGTGCATAGGTAAAAGAATACAATCTTTGTTACACATTCGGGTGTACTATGAGCATGGTACAACCAATGCCTTTTTTTTAACTCAATTGTTGATTTTCTCATTTGGAGCTCTTACTGTGCTCATTTGGACATTCCAAATGAGCGAAAATAGTCTTTAGTGTATCATGCACAAGGTACACTGGGTGTATGATGAATGTACTTGGTAAAAGAATACCGGTCTAAAATTATTAAGAGGGTAATTTTGGTAGGGTAAATCCCTAATAAAATTTTCTACTTATACCCAAAAGCAGTTTGAAAGGCAAATCACTACACTTCCACCAACTGAACTAACCACAAAAAATAAAATGTCTAACCCGTGTTCTCATCTTCGTAAAATTCTGAAAACCTCAGCTGCACCCACTTCAATACCCTTCAAATCTGCAAAACCCACTTCAATACCCATTTCAATCAAAGAACTTGTGGAAGAATCCAACCTCGACGAACTTGCTAAAAAGTTCAAGCAAGTTGCAACTAATTCCTCCAAGTTTCGCAACCGCCATAACATATATGATTTCACCATTGCTCGCCTCGCCATTGCTAAGCGTTACAATCTCATTGAAGACATCCTTGAATCCCACAAACACTTTGATGTAATTACTCGTGAAGGGTTTGCTCTACGCCTCATTAGTTTGTATGCGAGAGCGGGTATGTTCGATCATGCCCGAAAGGTGTTTGACGAAATGCCTGAACTAAAATGTCCAAGAACTGTTAAATCTTTTAATGCTGTTTTGAAGGCGGGGGTGGAATCTAAGAGGTTTGAGGACGTGTTTAGGCTTTTCAGGGAGGGTCCGGCTACGCTGTCGATAAGTTGTGATGTTCTGACGTATAATATTGTTATTCATGCTTTTTGTGAGTCGGGTTCGGTTGATGAGGGTTTGATGATGGTTGATGAAATGATGGAAAAGGGAGTGAACCCGAGTGTTGTCACGTTTAATACGCTTCTTGATGGGTTTTATAGGGAGAAGGGTTTTGAAGGAGGGGAAAAGATATGGAATATGATGGATGAGCTCAATGTAGTTCGAAATACTCGAAGTTATAATTTGAAGATGCAAGGGTTGGTTAATGAAGGAGAGCTTACGAAGGCGGTTGCTTTGTTTGAGGTATTGGAGAGTGAAGGATTAAAACCGGATGTGAGTACTTTCAATGTGTTGATGAAGGGATGTTGTGATCAAGGAAATGTAGAAGAAGCTAAAAAGTGGTATAATGCGTTGCTTGAAAGTGGTGCTATGCCGAATAGCATTACTTTTTCCACCATTGTTCCTAAGTTTTGTGATTGTGGTGATTTTGATTTGGCATTCGAGTTGTGCAAGAAGATGTTCAAGCGGCAGTTTGTAGTTGACGAGGCTCTGTTGCAGCTTGTTGTTAATGGGTTGGTGAAGGGATCATTGACTGAAGAAGCTGAAGAGCTTGTAAAGTTTGGAAAGTCTAATAGCTATGTTCAATATGGTTTGGTACTGCCTTCAGATAATGTCGAGAACTGAGAACACAACCATGAGCAGTTGAAGTTGGCAGCTTGATGTGACAATATTGTGAGTATTGGAGCTCATCATTCTTGTGGCTGTTTAATATACTTGAGCAACTGGTAGCCTTATCAATTATGCTTAGGATGTTTGATTCTTAATTGCTTCATAACTAGTTTATTCTTGTCTTAGGAACATCCTTCTATATGAAGTCTTGCTTTTCAATGTCATTTTGGTATTGGTAATTTTTTTTTGAAGAAAAATCACGTCTAATCAGGTGCTTTTGTTTGAGACTGAAGAAGCACAAAGAATGCTTGACTTTCTATTTCAGTAAAGAAATACAATAAATACATACCTAATGTACACTAGTGGGCCAACACTAAAATACATGAAAAAAACAATTGAAATAAGCCCATATAAGAATAGAATAATAGCCCAACCAATATTAGACAAATGTACACAAAATATAATCCCAATACCCTCCCTCAAGTTGGAGCATGAAGATTACAAATGCCCAACTTGTGAAGGAGAAACTCAAACTGACGTTGATCCAGAGCCTTAGTGAAAATATGTGCCAACTGGTCAGTTGTAGGAACATAAGAAGGACTAATAGTGCCATCTTGAACAGCATCGCATAGAAAATGACAATCGACCTCAATATGTTTTGTTTGTTCATGAAAGACCGGATTTTGGGCAAGAAACAAAGCAGACTGACTATCGCAATATAAAAGCATGGCCCGAGGATGATGCACACCAAGACTCACAAGTAAACCCTTGAGCCATTTCAATTCGCAAGTGACATGAGCCATCGACCTATACTCGGCTTCAGCCGAAGAACGAGAGACTGTAACTTGTTTCTTGGTTTTCCAAGAAATAGGAGAGCACCCAAGAAAAACAAGCCACCCTGATAAAGAACAACGAGTGAGGGGACAACTCGCCCAATCAGAGTCACACCAACCAGACAAGTTCAGATCGCAATCAGACCGAAGGAGAATACCTTGACCTTGACAACCTTTCAAATAGCGCACCACTCGTAAAGCAGCATCCCAATGATCACGTTGCGGCTCGTGCATAAATTGGGACAGGATATGAACCGAGTAAGCTAGATCAGGACGAGTAAAAGAAAGGTAAATAAGGCGTCCCACCAACCCCCGATAGGACTCTACATTACCAAGCAAAGGACTCGTCGAGCGAGCCAAGTGATGGTTTTGCTCCATAGGAAAAGTTGCCGGCTTAGCCCCGAGAACCCCAACCTCTCTCTGAGATAATGTCAAGAGTATATTTTCGCTGACAAAGAAAAATTCCCTCTTGATTACGAGCAACTTCCACCCCCAAAAAATATTTTAAAACGCCAAGGTCTTTCATATGAAAGCAATCACTGAGATATTTCTTGAAAGTAGCAAGAGCAGCGGAATCATTCCCAGAAATTATCAAATCATCCACGTAAACAAGAACATTAATTTGAAATTTACCTTGTTGAAAGGTAAATAATGAGTAATCAGAATACGACTGTCGGAAGCCATATTGTTTCAAAGATGCCGCCAACTTGGCGAACCAGCACCTCGGCGCTTGCTTCAATCCATAAAGTGACTTTCTGAGTCGGCACACATGATTAGGTTGAGTAACCTGAAACCCGGGGGGCAACTTCATGTAAACTTCTTCTAAGAGATCACCGTGCAAGAAGGCATTATGAACGTCCATTTGATGGAGCTCCCGATTTTTAGCTGCAGCAACAGCTAAAAAAACACGCATTGTAGTCATTTTAGCAACAGGGGCAAAAGTAACAGGGGCAAAAGTATCAGTATAATCGATGCTAGGAATCTGATGATTACCGAACACAACCAAGCGAGCCTTTAGGCGCTCAACACTACCATCAGAATTATACTTCACCTTGTAAACCCAACGGCTACCAAGCGCACGCTTTCCGGGAGGCAAAGTCTCCATAGTCCATGTACCATTTTCTTCCAAAGCATGAATTTCATTTTGCATGGCTTTTCTCCAACCTGGGTCTTTCATAGCATCTTTAAAGGAATGAGGTTCAACACCTTCAGTAACATCTGCAAGAAAAGCTCGATGTCTCGTAGAAAAATGGTCACAATTCACAAAATGTGCTATAGGATATGGCATACCTGAGGAATGACATGAAGACGGCGAACGAGAGGAAGGAGACGGACTTAACTTTTGCACAGAAGTAGTCAAAACAAAATCACGTAATTTAACCGAAGTCTGTTTGGCACGCTGCCCACGACCCAACTCGGAAGCTACAGACTCGCCACCGACAGCAGCTACTTCAGTAGGCATTTCCTTGGGGACAGCAACCCTTACAGGCGATTCAGAAGGTTGCACTTGCACAACAGCATTTTCCTCGCCACTGGTGGTCTGCCCAGTTACTGTGTTGCTGCTTCTGGTTGCTGAAATGCTGCTGCCTGGCTATGTAGTGCTGCTTCCTGCCTGCACAAGGCTGCTGCCTGCCTGTATTGCAGTACCAACTTGCTGCCCGGCAACTTCCTGCATTCTCACTGCAATTTCCTCTTCTACAGGAGCCAACAAAAATTCAGCATCCAAACTCACAGGTGAAGTGTCCATGTTACCATGAGAATCCTCGGCAAAGGGAAATTCACTCTCAAAAAATTTTACATCCCGCGATACAAAATATTCCTCCTTTTCAAGATCGTAAAGCTTCCAACCTTTTTTAGTTAAGGGATATCCAACAAAGACGCATCGTCTACTTCGACTAGCAAATTTGTCTCCACGTGCACATTGGTTATGAGCATAACACAAAGAACCAAAGACACGCAAATGATCAAAGGGAGGAGGAACACCATATAAAATTTCATAGGGAGACTTATAACCAAGAATGCTAGAGGGAGTTCGATTAATTAAGTAACCAACCCCCAAGATACATTCACCCCAAAACTCAATGGGCAAGTTACCTTGAAATCGCAAAGCTCGAGCCACATTCAAGATATGACGATGTTTTCGTTCCACCCTTCCATTTTGTTGAGGGGTTCCAACACAAGAAGTTTGGAATATAATCCCATTTGAGGAGAAAAAATCCTTCATGCCATTAAATTCGGTACCGTTGTCACTTCGAATAATTTTCACCTTAGCATCAAACTGTCTCTCAAGCATAGCAAAGAAAGATAGGAAAAATTTTGGAACCTCACTTTTATCAATCAACAAGAATACCCAAACAGCTCTAGAACGATCATCCATAAGAGTTAAGAAATAAGAAGCACCACAAGATGAACGAGTATTATACGGACACCAAAGATCACAATGTATTAATTCAAAAATACTAGAAGCATTATGTTCACTGATAGGAAATTTATCTCTAGTTTGTTTTGCCTGTGGGCATACATCACATGCCTTACGCACTACGTTCTTACTAGATTTGACAACAAAAGGTAATGATTGCACCACCTTGTCAGAAGGATGTCCGAGACGCTTGTGCCACAACTCCAAAGACATCGGTCCACTAACGTTCAAAGCTTGTACCTTCGGAACGCCACAAAAATAGTAAAGTCCATCTCGTCGTTCACCGACTCCAATCAGGGTCCTCAAAGTTTGGTCCTGTATAACGCACAAATTATTGGTGAATTGTACAACACATTTTAAATCATCAATTAAATGAGACACAGAAATGAGATTGCATTTCAATTGTGGAGCATATAACACATTTTCCAGAACCATGGCACAATCTAGAGTTATTTGGCCACATTTCGTTGCACTCTTCTGGTTGCCATCAGGGAGTCCAACTGGACATGGTTTCATTTACTTCACGTGAGTTAACAATTGCAAATTCCCAGTAACATGATGCGAAGCACCCGTGTCAATAATCCAAAGGGAAGAACACTCACCAACCATACGATCCTCCGAAGGTTTCATATTACCAAGCATGTCCATCAAATGTTGCCATTGTGCAGAAGTCATACCAGGAACACTTGGAGAATCAGCAACAGTTACAGTAGAGGAGAAAGGTCATGTGTTATTGCTGGTAAATGTTGTACGAACCTCAGCATTGCCACGAGCTTGGCCATCGGGAGCTATGCGTTGCTGCTGCCAGGAACCCGGAGTACGCTCTCCTCCACCACGGCCTGACCCACGCCCACCACCACGGGAGCGATCACACCATCCAGCAGGATACCCGTTCTTGGCAAAACAACTACCCACCTCATGCCCCTTACGGTTACAATAAGAGCAATGAACAATAGATTTATTTCGTCCATCAAAGCGGGGAGCATTCCGAAAATTGGTTTGGACAGCCAAGGTTGTCACAGGCTCACGTTCTGAAGCTACACGAGTTGAATTGGGTATCCGCTCCTCTTGGAGAGTAGCTTGGTAAGCACGAGCCAGAGAAGGAGGAGGTTCTTGTGACAAAAGATTAGAGCGTACCGTGCCATAAAGATCGACATTGAGACCATACAAAAATTGATGGAAACGGTCTTCGTCAAGACGCTGCTGAAGTTGTTTCCCGATGTCACACGAACAACTGCCACACTTGCAGCCCAGAATAGGCTTATGAGAGCTCAACTCGTCCCAAAGAGCTTGTAATTGGCAAAAATAATCAACTACCGTCATGGTAATCGTTTGTTTGCAGTTCGCTAGAGCACTCTTGAGGTGTTGACGATGCGGACCATTTCCAATGCTAAAACGCTCTTTCAAAACATCCCATAGACGTTTAGCATCCTCAAAATAAGGAACTGTCTTCTTCACCGAAGGGTCGATTGCCATCAACATCCACTGAACAATCATAGAATTCACACAAAGCCAATCTTCAAGCTTAGCCGTTTCTGTAGGTTTTGTGAGAGAACCATCAACAAAACCAAATTTTCGGCGAGAAAGCAGCGAAAGACGTATAGATCGGGACCATTCCTCATAATTATCCCCATGAAACATTACATTTGTGATGATGTTTCCTGGATTATCTTGAGAACCTAGATAATATGGGGAAGAGGGTTCCATTTTCAGAGGAGATGGAGATTTGGGGATTTCACCAGCCATGGTGGATGAGAGAGAAGAAAAAACGGCTGTGATACCATGAAGAAGCACAAAGAATGCTTGACTTTCTATTTCAGTAAAGGAATACAATAAATACATACCTAATGTACACTAGTGGGCCAACACTAAAATACATGAAATAAACAATTGAAATAAGCCCATATAAGAATAGAATAATAGCCCAACCAATATTAGACAAATGTACACAAAATATAATCCCAATAGAGACGTATGCAATCGTTTGTATTCAACAAGAACTTGGATGCAGGGTGCCCAAAGCCCAATGAGTTGATAAATGGTTTTGGGCCATTGAAGCAAACTTCTAAGCGTTCTAATAGTATTATTATAATTTCACTAATTGTATTTTACATGCTAATTCCTTAACCACATCATATTAATTTCTTTAGCTCAGGATGGTTAGTCTATATGAAAGTCCAATGTGATGTTTAGTGTATAATGCACTAGCCCAGGTTTACTTATGTTTTGACGCTATCAAAGTCGCAATGGCAATATAATTTTCCATGCATATGGCAAAGTGATTAAATTCAAGTTGACATATACAAGGGGAGCTAAGTAGAATTTCAGCTAAGAATTCACCTCCGTACTAGGTAGATTTTGTGGTTTTAGGTCACTTTTTTCCCGGAGTGGTGTACTGGACTATTATTGGCTTGGCTCGAATTGGTCTCAGGACACTCGTGTCTGGCTGTGACAGATGATGGGAGCAGTCTTTCTTTTCTCTCATTTTTACTGAGAAATTTTGAATTATTTGATGAGTTTTCTTGATACTTTAGCAAAATTAGGAACTTTTGCCAAGGTGAAGTTTGCTCAGAATACTAAACGGTGAAAATGTTGCCATGAAAGTTCTTGATAAGAGTATCATCCTTAAGCATAAGATGGTTGAGCAGGTGATTTTCTCTCTCTTAGTTTTTGGTTAAGAAGATTCGACATGGGGATCCATCAGGTTTTGAAGAGGAGAAAACATAAAATTTTGAATTTTTTTTTCTGGGTCCATGTTAAAGGTGAGTTTGCTGTAATATAGCTGCAAATTGGTGTAATTTTTGACTGATATGGAATTATTGGTCTAATTTGTTTTCCTTGTGATGTAATATTTTTGGGTCCATGTTAAACATAGAGTTTGCTGTAATATTTCTCCCTCCTAGTGTAATTTAGTTTACACTTTCACTAGTTTCAGTATTATGTGTATAATTAGAGTATATTTTAGAGTATGATGAGATTACAAGAGAACTATTTCAGAAATAACACAAAATAAAAGTGGACATAATTTTAATCCAAATTTTCCTCCAAGTCAATCGAATCAACAAATTTTTCATCCATCAAGTAGTATTCCTCCTCAAAATAAAAAAAGGTGAATTAGAATTTGGAAAACTCAACAAGAACAACTACTTTTAGGTTGTATTTGAATTTTATAACTTTCTAAATGTAATAATTTATGAGGATTTTTTTTTCTTATATTTGATACATAGTTATCAATATTACGCTACCCCTCACTCCAAATCCTGGATCCGCCCCTGGGGAGCACTGAATTGGACTTCTTGGCCGGTCACTGGGGACGTACACCTTCAATTTCTCCAAGCTGTGGGTAATCTATTTTTCAAAAGAAAACTCTAGTATAACATCCCAGTTAATGTGTTGTGCAGGTTTACACGTGCGTTGATATGTCGAAATTGGAATGAAATGCAGACTTTCATACACCTCAGAATTTTTTAATTTTTTTTTTTTTATTTGGTAAGATGAATAACCTCTGGACTGCCCTTGCACAGGGCCCAACCCTTTTTTTTTTTGATTTGGTAAGATGAATAACCTCTGGACTGCCCTCGCACAGGGCTCAACCCAGAGGCCCGGGCACTTGGAAGGAGGGGGAGTTGTAAGGGGAATTTTCCTCCAAGTGCCCCTCACTTGTGGGATTCGACCCCCTAACCTTGAGGTCACGAGGTGGAATTCCAACCAAGTGAGCCAAGCTAAGCTTGGTCCATACACCTTAGAATAGGTTTAAGTTAAAGTGAACATATACATGCCCAAATATACCATCACTAATGGCTAATGCAGCCAAAAATAAACATGAGAACTCCCTAGGTCTCTACAAGACCAGTTTATTCCTAGACTGGTGCACTGGCCCTACCTATGGGTATGGCTGGAACCATTCTTAGGATACTCACGATACTGCTGCCTGCTTAGGGGACTTTGGATTGGATTTCCTGACCAGGCCAGAGGGAATTTGACCCAGGCCAATTTGGGCAACGGGATTTTGCAAATAATAGTTTTTTAGTTATTGGAAATTTGAATAATAAAAGAGATAGTTTGATGTGGGAGATAAATGGAATGGTTGCATGAAGGGAAAGAGCCTGAGGAATATCAGTTACTTAGAGCATGTTTAGTTAAGGGATCTTAGGTTCTCGATAACGGAATGGAAACAGTGATTCCGTTTATGTGTGTTTGGTTAACTTTCAATTTTTCCATTTCTTTTTCTTAAAGGTATATGAGTCCTCTGATTTGTTACGCTACTTCCCCGACGGTAAGGGTGTTCATAAATATCCGATCCGGTTTTTCGGATATCCGATCCGCTTTTTAATTTTTTCGGATAATTAGGATTAGGTATCCGAAAATTTTCAGATGGGATACGAATCTGAAATTTTCATTTTCGAATATCCGAAACATGAAAATTTTCTGATTTTTCGGATATCCGATCCGAAATATCCGTTTTCAAGGCCAGATATCCGAAATATCCGATCCGAAACTTATTTTATGAACTTTTACTTTGAAAATTTCAATTTTTTCGTTTTCAGATATCCGGTCCGAAATTTCGGATATCTGATTCGATCGATCATCAGATTCAGGTCGCATTTTTCCCAATCCGAAATGAACACCTCTGCCCGACGGGTAACAAAATCTGTTATATGGGGCAAACAGAAGACTACCTACCTATTGATATCTTCTATGTTCACATATCACCATCAGCTATGGTTATTTAAGAAGAGAGAAAAGGAGAGCCAAATGTGAACGAGAGAGAATCTGGGAGAGGATTCAGATGGGGTTTGGATTTTTTGGTTGAACCAGACACTTTTAGATAAAATTCATTCCTTTCCTTTACCTTATCTGATTCCTTTCCGTTTCTTTTCTTAAGCCTGAACCGAACTTGCTCTTAAAGGGCTCCTATATAAGAACTCCTAGAGAAATGAATTCTGCATTCTATGGTGAGAACCAACCAAGATTTATATTTAAGAACCAGTGTTAAAAACGGGCACAACTTTTTAAACTAACTATATTATTACTATTTGTGGACACGTGTATAAAGAAGCGGTTGCAACTCTTCAGCTGCTGACGATGACTCTTCATACTTGTCATCTTAATTATTGTTGGTTTTCACATAATACATAACCTTGTAAATATCTAACTACATTACTATTTGCTAATGTTAATTGTGACTTAAAATCTTGTGAATGGCATAAGGCTGACTTTGAATGCACATATCTTTCAATCTATAAATGGTTTTGATGTGATTCAAATTGGAGGTGAAAGCTTGTTCAAAGAGCTTTCCAACGACAGGTCATATGCCCAATTCCGCTGAGAAACGAGAAAGTTACGCCCGTTTTACGAAGAGCTGCCGAGAGCATACCGCGACTCGCGGCAGCCACCGCGTCTCGCGGCCATCACCGCGCCTCGCGGTTTGCGAGACGTGTTTTCGAGTTGGAATTTTTTTTTTAGGGTTTTGTACGGAATATATTCTAGGGTTTTTGTGTGGGGTTCCTTATGTTATAAAAGGACCTCTTAGTATTCATTATTTGATACACAACTTATGAAACACTTTTAGCCTCTAGAATTTAGGACTCCTTGTAATTATTCTCTCTGTTTTTTCTCCATCATAGTGAAGAAGCTCGAATCCCCCACTTGTGGACGTAGGTCTATTTTGACCAAACCACGTAAATCCTTGTGTTTTTGTTTCTTTTCTTTGTTGTTTTTCTCATACTTATTATTTGATTGATTTTGTTCCGCATTAATCAAACTACAACACCCATATTCCTAACAAATTGGTATCAAGAGCTTGGTTGTTTAACATCTTAGGTGTTTATAGAACGAGTTTGATTCAATTATGCCAATGAGATTCGATATTGAGAAATTTGATAGGCAAGTAAATTTTGGCCTATGGCAATTGAAGATGAAAGCCATCTTGGTTCAAAGTGGCTATCACAAGGCTCTTGAAGGTGCATCCAAAAAGCCTTCGGGTATGACGGATGACAAGTGGGAGGAGATCGATTTGAAGGCACTCTCCGCAATTCATTTAAGTCTATCTAATGAAGTTTTGAGAGAGGTTGCCAAGGAGACAACTGATGCGGGTTTGTGGTTGAAGTTGGAGTCACTTTATATAACAAAGAGCGTGACCAACCGTCTACTACTCAAATCTAGACTTCATGATCTCAGTCTAAAAGAAGGTAAATCGCTTGAGTCACATTTAGATGAATTCTTCTCTATTATTATGGATTTGCAAAACATCGATGTTGAGATCGATGATGAGGATATGGCTATTAGGTTGTCGTGCTCTTTACCACCTTCGTATAAGCATTTTCGAGATACCTTATTATATGGTAAAGATGATTTGAGTTTGCAGGATGTTAAGGAGGCCTTAACTCAGAGAGATTTAATTGACAATAAATTGGTTAATAAATCTAATAATTCTGCTTACATAAATGCTTTTGTTGCTCATGGTGGAAAGAATTCTGGCAAAATTTGTAACTATTGTCATGTGAAGGGTCATATTAAATCTGAGTGTTGGAAATTAAAGAAGAAGAATGGGGAAAAGTCCAATGAGGACCAATCCGCAAATATCGCCAATGATGCCTTTGATGATGATCTTGCACTTTAGGGTTACATATTTGGGGCTACGGTTTCGACGATCTCTTTATGATTGGTGCCCTTTGAGATCTCTTGGTAAAATGAGAAACCGTGTGGATTTTTTGCTATGGAGTCTATGATAGATTGTTTTTTGAGTTTTTTTTGTAACATTCTTGGTTATGCATTAGATTTTGTTCTAGTTATGCTATTTCTTATCTCAAATTTGGTACTTTTGTGTTTTGTATACAATTGCAATTTAGATGTTATTGATGTCAATTGGTTTTCTAGAATGGTTTGAGTTTGTTTTTGAGATGAAGAAGTGTTTGAAGAGAGTTTGGTCAATTTGAGTAAACATGTTTGGCGTTGGTGACTTTATACTCTCAATCTAGGCCATGTGATGGTTTCGTATACGGAGTTTTGTGTTCGAAGACGCATCGGTACTCAATTATAGAAGATGTTCGTTTTCAGGGTTGCCTAAAGTGAGTAGGCTTATGGAATTTTGTTTAAGGTGGAGGTTCTATGGTGTTTTTGGTTGAGCATTACTTCTTGGTTCAAGGTGGAGGTATCTTGATTGATTGGTTTCAAGTCAAGGTGGAGATTGTTAATTGTGACTTGAAATCTTGTGAATGGCATAAGGCTGACTTTGAATGCACATATCATTCAATCTATAAATGGTTTTGATGTGATTCAAATTGGAGGTGAAAGCTTGTTCAAAGAGCTTTCCAACGATAGGTCATATGCCCAATTCCGCTGAGAAACGAGAAAATTACGCCCGTTTTACGAAGAGCTGCCGAGAGCATACCGCGACTCGCGGCAGCCACCGCGTCTCGCGGCCATCACCGCGCCTCGCGGTTTGCGAGACGTGTTTTCGAGTTGGAATTTTTTTTTAGGGTTTTGTACGGAATATATTCTAGGGTTTTTGTGTGGGGTTCCTTATGTTATAAAAGGACCTCTTAGTATTCATTATTTGATACACAACTTATGAAACACTTTTAGCCTCTAGAATTTAGGGCTCCTTGTAATTATTCTCTCTGTTTTTTCTCCATCATAGTGAAGAAGCTCGAATCCCCCACTTGTGGACGTAGGTCTATTTTGACCGAACCACGTAAATCCTTGTGTTTTTGTTTCTCTTCTTTGTTGTTTTTCTCATACTTATTATTTGATTGATTTTGTTCCGCATTAATCAAACTACAACACCCATATTCCTAACAAATTGGTATCAAGAGCTTGGTTGTTTAACATCTTAGGTGTTTATAGAACGAGTTTGATTCAATTATGCCAGTGAGATTCGATATTGAGAAATTTGATAGGCAAGTAAATTTTGGCCTATGGCAATTGAAGATGAAAGCCATCTTGGTTCAAAGTGGATGTCACAAGGCTCTTGAAGGTGCATCCAAAAAGCCTTCGGGTATGATGGATGACAAGTGGGAGGAGATCGATTTGAAGGCACTCTCCGCAATTCATTTAAGTCTATCTAATGAAGTTTTGAGAGAGGTTGCCAAGGAGACAACTGCTGCGGGTTTGTGGTTGAAGTTGGAGTCACTTTATATGACAAAGAGCGTGACCAACTGTCTACTACTCAAATCTAGACTTCATGATCTCAGTCTAGAAGAAGGTAAACCACTTGAGTCTCATTTAGATGAATTCTTCTCTATTATTATGGATTTGCAAAACATCGATGTTGAGATCGATGATGAGGATATGGCTATTAGGTTGTTGTGCTCTTTACCACCTTCGTATAAGCATTTTCGAGATACCTTATTATATGGTAAAGATGATTTGAGTTTGCAGGATGTTAAGGAGGCCTTAACTCAGAGAGACTTAATTGACAATAAATTGGTTAATAAATCTAATAATTCTGCTTACATAAATGCTTTTGTTGCTCATGGTGGAAAGAATTCTGGCAAAATTTGTAACTATTGTCATGTGAAGGGTCATATTAAATCTGAGTGTTGGAAATTAAAGAAGAAGAATGGGGAAAAGTCCAATGAGGACCAATCCGCAAATATCGCCAACGATGCCTTTGATGATGATCTTGCACTTTAGGGTTACAAATTTGGGGCTGCGGTTTCTACGATCTCTTTATGATTGGTGCCCTTTGAGATCTCTTGGTAAAACGAGAAACCGTGTGGATTTTTTGCTATGGAGTCTATGATCGATCGTTTTTTGAGTTTTTTGTAACAATCTTGGTTATGCATTAGATTTTGTTCTAGTTATGCTATTTCTTATCTCAAATTTGGTACTTTTGTGTTTTGTTAAGTACAATTGCAATTTAGGTGTTATTGATGTCAATTGGTTTTCTAGAACTGTTTGAGTTTGTTGTTGAGATGAAGAAGTGTTTGAAGAGAGTTTGGTCAATTTGAGTAAACATGTTTGGCGTTGGTGACTTTATACTCTTAATCTAGGCCATGTGATGGTTTCGTATACGGAGTTTTGTGTTCGAAGACGCATCGGTACTCAATTATAGAAGATGTTCGTTTTCAGGGTTGCCTAAAGTGAGTAGGCTTCTGGAATTTTGTTTAAGGTGGAGGTTCTATGGTGTTTTTGGTTGAGCAATACTTCTTGGTTCAAGGTGGAGGTATCTTGATTGATTGGTTTCAAGTCAAGGTGGAGATTGTTAATTGTGACTTGAAATCTTGTGAATGGCATAAGGCTGACTTTGAATGCACATATCTTTCAATCTATAAATGGTTTTGATGTGATTCAAATTGGAGGTGAAAGCTTGTTCAAAGAGCTTTCCAACGACAATTCATATGCCCAATTCCGCTGAGAAACGAGAAACTTACGCCCGTTTTACGAAGAGCTGCCGAGAGCATACCGCGACTCGCGGAAGCCACCGCGTCTCGCGGCCATCACCGCGCCTCGCGGATTGCGAGACGTGTTTTCGAGTCGGATTTTTTTTTAGGGTTTTGTACGGAATATATTCTAGGGTTTCTGTGCGGGGTTCCTTATGTTATAAAAGGACCTCTTAGTATTCATTATTTGATACACAACTTATGAAACACTTTTAGCCTCTAGAATTTAGGACTCCTTGTAATTATTCTCTCTGTTTTTTCTCCATCATAGTGAAGAAGCTCGAATCCCCCACTTGTGGACGTAGGTCAACTTTGACCGAACCACGTAAATCCTTGTGTTTTTGTTTCTCTTCTTTGTTGTTTTTCTCATACTTATTATTTCATTGATTTTGTTCCGCATTAATCAAACTACAACACCCAGATTCCTAACAAATTGGTATCAAGAGCTTGGTTGTTTAACATCTTAGGTGTTTATAGAACGAGTTTGATTCAATTATGCCAATGAAATTCGATATTGAGAAATTTGATAGGCAAGTAAATTTTGGCCTATGGCAATTGAAGATGAAAGCCATCTTGGTTCAAAGTGGCTGTCACAAGGCTCTTGAAGGTGCATCCAAAAAGCCTTCGGGTATGACGGATGACAAGTGGGAGGAGATCAATTTGAAGGCACTCTCCGCAATTTATTTAAGTCTATCTAATGAAGTTTTGAGAGAGGTTTCCAAGGAGACAACTGATGCGGGTTTGTGGTTGAAGTTGGAGTCACTTTATATGACAAAGAGCGTGACCAACCGTCTACTACTCAAATCTAGACTTCATGATCTCAGTCTAAAAGAAGGTAAATCGCTTGAGTCACATTTAGATGAATTCTTCTCTATTATTATGGATTTGCAAAACATCGATGTTGAGATCGATGATGAGGATATGGCTATTAGGTTGTCGTGCTCTTTACCACCTTCGTATAAGCATTTTCGAGATACCTTATTATATGGTAAAGATGATTTGAGTTTGCAGGATGTTAAAGAGGCCTTAACTCAGAGAGATTTAATTGACAATAAATTGGTTAATAAATCTAATAATTCTGCTTACATAAATGCTTTTGTTGCTCATGGTGGAAAGAATTCTGGCAAAATTTGTAACTATTGTCATGTGAAGGGTCATATTAAATCTGAGTGTTGGAAATTAAAGAAGAAGAATGGGGAAAAGTCCAATGAGGACCAATCCGCAAATATCGCCAACGATGCCTTTGATGATGATCTTGCACTTTAGGGTTACATATTTGGGGCTACGGTTTCTACGATCTCTTTATGATTGGTGCCCTTTGAGATCTCTTGGTAAAATGAGAAACCGTGTGGATTTTTTGCTATAGAGTCTATGATAGATTGTTTTTTGAGTTTTTTTTTGTAACATTCTTGGTTATGCATTAGATTTTGTTCTAGTTATGCTATTTCTTATCTCAAATTTGGTACTTTTGTGTTTTGTATACAATTGCAATTTAGATGTTATTGATGTCAATTGGTTTTCTAGAATGGTTTGAGTTTGTTGTTGAGATGAAGAAGTGTTTGAAGAGAGTTTGGTCAATTTGAGTAAACATGTTTGGCGTTGGTGACTTTATACTCTCAATCTAGGCCATGTGATGGTTTCGTATACGGAGTTTTGTGTTCGAAGACGCATCGGTACACAATTATAGAAGATGTCCGTTTTCTGGGTTGCCTAAAGTGAGTAGGCTTATGGAATTTTGTTTAAGGTGGAGGTTCTATGGTGTTTTTCGTTGAGCATTACTTCTTGGTTCAAGGTGGAGGTATCTTGATTAATTGGTTTCAAGTCAAGGTGGAGATTGTTAATTGTGACTTGAAATCTTGTGAATGGCATAAGGCTGACTTTGAATGCACATATCTTTCAATCTATAAATGGTTTTGATGTGATTCAAATTAGAGGTGAAAGCTTGTTCAAAGAGATTTCCAACGACAGGTCATATGCCCAATTCCGCTGAGAAACGAGAAAGTTACGCCCGTTTTACGAAGAGCTGCCGAGAGCATACCGCGACTCGCGGCAGCCACCGCGTCTCGCGGCCATCACCGCGCATCGCGGTTTGCGAGACGTGTTTTCGAGTCGGATTTTTTTTTAGGGTTTTGTACGGAATATATTCTAGGGTTTTTGTGCAGAGTTTCTTATGTTATAAAAGGACCTCTTAGGATTCATTATTCGATACACAACTTATGAAACACTTTTAGCTTCTAGAATTTAGGACTCCTTGTATTTATTCTCTCTGTTTTTTCTCCATCATAGTGAAGAAGCTCGAATCCCCCACCTGTGGACGTAGGTCTATTTTGACCGAACCACGTAAATTCTTGTGTTTTTGTTTCTCTTCTTTGTTGTTTTTCTCATGCTTATTATTTCATTGATTTTGTTCCGCATTAATCAAACTACAATACCCAGATTCCTAACAGCTAACTTGTGGATTGTTGCAACTCTTTTGTTGCTAAATTTAACCCTTCCCAGTTCTCAGTTGTTATTACCCTAATTATTGTTGGATTGTTTGATGCATGTTGCCTTGTTCCATCAACATGATAAGTTTTACGTATTTGGTTACTCATGAAACAATGACTTCATGTGTTTCTCAAGGCTCAAACGATGAGGTTATGCATCATTCCTATACATGATTACAACCATCCTTGCTAAATTGACGAAAGCTACTAGCTGCCTTGGAATCTGCAGAAAATGGAGATTGAGACCAGCTCTTTTGTTTGATGCACTTCCATTCATCTGAAATCATTTAAAGAGCGTATTTTCGAGCATTATCAGTTGAGCGTCTTCGTGCCGGTTGATATAGCAAGCTGTAAAGGATTTGTCATGTCCATCTTGACTCTCATCCTGTAGAACAAGGTATCACGAAATAAAGAACTTGCTGTTTGCCCTTCATATATGGTGAAAACTTGTCCATTGACCACTGTCCTAACATGTTGCATGCAATTTTACTGATCAAAGTGCTTGCTCTGTTTTGTTAGCCTTTCATATACTTTGTCACATCTGTTGTTCTCTCTCTCTTTTTTTTTTAAAAAAAAACTTGTGTGTTTCATGTTTTTGGGAGGGAGGGGAGATCAATTAGGATTTGAGCTGTTGCATTGATATTTAGTGAGGTTTTCAACTCGTTAGAAGTGCTTTTACTTGTAGGATTGAGATCAAGACTTGATCATCAAGTGCATACCTTAGAAGTCCCTAGATCATCCCAAAGACGAATTCTAGCTGCTGAAGATACAATGTCTGGATGGCCGTTCAAGAGATCTGTGTCTTTGTTGTTTATGGCTTCACCTAAGGGAGAAAAGACATTTGCACAAACAACATAGACTCCAGAACTAACTATTCCATCCTCCAAATACCCCGCAGTGGTAGGAGGGACTTTAAAGGTCGCAATATAGCCTCGCTCCCTGTTTGCACACTCATTTGTGCTTTGAAGGTCGCAAGGTGATCATCGTTTGTGGTTCCCCCATAATGCTTGATAGGAGGGACTTTCACCTTGCGAGGATTGGGAGTCCGCATAATTTCCTCACTGAAGGGTGTGATAAAGCCTAGGTTGCCAAATTGGGCATTGGACCTCTCGCTCGGATCATTGCCCCCGGTGCCCCCTTTCCTTTTGTCGAGATCCTTCTCGTCCCCGGTTAGGGGTAGGGAACGTCTCTCCTTCTTGCCTCAAGCATGCGCGACGCTCGTTTAGGACGTCTCGAGAGTCTTGAGTGCCGTTCCTAAGGGATCGCTCTTTGATGACGTGTCGGGCATCTCCTCGGAAAGGAGGAGCTCAAGTTGGGACTTGGGGGGCTCAAGTCGAGTTATGAGAGATTCGAGTCGAGATTTGCGGAGCTTGGCCGTTGGGAGACGGATCATGTATATTCTGCCCCAAAACTACTAGAGGGATAGGAGGTCGGTTGGACGTCCCCTCTCCTCCGTTATGAAGGTTATACACGAGGGCCCTCAGGCTTCCTCGAGATTGTCGCTGAGGCGGTCTGCCAGCTGCTGAAGGTCCTGCTGGGTGACGGGGTTGGGACTCGGCCGCTCATATCGAGGGGCCTCGACTCGAGGTAGGACTATCCTCTCTCGAGATTGCCCAGTATTGACAGTACTGGCTGCTTCTCGAGGACCGACCTCCTCGAGAATGTGCTGATGTCTCTCTGAGAGTAAGGGGGACCAGCGAGGGTCCCCTGCTGTTTCATCGGCTATCTTGGGAGGGGGAGTCCCTCCTCGAGGTGGCGAGTTCGAGGGTTGTTGAGCCCGACGAGTTCTTCGAGCATTGGCTGTGGCTTTTTAGTTTGGCTACCCCCGCAGACGGCGCCAACCTGTTTCGGGTAAAAACTTGTAAGATGGGGGATTAGTCAAGAATGATGGTCGAGGACCGTTGAAGGCGACCAGATGCTCAAAGAGTGCTTCAGGACCTACAAATAAAAGGATTAGACTACCACGGGGGTGTTTATGGGATCGCCCCTCCTACGCTCAAGTCAGTAATGGAAGTTAGTGGTTTAGTAAGAGTGGTTGGTCTAGAATTTATTACTTGTTCATTGATGAGACATTGGGTATTTATAGCATTGTGGATTCCCAGAAAGGCAACATTGATGCGATGGGCTTTCGGAAGACCAATGGCTATACTACTGCTTTTTCAGGCAATAAGCCTTTTCAACCCCATCTGGGGATCCCTAGGCAACCTAGAGCTAGGTCAACTTCCATGTGGGACCCACTACGGCACCTGTCTGGGTGGGCTTGAGAGGCTTTTACGTAATTATTGGGCTTTTGGTATATTGGGCCCAAACAATAAGTTTATCATTAAGAACTGTAACTCGTAGGAATTACAGGTCAGATTCGTAATTTGTGTTTTTCGACAGTTTATGGGTGTTTTTAGCTAAAATGTTATTTCACAAAAGTTGTTCGTATCGAAATTTGACCCAAGATAGGATCAAGAAACGTTTCATTTAGGGTTCATAGGAGAAAGTTATCCCTATTTTAAAAGTCTGCTGAAATTAAGTACAATGCATGTTTATTTTCATGTGGAATTAGTTGGGGGTAAAACTCTAGACTTTCGTATATATATTTTGAAATGAGTTTATGAGTATCAAATATACATTAGAAATATTAATGTAGATTTTATATAAACTAAGAGAGAGTGTAAGTATTGTTAATATTAGTTAGTTATGTCGTTTGGAGTAAGAGGTTAATATTTTATAAAGCCATATTTAATTAAAGTTCATTAACCAGTTAAGCCAAGTCTATTATTACTTAATGAATACATATATGTTTATATTGTAGATTTCGGTTTCATTGAGGGGTCGTACTGGTTAAGATAATAAATTTACTATGCGTTTCGAAAAGGTAAGATTCTTATTAAAACTTTCTATAGCTATGAGAAAAGTTTTAAAAGATATGTATCTCATTTTGGTTAAGATTGGTTTGAATGGGAAGAAGTTCTTCAAAGGTAGAAAGTTTGGTTTTCGAACCACAGATACAAGGAGTTACAATAGGTTTTGGTGTTTTCAAGCTATTGAGATTGCCTATGTGGCATCTCGAAAATATAATTTCGTGTTTTCAAAATGGTTGAGATTACCTGAGTAGTGTCTCAAGGAAAATGGAACTTTGTCGGGTTTGTCTCGACATTACATATTAGTTGGGGGGCACATTGATCAGTGCCTCGGACTTATATCTTCTGCTACGGTTTGGCTGTTTGTGGGGGTGTGCACACTAGGGGTTTTTGTCTATAAGCCATCCGGAGGGCCTAGCTAGCCCAAAGGCAAGGAAAATGTGTTCCATTCCATAGGTTTATAACTCTATCTTTGTGAAGGTAAAGGAAAGAAAAGATTTGTCTTAAGGAAAAGACAAAAAGGATTTGATTTAGAAAAGGAATGCAAGAAAAGGTTTTATACAGCTTGCTAGTTATTATTTTTATTCAAAAGAAGATGATTTGTAGGATACATTGATATCCTACCTGCATATATGTTTGGCTTTATAGTATGAATCTTGCTCAGCCAGTTTGGCTGATACTACATGCCCTATATATGTGCAGGTACATGAAGATCTTACAGGTAGGGTGTGGGGTGTGGGGTGTGGGCTGAGAGCAACGTTCCACCAACTTTTGCTAGTTAAAGTTATGGTAGTTCTTTATCCACTGCACTATATATGTATATATATTATCATTTTGGGACTTAAGGCTGTAAATATTAATTCACTTAAACCTTTACTTGTATGGACTGTAATAGTTTAGTTAAGTTTTGCTTTGACTTATATTTTAATTTGTCTGCGTAGCTCATCCTTAACTGTTATTCTCGCAATAACCGTGGAATAACACTTTTGGAATTTCGGGTAATTATGCATGAATGTATTGGCTTTTGAGCTAGATGAGGATTATTGAGAATTTGGATTGCTGGTTTGATGAAAGAAGTTTATAATTGGACGCGAGTCCTAAATTGAATTCTAGGCAGTCTATATTTCAGACGGAGCTATGCCGATTTTTCAGTAAAATTTTGATATTATTTAGATTAGATAGTAACTCGAAATATCAGGGGTGTTATATAAGAATAATCTCAAATTTGGGCCATAAACTTAAAAAGTTTCATTGTGGATAAGCTCTTAAAAAAATAAACCACTAGATGAATTAAGTACTAATCATAGACAAAATTAGTTTTTTCTACATATTAGTTTATATCACATGATACTAGAAAAACGAACTATCTTTTTCATGTGCTAATGAGTTTGATGGCAAAGGGGATAGATGGATGGTGGGAATAATAAAAGACACATGTTTTCAATGTGTTTTTTTACATCGAAATACGTACACACAATAAAGAATAAGAGTTATAAAGATGCAATAAAATTTGTGCTAAAGTATCACGCAAGATCATGAGCCTAGGATTTGTCCCCGAGTGACTTTGGTAATACAGCACCAATACATGTGGCTAGCAAGTGTCTTGATGTCATTTATTGCCCAATGTGTTTTAAGTGATGGAGACACCACTTAAAAAAAGTGATGGAGAAGAGACGAAACATTATTTACGTACTTGACAAGGACTTTGAAAGTTTGTTCCTTGCCCAAAAAAAAAAAAATTGAAAGTTTCTAATTGATTCCTTATTTTATACTTCCTCTGTCTCATAATATAGTGCTTGTTTCTTTTTACATGGTCTTCAAAATGAACCTTTGACATTTGATATCTTCAATTCCTTATGAATAAAAAGTATAAAAAGTTGATATTACGAAACTACATATTGAGGCGAATCTAACAAGATCCTACATGAGTATGTTTTCTTGTATATACTAATAAGAAAATTTGGTCAAAGATTTTAAAGTTTGACCCACCTAAAATGAAATAGGCACTATATTATGGGACAGAGGAAGTACTAGATTTTTGCTTTTACAACGGTGAAGGGGAATGATAAACCACTAACGGATAGTGGATTGCTAATCCACTATCCATGGCATTTATGTAAATTGGCGAAGAAAACAAATCAGCCCTCTTCCCAATATGCTTGCCGTGTCGGCGTGCGTGTCTGTTGTCCCAAAAGGCCAAGACTCTTGTTTTCCCCATTTCTTTTCTTCTTTTACAAGGATTGCTTTTTCACTTCTCAAAAGAAAATGTTAATGACATTGCAATTTGTATAGATTATAAATTGTACTTCCTCCGTTTCTTTTTAATTGCAACACTTTTTTTTCACAAACTCCAATGCAAAATTTGGATTGGAGAGAGGTAGAGAGGAAAAAAGGAGAGGGCCCCATGTAATTGGTGAGAGATAGAGAGAAAGGAAAACCAAAAGTAGAAAGTATTGCAACTAATTAGAAATTTCCATTTTAGGAAAGTGTTGCAACTAAAAAGAAACGGAAAAAGTAAAACAATTATTATTCTAAAAAATGAAAAAGACCAACTGTTATATTTTTTCATGTTCTATAAATAGAGACTAATATTAAGATATTTTCATGTACTTCAATTTTAAGTTTATTTCTCTTCTTTCATAAAAAAAGTTTATTTCTCTATTTCAAAGAAATATCTTATTTTTCACACACTTTACTACCAAAGATACTTCCTCCTTTTTTTAGCTATATCATATGCTCTTTGCACGTTTAGCTAGGGCTGGCAAAATTAACCCAACCTAATAACCCGATATGAACCTAACCTAAAAATTCCGGGTTTGGGTTGAGATTTCCAACCTGAAATAAAAAAATGGGTCGACCCAACCCAAACTGGAAAATGGGTTATGATCAGGTTGACTTTTTGAACCTGAAAACAACCCGAACAACCTGATTTAGAAGTTGGGTCAGATTCAGGTCGGGTCAACCTGAAATTAACCCAACTTTTATAATTTTTATAATTTATTTTATGTTCTTCTAACTTGTATTAGGCCAAGCCCGTTTCCAGAATCTTCTAAAATTCTAAACATATAAATAAAATCTTCGAAATTTAATTAAATTGACATTTAAATTCAAGACTCACTTAGCGTGTTGAATTATTGCAATGCTTAAATTTAATTTCAGGTCATTTTGGGTTGGTTTTGGGTCAACCCGAAACCGGAAAGGTGGGGTTCATGTTATGATTTTCGACCTGAAATTAGAATCAGGTTGGATTTGGGTTAGGGGTAAGTGACCCGAGATAGAAATCAGGTCAACTTGAAATTGACCCAACTAGACCTGATTGCCACCCCTACGTTTTGCCGACCCATAACTTTGAACTATTATATCTTTAATAAGGTATTAAAACAATTCTAAAAAGTTTATATTTTGAAAGCATAGATCTAGGCGAATCCAATGAGATTCCACGCGAGGAAATATCTTTAAAAAGTTTATGTATGAATAATACAAGATGGTCAAATAGGATTTGCGAATATTGTCAAAATTCAAAATGGTAAAACGAGAAAACGAAGGAAATATCTATCTGCTTGAATCATTTTGCTTAAGTTCGAGCAAGACAAGAATTAGTTAAGTTATTGCTATGTATTTTTGTTATTGTTAAATGTGTAACGTAATTCTATATTTATGTGTAGTTGTTATTATTTAATGCAACATTTTGTTATTAGTATTTTCTATGATTAAATTACCAAAATTGATAGTATTATCCAATTTACGATACTAAATTATATTAAAGATTTTAATTTAGTTAGGCATATTTTAGGAAAACATAGTCATACGAGATCTTGTTAGATTCGTCTCAATTTATATATTTCTAATATCAACTTTGATAGCTTTTACTTATTAATAATTAAAGATATCAATGTTTTCAACCATGCATCTGCAAGCGTGAAAACATGAAATGGTGCAACTATTTCTAAACGGGAGAAGTCTATCGTTCCTTTCGCTGCCATGGATCCCCCTCATACTCTAAGGTAGGGGTGCTAATGAGCCAGGGTGGCTCGCAAACTATTCGATCGGCTCGGTCAAAGATCGGCTCGAGAGGGCTCGACTCGAGTTCGGGATCGGCTCGAGACCTTAACGAGCCGAGCCTGAGCCTAGTGGAGTTCGGCTCGAAAGCTCGCAAACATGTTCGAAAAATTTTAAAGTACAATTTTTTATATATTGATTTTTAATCCAACTTGAATTTCTACTAAAAAAACATAAGGCCCAGTTTCGAGCCCACTTCAAATATATAAACCAGATTAAAATTTTCAGCCCAATAAAAAAGTACAAACCAAATTGAAAAGTAATGAGAATTACTTCTTAGTTCCGTTCCTAGTCGTTCAAGCCTTCAAGGGTTTCGAAAACCCTAACTCTCTAATTTCCAGCTGAAACTTCTCCAGCTTCGCACACTTGACAGTAATGCTGCTCTTCGGCGGCGTTAGAGTGGTATTCCTTTGGCGGCGATAGCGAGGTCTTCCTTCCGCGGCGAGCATTTGTTTCCAGTTTTGCGTGATCCAAATTTACTTGTTTGGTGTTGATTCTTTTCTTTCACTTGGTCTGACTTGTGATTTACATATACACATTACAGGTATGTTTGATGGAATTATAATAATTTTTTGTTGTGGCAATAGTCCTGAATTGCTAATTTCTTCATTGAAAAACATTTGTTACCCCGATTCACTGGAACTCTTGGTGATTTGTGCATTGTCTTGGGCTGTCTTTCATCCAGAAATCATGTTATTTCTGTCAAAAGTGAACTTACTATTACGAGCTTCGGATAAATTTATGCTTTCAATTGATTTTTTTGATTCAATTGAACTTTTATTGAGATCGCTAGACTGTAAATTTTTCTTAATATTGGAAAGATTTGAAAATGAAGGTGGTAGATTTAGGGTTTGGTCTTTGGTAGGATTATTTTTTCTTGAGCTTTTTCGAGCCGGATAGTTTGCGAACCATCTCGAGCCGAGCCGAAGTTTTATTTTTTCGAGCTTGAGCCGAGCCCGAATTTTCGAGCTCGAGCCGAGCTTGGACCTTCCCATTCTCGAGCCGAGCTCGGACCTTCCCATTCTCGAGCCGAGCCGAGCCTGACCAGGTTCGGTCTCGGCTCGGCTCGTTAACACCCCTACTCTAAGGAAAGTGGGTAGACAAAAAAAAATATCAATGGGAGTAAGTAACTGTATTTCCCTAAAATTGCTTAAGGAAAAAACTCTATCAGCTAGTGGTCGGTATGGCCACTATCAGGGATAATCTTGTACTACCTCCATTTCTAAATAATGGTTACACTTCAACTTTTAACACTATATATTCAATATTCACAAATGTCAATTTTAATATCATTTGTGATTCATGGGTAAGGAAAAATATAGTCATGTGGGATCTTATTTAATTCATCTTGATATATATATTTTTAGAATATTAATTTTTTAATAATTTTTATAAGTACAAAATTAGAGTTATTAATGAACATGACAAATGACAATTAATTAATAATTACTTGAGTTTTGCCTTATTCGAATAAACATAGTTATAAACATTTTCTTGAAAAATCTATAAACATAGTTGCTAAAATAATATTTATTCATTGAATCACCACGACAGTTGATGATATGAAGACATATGTCTATGTGCATATATGTACTAATTTTTCAGGTCTAATCCATGTAAGTGCCTTTAAATATATATATTTTAATTTGATGTATTGTACTATTACTATTTGTGCTATAATAATATTTATTCATCGACTCCAGTTGATGATAAACAAACCCATATCTATGCGCATGTTTGTTCTATTTTCTTTGGTCTGATTCAGGTTAGTGAATTTAATTTTTTTTTGTTACTATTTCGCATTTGATTATATTTTTTGAATTTTTTTGTGAGTTTTGCTATTTGACGCCTTAAAATTTCCTACTAACACCTTAAATATAGTATTTGTATACTTTATACATATACCATTATACCTCCATTTCTTTTCTCTCTCCTCCTTTCCCCACTTCACCTTCCCCTTCCCCCTTCTTCCACACCATGACTGCCACACCACTGCCGAACTCCATCATCGCCGTCGTACCACCACCATTGTCGTCGACTTCATCGCCGCCATACCACCACCACGAAACTGGATAAGAACAACTGCCAGCCCCATTATTGAAGTTGAGAGACTGAATTTTTTTTAAAAAAAAAAATATAGGGAGGCGTCCACCATGGACGCCCCACCACTGGTGGAGTCGTCCATGGCAGGCGCCTCACCCTGTGGTCAAGCGCAGCCATGGACGCCTCCACCGGTGGTTGGGCGTCCATGGTGGACGCCTCCCTTTTTTTTAAAAAAAAATAATTTTTGGATATCAGTGATTTTGGGTTTGGCTGTAGAGGGAGAAAGATTGAGAATTACATGAAGAGAGTAAGAACTAGAATTACATGATGAGAGTAAGAACTAGTGGTCTAGGCCTCATACTCAATGCGTATTTGATTTTTAGTTTTTTTTATTTTCAGTTTTAGTGCTTCATGCTTTAGTCATTAATGGTAGATTTTGGTGAGGAACTTAAAAGCCATTGAAGAAAGGAATAGGGGATATTGTTTGCAGAAGTATATAAGTTTTTATCAGAAAGTACAGTTTTGGAAAAAGTTTCGGAATTCAGTCTTCATTTTCTCTGAGATGTTGAACTTATTTTACAAGATTTATCTTCTGGTTTCATATTTAGACTTCCAATGTGTGAATTAGTGAATTTAATTTTTGGATTGTTGGTGATAATGTCAAGCTCGCCGGGAAATTGGTGGTGGTAGTGGCTCTAGTGGCGCAATCTATAATGGTGGTGAAAGAAGAAAGGGGAAGGGAAGGGGAAGTGAGGGAAAGAGTAGAAAGAAATATACAAATACGGTATAAAATACGTATTTTTAGGGCGTTACTAAGAAATTTTAGGGCAGCGTTTAGCAACCCAGTTTGTTTATTGACCCAATAGCTTAGTGAATGATATACAAACCTCAATTTATGTGGATCTTTCTCCTATTTATCCAGTCTACCACATGTAACTGCCCCTAAACTTTTCTGTTTGTGATTGTATTGTATTATTACTTTTTGTATAATTTTTTTCATCGACTACACACCTCAGTCGATGATATACAGACCTTACTATGTTTTTTTTTTTTTTTGATTTGGTAAGATGAATAACCTTTAGGTTACCCTCACACAGGGCCCAACCCAGAGGCCTAGGAACTTGGAAAGAGGGGGGAGCTGTAAGGGAAATTCTCCTCCAGGTGCCCCTCACTTGGTGGGATTCGAACCCCTGACCTTGAGGTCATGAGGTGAAATTCCTACCAAGTGAGCCAATCTAAGCTTGGTTACAGACCTTATTATGTGGATGTTTCTCCTATTTCTCCTTTTAGTGTCATGTTTTATTTGTCGTATACATTGAACGAAATACTGAGTTTTTATGCTTAGAATCTCTTATCGTGATGTCGGTTCCCAAGTAAATGAGTTTGGCAAGGCACGAGGCTAGGTCCACGAGGCTAAGTCCGAGTGGAGAGTCTTCGCTATACAATACTTACGGACTACAACAAATGTTGAACGTGTTAGGATCAATGAAGATTGTGTTGTTAGATACTCCCTCTGTTGTTTTATCATTCTCACTTTTCTATGCACGTCTCCTAATGCACCACTTTAAACTTAAATATCTTTCATTGTATATTAGTAAAAATTATAACGATTGAATATTAATAACGTACTAATTGAGATGAATCAAACAATACCCCACATGACTATATTTTTTCTTATAAATTGAAAAAAATTGAGAAGATTCTCTTTAGGTATGAATAGTGCCAAGATTTCAAGTGAGAAAGATAAAAAAAAAAAAAAAAACAGAGGGAGTACTTGTTTGAGGAGTGGGCCAATGGTCAAGATGTAGAACCTACCATAGTCGAAACGTGGCTGGGCCCGAGGGAATTAAACCCTAATATAAGGATGTAAAAATCTACAATGTCGCCATTATATACCCCCAAACTATGACTAAAACCATGATATAAACCAAATTACGGGGTTATATTTTGTAAGGGATAATATACCATGTATATCCCCTGTACATGCTAATATTTTGTAAGGGATAACAAGTTATATTTGAAAATATTTATCGAGATGGATCCAACAAGATCCCACATGACTATGGGCCTGTTCTATTCAACTTATATTTGCTTATCTAAACTTATCTAAGTTATTAATCTTTATTAGACCTTGTCAGAACTTATCTGAACTTATTCGACCTTATTAGTCCTAATTAGAACTTATTTTTGCTTAATTAAACGTATCTCAATCTAGACCTTATTAGTCCTAATCTGAACTTAATTTTTTCTGATAAGGACTAAAATTTAGTCGAACAGGACAAGGCCTATGTGTTTTCCTAATGTATAAATGCTACAAGATGGTCAAATAGAATTTATGAATAATGTCAAAAGTCAAAATGTTAGAACTAAAAAAGCATATGACATATCTATCTAGCTTAATTATCTGGCTTAAATTAGGCAAGGTAGGAATTAATAAAGTTTTGCTATCTTTTATTATTCTTTAACATGTAATGTAATTCTATATTTATGTGTGGTTATTAGTTAATTCAATATTTTGTTATTCTTATTATATTATGTGATTAAATTACAAAAAATATACTATTATCCAATTTTGGTTATGATTAATTATTAAAATGCACTAAAGCGATATAACTACATTAACTATATTAGAATTTCTCTAATATTTTTTAGACAAAAACAGCGGTTTAGCTTAAACTAACAGTGGTTTATGCAGGAGGCTACTTTGGTTGTCCATATTAGAGTTGCATGAACGTAGTGAATAATAGTATGAACATGGTTTTGGAGTACATAAATATACTAAATATAGGAGAAAACTGCGGTTTTGCATACACAAACAATGGTTTATGCAGATGGCCACTTTGGTTGGCCATGTTTACTAGGTATTAGACAACATAGTCAACATAGACAACCAAAGTGAACTTCTGCATAAACCACTGTTTATGTATCCTAAACCGCTGTTTTTGTCTATACATAAAGAGTTTGTGTTCTCCAAACCATGTTTGTACTATTATTCACTACGTTCAAGCAACTCTAATACTTAGTAAACATGGCCAACCAAAGTGGCCATCGGCATAAACCACTGTTTGTGTATGCTAAACCTCTATTTTTGTCCACATATATTGCGTTTATGTACTGGAAAACCTTGTTCGTACTATAATATTGTTTATGTATGCTAAACCGCGGTGTTAGTCTAGATATAGAGTTTGTGTAGATATAGATATAGAGAGTTTGTGTACTCCAAAACCATGTGTGTACTAGTATTCACTACGGTCATGCAACTCTAATACCTAGTAAACATGGGCAATCAAAGTGGCCATCTGCATAAACCACTGTTTGTGTATGCAAAACCGCGATTTTCCCCTATATTTAGTGTATTTATGTACTCCAAAACCATCTTCATACTATTATTCACTACGTTCATGCAACTCTAATACATAGTCAACATGGACAACCAAAGTGGCCTCCTGCATAAACCACTGTTTGTTTAAGCTAGACCGCTGTTTTTATCTAAATACAGTTTGAGCATTAATAACTCTAATTTTGTACTAATATTATAAAAAATTTGATATCCTCAAAGTATATATGGAGAAGCTAATAAGATCAATTATGAAATTTATGAATACTTTATTATATTTGATAATTGTAACTGACGGGGCATCGCCTGGGTTAAAATACTAGTTACTGATTATAAAGGGTTATAATATGAGTTAGCTACCTTCCAAGGACCTAAAGTATTCATCTTTTTTCCGCTAAGGACATAAAGTAATTTTTTGCTCCTCCAAGGGATTACTTAAAAACATAACTTAACACCGTTAACACCATTAACCACCAAAAACAGAAAAATTAATATAATAGAAAAAATCAACTATTAAGCTATAATTTTCTGAAAAACAAAACAAAACTATTAAGCTATGAAACTAGAAAATAGAGTTTAAGAATACACAATTAGAACATGAAACTAATTAAACGTGAATTTTCTATGTTAGCACAAAAAACCAACACCTGCTTTCACTTGGTGTTGGGAAACAACATGTGATGCTTGATTAAAAAATTATAAAGCTCCTTTAATCCAAATTTTCATTTATTTCGTTTGTTTAGTGTACTGCTAAATGATTTCCTAGGCTAAATCGTCTTCTTCCTGGTTTTTTTTTTCAACCTTATTCATGAGCATCACACTTGCTTTAGTTTTAAGTATAGGTATTCTCTTTCTCTCGTCAAGGTTCCAAATTTCTCACCAAAAATTTCAAGATAAAATCCAAATCATTTTTTTTAAAATCTAAGCACAAAGTAACATCTTAATTAATCATATTTTCAGTCAATTTAATGGCACAAACATACAATTTTTACAGAAAATAAGAATTAATCCAAGAAGAGATATCAAAAATATAAGACAAAAAAAATAATTATATGATAGCAAAGGAATTGAATTTTCTCACCTTCACAAATGGGCTTTGATGAACATAAAAACAAAGATGAATGAGTTTCTTTTGATGAAGAAAGTGATTTTTCCTCTTCTTGTGACTGATCTTTTCTCACAATGAGTAGAAAATTGTAAAGGAAGCTTTAGTTTTTTTTTTACCTTTTCATACTATTGTATTTCATTATTAAGTTTGCCGTTAGTTTAAGCAAATAGGTTAACGTTCGTTAGTGTTGATCCCTTAGGGGAGCAAAAAAACACTTTAGGTCCTTAACAGGAAAAGATGAATACTTTAGGTCCTTGGAAGGTAGTTAACTCGTTATTAATATCGTCTTATTGGGAGCATACTCGTGATGCTTAACGGTTGTAACATCGTAGTAGGACGACTATTCTAGCGTCGTCAAGAGTGTTTACATTAATTGGAAGTTAATTTTTCCTATATGGTAAGCAATTTCAGGGCAATACAATTACTTACTCCTATCGTATTTTATTAGTTTGCCCACTTTTTTTAGAGTATGAGGGGGATCCCTGGTAACAAAAGGAGCGATATACTTCTCCCGTTATTTAAAAATAGTTGCACATTTTATGTTTACATGCTTGCCGATACATGATTGAAAACATTTATATATTATTTGATTATCAATAAGAAAAAAAAAATTAAAAGTTGATATTAAAAATATATATATATAGAGACGAATCTAACAAGATCTCGTATGACTATGTTTTTTCTAAATATAAATAACCAAAGACAATCAAAGTGTAAGAAGTAAATGGTAAACACTATGCTAATGATGCAATTATTTTTAAATGGAGGAAGTATGACAAAAGCAATGAAGATTAAAGTCGGGAAGGTAAGATGTGAATGGCATGGGATAGTGGACCCCACAATGATTGTTAAGAGTATACCCATTGGATGATCTCATATTAGAGAAATTAATATATTTAATATCATTTAGTATCCTGTATAATTAAGTAATACGATAATTTGATAACTAATCGTATTCTAAATTGGATAATAGTATCAATTTAGGTAATATAGTCATTGAAAATACAAATTACAAAAGATTGCACTAAATAACAATAAGTACACATAAATATAGAATGACATTACACATTTAATAATAATAAAAGTACGTAGCAACTTAATTAATTCTTAATGACTTAAGACATATATATATTTCCTCCGTCTTTTTTACTTTTACCATTTTGATTTTTGATAATATTCACAAATCCTATTTGACCATCTTGTGTTATTCATACATAAGTAAAAACATAATTATGTGGGATCTCGTTGAATTCGTCTCGATATATATTTTCAAAATATCAGCTAATTATAATTTTTACTTATACCTAATTAAATATATAATTGTTCAAAGTTGTGGGTCGACAAACGTGCAAAGAACCAAAAAAATGGAGGAAGTATTTTTGTTGGTGATAAAAAGTGTGGGAAAACAAGATATTTCTTGGAGATAGAGAAATAAACTTTTTTTTTTAAAGGAGAGAAATAAACATAAAATTAATGTTTTTGGAAATATCTCAATATTAGACTCTATTTATAGAACATGAAAAAAATATAGCAATTGGTCATATTTTTTTAAAAAATAGTACTTCGTTTTACAATTTATAATCTATACAAATTGCAATGTTATTAATTGGTTTCCTTTTGAGAATTGAAAAAATACATCATTTAAAGAAAATAAAACTGGAAAATAAGAGTTTGGACATCAAAGAAGGAAAGTGGCGCTGATTAGCCTAATGTAAATGTCGCTTTCAGATAGGAGAGAGGAGAGAGTACAGATGAAAGAGAAAATTGCTTTTCACTTTTCAGAAACAACACATTTGCTTCACCTTTTTACCAACGCAAATTTACTATTATACCCTGGATAGTGGGTTGGTGGTTTATCATCCCCCAACGGGGAGTCGATGATAATGGAGATTGTTTGATGTGTGGACAAACATATTTGGAGCTTCTAATTGATTCTTTATTTTATACTAGATTTTATTGCACGCTATGCGTGCGAGACTGTGAGTCATATTAACGTTTTTTTTAATTAGTTATTTATTATTGTTACAAATTTTTTGGTTCGAACATATATTTATAATTAATTTTATTTTTTTAAATATGTTCTTCTTAAATCAATGTTTCATTAATTTTTTTAGTTATTTGTTCATCATTATCCAAAATAGTATTGAGAAAAGGAAATATAAAGCAGAAGAAAGCTTGTGCTCAAATAAATTGAAAATTTTTGTGTATGAGGTTCAATTGTTGAATATTAATAAAGTGGATGAGTTTGATTTATATAATAGAGATTACCAAATAATAAACAACATTTAAGTTTTAAAATATTATCAATATAATTATTAATATGAAATTCAAGTTTTTTTTCTTCTGATTGTGTCAATTAAGTTATATTGTCAATTTAATTTTTGACCAAGTTTTTCACATATATGTAAGAAGAGGAAATCATTCTCTTTAATTTAATATTTAATTCAAATTTCAAATTCAATTCCATTGTTAAGTTGTTCATTAAATATATATGGCAAGTAAGAAGAAGAACATATTATTTAATATATATAACCATTTAAATTCATTAAGGATAAATTAGACTTTTTGTAGGGGGACACCATCTTCCTCCCCCTTCCCTTATATAATAGAGATTAGTAGTTGATTACTTTTACTACATGTTCTTCATTGATTATGTTGGACTCTTTTATTTGCATATTCTGAATTGAGAAAGATTAGATGACTCATTGTTAAAGTCTTCTAGAAATCTCCAAATAAGGGTATTTTGGTAATTATCACTAGTGGAAAAAACATCTTATGCTACTTGTCAAGTGCTCCGGTTGACTAATCAACCCAAGCACTTGTGAATAAGTGCTCCGGTTGGTCAACTGGAGCACTTGGAGACTCTCTCATATCAATTAATTAAGGGATATTATCTCAGATTACCCGGACTTATTGGCTTTTTTCCAATATAACCCTGACTTTGGCAGACCTGTCTCCGATAACCCTGAACTTGATTTTTGTCATTAAACTGGACGGAATTTATCACGCCGTTAACTAGACCCTATCTTGGTTTGACTTTTGCTAAATTCATCTCTTTCTCTCTCTTGTTCTTCATCTCTTCTCTCTCTTGTTCTTCATCTCTTCTAGATCAATCAATTCTTCTGAATTTACCGATATTCCATACAGATTTCACTCAATTTTTCTTTGAAATTAGCGTTTTCTTTCAATTTAGCATTGTGAAATTTCTTGTTATTTAGTTCAATAATGGATTTTGGTGGACCTCGCAAAAGAGGCACACCTGAAGCTTCTGTTAATGGCCATGGCGGCTTCAAGAAGTCTAGTCCTGGTTCGTTTTTCTCTCTCTATACTTCAAGAAGGCTTGGCTGATGTGTTTTTAGTGTGCGAATATAGTTTCTGTAATTTCTGAAAGAAATTATGGCAACTTATAAAAGATTTAACTGAGAATGGCGAAAAACGAAATCTTAAAAATTGTGGCTGAAAAAGTGAATAAGTAGTTGAGAAATTGAAGAAAAATAATATAACTCACTGAGAATAAATAATTAATGTTCTTCACAGATTTTTTGGAGTCCTTCACATCTGGTGTAGGAAGCAAATCAAAGCCTTGCACAAAGTTTTTCAGGTTCAAATCTCAAAACTTATCTAAAACAATTGTTCTATATCTTAATGTAATATGTTATGGATTAATAATATTCTTTTACAAAATTTATGCTGGTAAGTGCAATTTATATTGACTAATGAATTCAGCATCCAAAGTTTTGATACAGGTTATACTGTTTATCATCTAATCAAGTAAAGAGAGAGACTGATGATAAGTAATGGTTGATACACTCAGGTATATTACGGGTAGATGTATGGAATGTTCTTTAATGGGCATCTTTTGATTGAAATTTTGAGGCAATTTAAACCTCACTGTTTACTTCACCGAGTGTGATTCATTTAGAAGCCAATGATTCGGATTAGAAGAGATGAAGAACAAGAGAGAGAGAAGAGATGAAAAACAAGAGAGAGAAAGAGATGAATTTAGCAAAAGTCGAACCAATTTAGGGTCTAGTTAACGGCGTGACAAATTCCGTCCAATTGAATGACAAAAATCAAGTTCAGGGTTATCGGATACAGGATTGCCAAAATCAGGGTTATATTGGAAAAAGGCCTATAAGTCAGGGTTATCTGAGATAATATCCCATTAATTAAACTCTCGCGCGCACTAAACTGATGTACGCGTACTAATATTTTTTGGACCCACTCTCTCACCCCTTATTCGAGAATCTTAACTCTCTCCCTCTTCTCTAATTTTCTCCTTTCTCTCTGCTTAAATTCGAACCCCTAGTAGTAGGGATGGGCAAGGGTTAGGTCTAGCTGGACCCTAGACCCGGACCCTATTTGTTTTTGCAGACCCGGACCCTAAGGGTCTAGGAAAATTGGACTCGGACCCAGACCCTTAGGTTCTGTAGGGTCTAGGGTCCGGGTCCAAGCCTATTTCTTTATTTTTGCCTAATTTATAGCTTTGTATCTGAAAGTCCATAAATTCATATTGTGTCTCATCTATATCAAAACCGAAATTACACATATCCATAGTAAAAAAATCTCACTTAGCAAAACCGAAATTTTTAACAATCTAATCTCATAATGTCTTTAATATAAATTGAAAGAAACAAATGAGCAAAGTTCAACCTCTAGTAAAATCAATACAGAACTAACGTCCATTACTACAAAACCTTGTATCTATCACACAAATCCTAACAAGTGTTGGCGACTGGGGTCTATTACTAATCCTAAATTCTAGCCTTAAAACGCAAATCTGTGTTGAGGACGGTAAGGAGTGAGGACAGTGGCGAGTTGGCGACTGGCGGAGAAAACAAGTCGGCGCCGATGCCCGGTGGTGAGTGGTGGTGAACTGTGAAGAGAGTCAAGAGACTCTCTCTCTAAGTCGGCGCAGTGACTGTGAGTCGGAATAGGTTTTCAAAGTTTTAGTTTAGGGCCTTTATGAAATCAGTTTTTTTTTAAATAAAAAGGTAAAATTTATATATTTAATATTTTTAGGGTCTAAGGGTCGGGTCTAGGTCCAGAATATCCAGACCCGGACCGAAAAAATCACTTGGATCCAGACCCGGACCCAGACCCTTACGGTCTAAAAAAGTTGGACCCAGACCCTTAAATTACGGTCAGGTCCAGTAGGGTCCGGGTAGGTCTTGGAACCATGCCCATCCCTACCTAGAAGTTGAAGAACATCAGCGAGTGTGCGGCAACTACGGGAAAGAGAAAAATCAGACCAATCTTCAGAGATATTCGTGGTATTTGCAGATCGAAAACCCGTAGATGGTCGGATTATTGGTTCTTTAGCGCCGTTCTTCAGCAGCGGCAGTAGGAGGCAGCGGCGATGGTGGTACAGAAGCAGTAGCAACAGCGCAAAATCCGATGATTGTTCAAGTTAAGGTTTCAATCCCTAAATAAAGAAAAATATGATTCTTTTTTTTTTGTTGAGAATTTGTTGTAACATGCTTTTTCGGTCACTTCTTCAATCTTATGCTCGACAAAAAGCAGTTATGGTGGTTCGAGTCTAGTCTTGATGATTTCCCTTAGACTGTTAATCGTACTTCTCAAATTCGCACCTACTTAGGTGAAATCTGCGTTTTTGTTTTTGCCTTATTTTTGTTACTTTGACTTGAAATTCATGATGAATTTCGAGTTTCTTTAACATTTCTTGAGAATTTACTCGTTTTATGCCTGAAATTTGTTGCTTCTGTTGGAAGTTGGAGTTCATTGTGTTATAAATTTTGATATGTTCAACATTATTGTCCATATGAAACTTGAGTTTCATATAATGTATGAATCGTTCGATTGATGATCCAATGTTAATGAGAAAAACCAATTAATTTCAAGCTATAATATATGGCTTTTACACATTTGCATTGGGTAATTTCTATGCCTTTGAGGTGATAAATTTCTTCGTGGTTCCTGTGAGGTTATATTATCTGTCCATTTTTTTAGGTCTGCATTATTATTTATGTTCATAATTTATTGTCTATATTCTTCCGTTTTAGATTAGGGACTGCTTCTCTATACCACAGCAAGAGTGACCATGAATCTATATTATTATTTATGAATTATGTCTATTATCTAGTCCTTGTGTATCATATATTCGAAATTGCTTCAAGAATGTGCAACTTTCAGATGCTATGTATCAATCTTATCTCATTATCGCAAACTACTGTCTTTTTGCATCTGGAATTCCAGCCCCAATCCTTATTTTGAACATACAAAGCTTACCAAGACATTCACATTTCTTGATGGACTACCAAAGCGACTGCAACTTCTATTAAGTGGAAGGAAGACATGGTATTCTTCTCTTGTTTTTGAGGTTGCTTCATTGCTTGGTAAGCTCTGATGGATTGTTTGACATTGGCATCTGAAATATGTGCAGGGAATCCCAAATGGTGTAGATAATGAGAAGAAAGGGAACAAGAGAGCTCATATTGAGGAGAGGTAGATTTGTACCTAATGATCTATGGGTTCAATCTCAAACTAGACATTAGTTGTAGCTCTTATGCTTTTTCCTTAAAATCAGAATACTTGTGAAGTGTAAATGTGTAATGCTCGCCAATATGGTTGTTGCTACTTGAGAAATTTTGAGTGGTAGATATGGTTTGGGGGATTAAGCTTTTCATTTTGAGTGGTGGACATTTTAAGTCTTGTCTATATGCCTTAGTATGTGAAATGAGTGTTGCGGATGGGGGAGAGGCAAGCAAATAAAATTTGTGAGAGATAGGAAAAGGTTTTTTTTTTGGGGGGGGGGTATAATGGATAGAAGAACTTCATATTAGTATACGTAGCTCCATTTGTCAGCATTTTCCCTCAAACTTGAATTTTCATCATGTGGTTTGCTTATGATTTCTCTATTGTGATTCCTGATTTGCTCTACTGAAGCTCTATACATGAAGCTTCTATTGGAATTGTGTTACCTTTCATATTTGGCACATGTATTAAAGCACTAGTACAGAATCGATGATTTTCATCGGATGCGAGGCGCCCATTTGCATCGGACCCATGTCGGACGGCACAGGTCTCGACACAGATGAGAGAGACAGGATTTGCGTTGGACTACCATACGGCGCAGTTGATGAGCTATTTGTGTCGGATTGTGCTCAACGTGCGACGCACATGAAGCCTCGCCCCCACATACAATAGGCCCATATGCGTTGCATGTTGGGCGATGTGCGACGCAGATGATACATCACACATGCCTTTGCGTCTCCCATCTGCGTCGCATGCAGAGTTATATGCGACCCAGATGATCTGCAAATACCCAGCACACGTAGAAACGTAGATGAGTTGCCAACTAATGCCAGCAGCCAGCCTTACTCATTTGCGTCGCACGTAGCACTACATGCGACGCAAATGAGTGTTTTTTTGTTTTATTTTTTCCAGCTTCATATTTATTTTTCATATACTAATGCTTAAATTAATAATGTAAGGATTTGGAGGCAATGTAAATAACACGTATCTCTATATTAATAATGTCAAAATATGTATTATAATTTACAAACCACTATAATCGATTTAGAATGAGAGACAAAAATATGTAAAATAGATACAAACAAATTACATTGCAAATATGTAAAAAAAATGTAAAACAAAAACTGATCTAAAACAATCGAGGATGAGCAGCAGTCGATGTTTTCCGATGAAGAAGAACCAAATCCAGATTTGCAAATGAAAATAAGAATTTCACAACTGAGAATTAAAAAGAAAATCCTAGACTAGGATAAATGGCAAAAAAAGTAAATAAAATATCAGATAAAAAAAAAAAAAAAAAAAACAAAAGGCCATAATTTTCAGATGCATGAACTGAATCTAGAACATTTTTTATTTTTCAGATTTGAAAATGAAAAAATCAATTTTCAGAACTGAAAATTAAAACAGAAAATTAGATCTAAAAATGAAAAAAAGAAATTGTATTGATTTGGTTCTTCAGCATCTGCTGGAGCTATGGCGAAAGGACCGGAAAAAGGTAATGGTGGACAAAAATTGAAACAATCTGATCAGATTCTGAAGAGGCCTCAAACCATTGATGCGAAGAAACAGAAGAATGTTAATGAAATAGGAGAAGTAGCTGCTCTAAGCTGGACTTCAGAAGAGGAGAAAAGATGATGAATCTCTTGCTTCAGCTGATCTTAATGCTTCAGCGTTGGATAGAGCTAATTTCCTTGTGGCTAGAACACAGGTTGATAACTGGATTGCATCAATTCGAACTCCGATAAGACAATCAACAAATCAGGTGAATCCTTCACCTCATCCTATGCAACAGTTAGTGAGTAATACTGGTCATAATGCTGATAATAATGTCAATTGCAGGCAAAATTTGTTTGCTAGCATAAGAGAAGAGGGTATTGATTTGACTGTGGTTAATAATGATGAAATTGCGAAGGAGGTTACTACAGAAGTTGTCATTCTAGAAGAGGATGTCAAGGATGAGATTGATTTTTGGGATTCATCCATTGTTTGTTATGTGTTAGGTATTAAGCCTACTTATCGGATAGTCAATGGATTTATTCGGAGAATTTGGGGAAAGTATGGTGTTGAGAGAGTTGTCATGAGTAAGAATGGGACTTTTGTGGTACGATTTCGAACTATGGAAGGGAAGCAAAAAGCTATGGATGCTGGACCTATTATGTTCGATAAAAAACCTGTGATTATGAAGAGTTGGCACCCTGATTTGGACCTCATGGCTGAGACTGTGAAGGTGGTGCCAACTTGGATCAGATTACCAGGATTAGCATTGAAATATTGGGGGCAAGTGGCTCTGAACAAAATTGCTAGTTTGGTAGGCAAACCAATTCGCACTGACAGAGCAACTGCACAGAAGGATATCATTGAGTATGCTAGAGTGTTAGTGGAGGTCAATTTGGAGCAACAATTCCCAGAGGAAGTTCAGTTTGTGAATGAGAAGGGGATCACTATGACTCAGAAGGTTAGCTATGAATGTAAGCCAATATATTGTGGGGATTGTGGAGGTATTGGCCATACATTAGAAGAATGTAGGAGAAAGAAGTATGAACTAGCTTTAGCAAAAATTAAACCCAGGCAAGTGTGGGTGGCTAAATCTATTGCTAATCCTGGTATTCAAGCTTCAAAACCAGTAACACAACCAGGTGTGCAGCAGGGCAAGAATGATATGAATCTTGCTGATAACAGAAAGCAAGGTTCAGAGGTGGAGAAAACCACTCAGAATTCAGATGCACTAAGGAACAAGAATCAAGAAGGAGAAGCAGCTAAAGCCTTAAATGCAGAGGTTGAGGCTTCTACCAGTGTACAAGCAGAGATGCAGGATGTGGTGAAGGACAGGCAGGGAAGTGGGGTAGTCATTTTACCTCATGGATAGTATTGGCATATGGAATATTAGAGGCCTGAATAGCCCTTTGAAGCATATTGAGGTAAAAAAAAATTTGTCTCAATATAATCTAGGGTTGTTTGGGTTACTTGAAGCTAGGGTTAAGGCTTGTAACTTTTATAAAGTCTTCCCTAGAGTATGTGCTGGGTATTCAATTGTTACTAATTACCAATTTCATAGAGGTGGTAGAATTTGGTTGGTTTGGCTTGCTCACATGTTTGTTGTTAATATTTGTGAATCTTCTGCATAATTTATTCATTGTGAAGTTTTACATAAAGCTACTGGGAAGAGCCTTGATGTTACTGTTGTCTATGGTTTTAATGGTCCTGAAGACAGAGAGAGTTTGTGGAGGGGTTTGGTAGATATTAGTATAAGAATTCAAGGTGGTTGGGTTGTGATGGGAGATTTCAATAATGTCCTTAATCTGGGGGATAGAATTGGTTCTTCAGTCACCTTGGAGGAAGTGTCAAGTTTCAGGCAATGTGTTAGGGACTGCAATATCTTTGATGTGGGAGCTAGTGGTCCTTTTTTCACATGGTCCAATAAGCAGGAGGGGGAGCATTGGGTGTTTTCTAAAATTGACAGAATTCTGAGTAATGAAGCATGGCAGCAGTGTTTTAGATCAGCAAATGCTATGTTTCTTCCTGAAAGCGTTTCTGATCATTGCCCTTGTGTCATAAAACTTGATAGTAGTGTGGTGAGTAGAGCTAAGCCTTTTAAATACTGTAACATGTGGGGCATTGCTGAAGATTTCATGGAAAGAGTGCAGGCAAATTGGCAGCAAGATGTTCAGGGGGTGCCTATGTATAGGCTTGCGGTGAAATTGAAGAGGTTAAAGAGCTGTTTGAGGTTGCTTAATAAGGATAGATTCTCTAACATTGAGAATGAGGCAAAGATGGCTTTAACTAGACTTACTGAATTACAGTTGGAGATTCAGAGTGATCCTTTGAATGCAGATCTTCATATGAAAGAACAACAAGCTATGCAAGAGTATAATATGCTGAATAAAGCTAGAATGAATTTTTTGAAGCAAAAGGTGAAAGGTGACTGGTTGAAAGGAGGAGATGAAAATACAGCTTATTTTCATGCATGTATTAGGAAAAGAAGAATCCAAAATCAGGTTTACAGGATTAAAAGCATTGATGGTGAGTGGAAAAATGATAATAAGGGGATTGAACAGGCTTTTACTGAATATTATGAAAGGCTGTTGGGTACATCTGATGACAGAACTTGTGCTGTTAGTTCCAGAATTGTTAATGAGGGTCCTTTGATAACTCCAGAACAGCAACAGGTATTATGTGATCAGTTCACAGGTGAAGATGTTAAACGTGCTTTGTTTGAAATTCACTAGTAGAAAAACGTTATTTTGCGTCTCATAAATTGCATCGCACAACTGGATAACCGACGCAGAAGTATCATTTGCGTCGGATGGGTGTTGACTACGACGCAAATCATGATTCATGTGCGCCGGACTCGAGGTGCATTCGACGCAAATACTTAAAGCAAATGGGTGAGAGAATAATGTGCGTCGGATGCTTCGCTTTGTGCGACGCAGATAACTAAAAACGATTTGCGTCGGATCCCCTGCTCTCTGCGACGCAAATCATTGTATTAAGATCTGCGTCGGAGCTTCTGGACCCATCCGAGGCAGATGATAGGCCCACTTCTCAATTAATCGCGCCCAACTCTTAAAGCCCCACTTCACCCTCTAACCTAAATTCCCCACTTCTCAACTCTTAACCGCGCCGCTCCCTCTTTCTCCCCTTCTTCAATCTTTCAACCCCCTTCTTCCTTCCTCAAAACTCTCATCTTCTTTCTCTCTCCTCCACTCTATAAAAAAACCCATATAAATTCATCTCTTCTTCTCAAAATTTCGAACAAAAAAAGTTGACGAACGAACGAAGATGTTGCCTTCGTTATCTTTATCGTCTTCTTCATCTAACGAGCTTCTTGTTGCTCCTGATTGCACTATGAACATCGAAATTTGTGATTTTTGCAATTCTAATCACTGGTAACTATTTTTTCTCAATTTCTTCTTATTTTTGTTGATTTTTTCTTAATTTTTTGAGTTGATTTTTGATTTTTTTTTCTCACTTTTGAATTTTTGCCTTTTTTATTTGTTTACCTAGTTGAAAATTGCGAGTTATGAATGTTTCATATTGAATGTTCGGTTTTTTATTTTCATTTTTTAGATCTGATTTCTTTTTGTTTAATTTTTTTTCATGCTCAGATATGGGATTCATCTCGAAGTCTTTATCTCGAAGCCATGGTTCTTCTCGAAGTCTTCCTCTCGAAGCGAATTTTTTCGGGTGAAGGTACTTCAAGTTTGTAATTTATTTCATGAAAACGTCGACCCGGACTAGTGTCACAGCCCATTTGTCGACATACAGGTTTTATTTGCGAAAAAAACATTCACTTTCGTGGGTTTTATCAGGAAAAGGGGATGAAACTTCTAGTGCTCTCCAACTGTTCGATGAAATGCCTCAAGGTTTGGCTGGAGAAGGAAATCCTGCAGATGCCCACCAAGTGTTTGATGAAATGTCTAAAAGAAATGGGGGTTCTTGTTCTGGCGAGGTTTTAGAATCAGGTGTTTGTCAGCAGGAGATGACTTAATTGACTTCATTTATTTCAAATCACAGCGAACAGCGAGAAGGACACAGTTACAAGTTGGTAATTTATTTCCTTTTTAAAAAATTTAGGCTTTCACCCCTCTTCTCAAGATCTGAGTAGTATCTTTAATTCTGTAATTTTCTCTATTATGATTATTCTGTAATTTTCTCATTTTAATTTTCTGTAATTTTTGTCCTTTTGGGTTCTGTAATTTATGTATTTTTTTTGTAATTAGTGTTTGTAAAACACCACTCTTCTACTCAATGTAGAACACCACTTCTACTTTTTTTTTTCATTACTGTTTAATTTGAGTGAGTTGAAATTCTAATTGATTTTCTGGTTCATGAAATTAATTTTTTTTAATAAAAAAATAGCAATTTGCGTCGGATGTGGACTTATGTCCGACGCAAATCAATGTTTAAGGGGCAAAATAAGGCCCAAAGCCTGTGGGTGTGAGATTTGCGTCGCATGTTGGCAATGTACGACGCAAAAGGGTCTTCATCTGCGTCGCACTTTGTCAAGCATCCGACGCAAATGCTTACCATTTTGTGCATGATGGGTGCTGCTTGTAGGATCATGTGCGTCGGATGTTGCTTAGCATCCGACGCAAATAGACTATAATCTGCGTCGTGTCCTAATCCGACGCAGATCATGTGTCTCTCATTTGTGTCGAGACCTGTGCCGTCGGACCGATGTCCGACGCAAATAACGGTCCCAGGTCCGACGCAAATCGTTAATTCTGTAATAGTGATTCTTGAGAATAAGGCAGTAGGTCCAGATGGCTATTCTAGTGGTTTTTATAAGAAGGCTTGGCCTTGTATTGGGGAGGAGGTGATTGAGGCTGTGTTAGATTTTTTCCATTCTGGTAAAATTCTAAAACAGATCAATTGTACCACACTTTGCTTAATCCCTAAGTGTGAACAACCTAAATTTGTTACACAATTTAGACCCATTGCTTGTTGCAATGTGATCTATAAAGTGATTTCTAAGATGTTGTGTTCAAGATTGAAGAGGGTTCTGCCCAGTATAGTGGATCAGGCTCAAAGTGCATTTATTGAGAAAAGAATGATTATGCACAACATTCTTATCTGTCAAGACATTTTCAAGCAATACAGAAGTAAAATCCTTCCTGCAAGATGCACAATGAAGATAGACTTGAGAAAAGCATATGATTCAGTACATTGGCAATTTATTGAAGATTTGATGGTGAAGCTGAACTTTCCTAATCAATTTATAAAGTGGATTAAGAACTGTATTGCCACTCCTTCCTTTTCGTTAAGCATCAATGGTAATGTTTGTGGCTTCTTTAAAGGAAGGAAGGGTCTCAGACAGGGAGATCCAGTTTCTCCTCTTCTCTTTGTGATGGTCATGGAGTATTTTACTAGAATACTCAAGTTGATGAGCAGGAGAGCAGATTTCTCTTTTCATCATAGATGTGCAGAAGTGAGGCTTACCCATTTAGTTTTTGCAGATGATTTGATGCTCTTCTGCAAAGGGGATGTTAAATCTGTTGTTCTAATGATTAGAGCTTTGAAGTCTTTCTCTCAAGTGTCAGGGCTTCATGCTAATACAGATAAGACAGATGTTTATTTTGGCAATGTGAAAGAAGGTATTCAGCAGAGAGTATTGCAAGATACTGGGTTCACAAAAGGTACCTTCCCATTTAGGTACTTAGGTGTACCAATCTCTGCTAGAAGACTGACAATTGCAGACTGTGACATTCTAGTTGATAGAATTGTCAAAAGAATTTTGTGTTGGTCTTCTAGACATCTGTCATATGCAGCTAGAAGTGTCTAGTGCAAGCTGTATTGATGAGTATACATACATATTGGGCTCAAGTATTCCTAATGCCTAAGAGGGTGTTGGAGAAAATTATGCAGATTTGTAGATCCTTTCTATGGGAAGGGAAAACTCATTTGCACAAACCTCCCGCTGTGGCTTGGGAATGGGTGTGTAAATCGAAGAAAGTAGGGGGCTTAGGTGTTAGGGACAGTGTGAGATGGAAAACTGCAGCTATTGGGAAGTTAGTGTGGCAGATAGCTCAGAAAGAAGATGTAATGTGGACTAAATGGGTGCATAGTGTCTACATTAAGGACACTAACTGGTGGGAGTATGAAGCAGCACAGACTGACAATTGGGGCTGGAAAATGGTTTGCAAAGTGAAGAATCAATTTAAGCCTGCTTATAATCAAAATCAGTGGCTTGATGGTACTAAGAAGTACACTATTAAGGAAGGGTATGGTTGGTTAATAGGAAATCAGGAAAAAGTCAGTTGGTATCATTGGGTTTGGAATAAGTTAAATATTCCAAAACATGCCTTTATCTCTTGGCTTGTAGTTTTAGGGAAGTTAAGAACTAGAGTGAATTTGCAAAAAGTAGGCATTTGTGCAGATGCTGCCTGCTTATTGTGTGCTCAAGGGGAAGATTCATGTGTTCACTTGTTTTTTAAGTGTCCATTTAGTGAACAAGTCTGTCGAGGCATTATGAATTGGCTGAGTATTTCGTTCAGATCTCAAGAGAGCCTGTACACAAGCTGGAAAAAGTGGGGCAGGAAGTTTAGATCAAAGAAGCAGCAGCAGATTAGCTATGAAACTTTGGCAGCTACTGTATATTATGTGTGGAAGGCAAGAAATCATTCATTATGGCAGGGGGCAGTGTTAAGGCCTGAATTGATTATTAAACAAATACAAGCTGAGATTAGTATTAGAGTTAGAAGCAAAGTGCTTAATAGTTGGAATAGTAGAGATAGGGAATGGCTTAACTCATTATGTAATTTAGCCTAAGGTGTTTTGGTTTGTTAGTTTTGTTGCTGTTGTCTGGTTTCTGTTTTTGTTGGGTGGTTGGTGAGTAGTTTTGTTGTGATTCTGCTTTAGTATGAGCAGTTGTAGGTTGTTTTTGTTGGCAAGTTTATTGCTTTTGGTAATATACTTACATTTTACCAAAAAAAAGAAAAAAAGAAGTTGTGGACTACGGTAAACAGAAAATAAAATTTAAAAAATGAAAAAACGAAATTTTAGATCCAAAAACAGAAAATTGTAGATTACAAAATTGTAAAATCAGATTTAAAAATTGAAAAAAAAAAAATCAAGCCTGTACTCAAATCGTTTGAATTCATCAGGCTCGGTGGTTCTTCGACTCGCTGGTGTTTCTTCGGCCGTCGTTGTACTGATTCGTCATTTGTCCGTCGCTCGGTGGTTCAATTGCTGCTTTCTCCTCATGTCCGTCGCTCGTCGTTCTGCTTTGCTCGTCGTTCTGGTTCAATTACTGTACGGCGGAGATGGTGATGTGGGTGGTGGTGGAGTTAGAAGGGGAATGACGTGGCAGTGGGAGGAGGAGGACAGAGAGAAACGCTGGTGAGAGGAAAGAGAAAAACGCTGGAGAGAGAGAGAGAGAAGGGGGGGATGAAACGGCTAGGATGAAAATTAAATGATAGGGTTTGAAAAGGAAGTGGGCTTTTAAGATGTGCGTCTCGTGGGAACTAAACGCGCAAATGGAACCCATGACTTGCGTCGTGTCTCATGGCCATGCGACGCAAATCATGGCCCAAAACTTATTAATGGCCATATGCGTCGCACGTGGGCATCATGCGACACGCATAGCTTCTGTTATGTGCGTCGCATTTTTTGCCCATCCGACGCACATAGTTGTTTTGCGTCGCACGCTAATTAAATACGACGCACATGGATCGTCTTTTGCGTCGATTCCCTGTTGCATGCGACGCAAATGAGTCATCTGCGACGTTTGTCCTGTTGTCCGACGCAGATGATGAGACGCAAATCGTCGTTTTTCTACTAGTGAAGGCTTTGTTCCTTTTGGGTATATTGTATGCATACATACTAGAAAAACACCAATTTGTGCTTTTAATTTATTCTTACCTCATACTTAACTTATTCTTAACTCATATCTGACTTGTTCTTAACTCGTACCGGTTATTCTTTTCCACACAAAACTAGCTTAGAAAATTCTCAGCATCCTTGCTTGACTTTGGGTTTCACAAACTCTTGACAAATACTTCTGGTTCCTATTCCTATTTGATGTCTGATTCTTTGATATTTTGGGTATCCAGATCCGTGGTAATTGTGTGTGCATTTGTATGACATTTGCATTTCTGAATATATTTTTCTGCTTGCATAAAATAATGTGATATGCTTGCTTTCTCCATGTAATTTCTGTTTATATGAATTGCTTGAAGGATACATCTTTGGAGATGTGGTCCTAGAGATTCCGATTTCTGTTATTATCTCAGAAGTCCTTGTATATGACTCAGACATGGTATGTTTCATCTGGTGAAAGGTTATTATATGCATGAATTAGATTTATTAATCTGACTTGAGTGCATCAACATCTTATGAGTTTTGTTAGGTGTAGAACTATACTCATTTTTCTGTATTGTGATTATTATTTAGGGGAATCACCTTGTAACAGATATTTTATCTTAATTTTTCACCAGAACCTCAATAAACAAGCTTCTGACAACTATAAGTTCTGGGTTAACAGTGAAAAGTGATGAAGCAGTTCAGGGTTTCTGTGTGGCATCTAGGGCTGAAAACCCTATGAGCCAGCGAGGAGCTCCAACTATGGTAGCTGCTGCTCCACCAATTAATATGACAGGAGTACCCCTTCTGATATGAAGAAGAAGAGAGGTAGGCTTTGGAATTATGGTCCTGATGGTGCTGTGGCGGCCACATTGTCGCCAATGCCGATTTCGGCTTCAATTCCTGTCAATGGAGACATGGAAACAACATAGAGCAAGGCCTTTTCAGACTATAAAGAAGGCACATAAAGTAGAGTTTGAGAGTCTAGGTGATAGTTTTTACATCTCTTTTAAATAATTATTGTTTGGTTTTTCTATTTTCCTGCAATTTATTTTGGTTGATGGTTAGTGAAATGGAGGTTTAAATTTGCCTTAAGGATGTCTGAAATAGGGATTCATTCGTTGCTCGGCCCTAGCCCCCAAAGGATCTTTTCAAAATAGTAACCACATTATTTCATATGAATGAAATTGACAGCTTTTCCTATTTCATGTTCTGGTTATTTTTGAAGACTGGATGTGATTTGATATTGTTCAATGGGGGAGATTAAATTGGGTGGGTGATGCTTAATTTTCCTGTGTCCACATGGAAACTAGGATGCAAACTCTTTGTTCAGGATCATCATCTGGTTTTATATGTTCAGGATTTCATGTGCTACTCTTGTTATGTACCTGCAAAATTTGATGTGTGATGCTTTGGCTCTATAGTTTTGGAAGAACACTCTGATGTGTAGCTTTGTCTTTGTTTGCATTTTGGTTGGGAATAAATTCATGTGGCCAGATGATCATCGCTGCTGTTTATCTGTTAGTTTTGGCTTGATCTCTATTGAAACTAGAAGTATGTTATAGTTAATAAGTAACATGGAAGTGATGACAAAGTCCTAAAATTAGTATCATTTAGTTATGTATGTTCCCAGAATTTGATGAAAGTTTCACGTAACATTGGTCATGTCTCACTTGGGATACACTTTTGTTTAAGAACTTAGCACATTCCACCAACATTGATTAATACTAGCTTATAACTTTTAAGGAAACTATATGCAATCTCAACTTTGACATCTGTAAATATGAAGACCCAACCTTCTGAAATATCTAAATTCGACAAAGAAAAGTAAAGCCGCTGCTCTTTATGGCCAATTTTGGTTTTGAAGAAGTATTTAATCTGGAATTTGCTGAAGGTATGTGTTATGTTTTGCGATTGTCATTGAAACTTGGTCTTAATTTTATTGTGTGTAAAGAGTGAGAAAGGTTGAATTCAAGTTTTATCAATAGTGTTTTGTTACTTTTTCTTCCATTGGTCTATTGCTGAATTTTGTCAATGATCCTAACTGTCAACAATTATCTGATCATATAATTAGGTTTTCACTTTTTAGATAAAAGTTAATGTGGATGAATATAGAATTAGCATCATGTACGATCCTGCCAATGATGGAATTCGGGAGGTCTAAATGTGGGTACCCTTAAACCTAACCAATCAAGTTTTGTAGACAGCCATTTAAGTTAAACTCACGTCCAAATCAAAATTTGGAATGAATAGTTCTTATTATGATCTGATCACCACTGAATTAATCTCAAGAGCTGATGCAATGCAATGAATTTGAGTTTAATCTAATCAGATCTCATCCAACTCCAATCAACCTCTGCAAAGAGCTTCCTACTACTCGTGATTACCTACAATAATGAAGCTCTTATATGCACTTAATCACATATGAATGCATCACAATCTGGCTTGCAATTATGTCAAAGATCTGATAGTTTATGCTTTATTGTTGCCATATGGATTTGGTGCTTCTATGTTGCTGATGAGTGTCATTAGTGTTTTTACTATGTTGGTGTGTGTTGGCACTGATTGCGAGTGCCCGTTCTACCATATGTGTTGACAGAGTCAGTAAAGGATTCCATGGAGGGTTCTAGGAACCTATCTGTTGTTGGAGACTGACAGTTACTAACTCCGGAAACTGACAGATACCAACCCCCTTGCCCACTGTATAGTGTATACTGTGTCTTCAAATCCATGTGTTTCTCATTTTACATTTCTTACCCAATCTGCCTCTAGGCTTATACTATAGTGTGTTCTTGTGATCATAACTTATAAAAAGAACTTTGATTCGGTATTGGTTGATGAATACTAATATATGAAGTTATCCAGGAGATCGACTTGCGTATTTCGTCGATGCAAATTTCACTCCTCGTGTAATCTCTATGTATAGAGAAAAAGGCAGTCTCTGTTGAGATCACTTTAACTTGGCTCTTAATGTGGCAAACTGCTTCACTTTGATTCGGTATTGGCTATTTTTTTCTGTGTGGTGTTTTTTAATGAATTATTTGATACAACAATATGATTTATTTTAATAATCTGGTGCTGGTGAATAATATGTATCTGTTATGGTGAATAATATGTATATTTGTTATACTTCTGCTCCACTACTACAATTCTTTTTTTTAAGACCTGTTTGTACAACAACAACACTTATTATTATTTTTTTTTATAAAAAAAGTCAAGAGCTCCGGTTGTATGAGAAAAACAGAGCACATGACTCACTAGTGCTCCGGTTTTACCTTATTAACCGGAGCACTTAATGTATTTTAAACATATAAAATTCACAAGTGCTTCGATTTTTAAACAACCGAAGCACTTGTAAATCTAAGTGCTCCAGTTGAACAAGCACTTGATGAATAGTCAAGTGCTCATATGGCGTCTGCTACGGGTCAAATACGGAGCACTTGTACGGGTTTTAACCGGAGCACTTGATGTTTTTTCAACTAGTGTATATAGGTTGGAGATTAGATAAGTTTATACCAAATCCCAGTCCATTTTGTACCAAAATTTTCACTTTGGTACCAAGTTAAAATTTTGTATCGATGGTAAGAGTCAATTTGGTATAGGTGTCAAAGTTATAATTTTCTTACCGTGATTTAGTACGAGCTTACTTTTACTTTGGGACCCTCAGCCTGCGAAATTACCAAAATACAATTGTTGAAATCTATTTCAATTTTAACAATGCACTCTAGTAACAACTCTTCCAGATGGTATATTGCTGGCATGTGAGTATTTGCCATCATGATATTAAATTATTATTGTTTCCGCATATTATTAGGGGTGTAAGTAAAGTAGACTATGAAAAGTCCAGCGTTCAATCTAGTCCAGTCTAAATTTATCGGACTAGATTGGATTGATAAATACTTGGACTGAACTCGGACTCAAATTTTCGAGTCCAAATATTTTTGGACTGGATTTGGACTCACCGCTTTGGTGTCCAATAAGTCCAATTCAGTCCACACACACCCACACACACACACATATATATATATTTCAAATAAATTTCTTTAACATTTTTGTTGACATTTTAATCTTTTTAACATTTCCTCTCTAAAATCTTTTACCTGGCGCCAAAAATTTCACTTACTCTCTAAAAGTCTAGTGAGAACTGAATAGACAAAAGTTACTGTAAACCTTTTGACGCCTTTTATATTTTGCAAATAGCATTTTATAAGACATGAAAGATGTATGTAACTTACTTTGTAGAATGGATGTAATGAGTCTAATTTTCCAAATTTCAATGATTCAATCATGAGAAAATATTGTGAACCTAAATCGGAAAAAAATATTATATATAATAATTGGACTGGACTGGATTCAGACTCAAGAAAAAAGTTTAGAACTGAACTGGGCTGGACTCGAAAAAACTTTTCATCGGATTTGGTTTTAATTTTTCGAGTCTAAAAAATTTTGGACTGGATTTGGATTTGGCAAAATCTAATCCAGTCCAATAATCTACATACACGGCTACACCCCAACCTATTACTCCCTTCGGTCTTTATTAGTTTACCCGTTTCTTTTGCACAGAGTTTTAGGAGAAATAATGTTGTGGGACATAGAAAAAAAGAGAAATTATTATTTTATATTAAAGTTGAATGTATGTGTGATAGGAAAGTTAGTAAAGTTATCCGGATAAAATCCGAAATCCAATCAAATCCAATCCGAATTAGTAATTCGGATAGGATTCAAACTGTGTTCGGATTGGATTCGGGTTGAGATTTTTTAAGATTTGGATTTTCGGATCGGATTGGATTGTGGGTAATTGGATCCAAAAATCCAATATAACCGAATAGTAATATGCCTTGTATTATGTATCTGGATTGGGCTTAAGTGCTTAACTGAATTTTCTTTTTTAAAAAAAGCCTAGTCCATAGCTCAGTAGGCGTAGCACTTCAACCCTTCCCCTAAAACCCTAACAACACTTAATTCCTCATTTCTTAAATCTACTAGGTTGCTGTTGTGCTTAATTTATTTCATCGAAAAATTAGAGTTCTAAAAAAGCGGATTTTCGGATCGGATCCAATCTAGAGTATGAAAAATCAGATTGGATTGGATCGGATTCAAACTCTAATTGGTTTGGATTCGGATTGGAAAATTAAAATCCAAATTTTGTTCGGATCGGATTAATTAGGCTCTAATCCAAACCGTACACCGAATTTTCACCCCTAGTTAGTGGTCCCATTCCAAAAACAGAAACAAAAGAAATGGGGTAAACTAATTAGAGACATTCCAAAAAGAAATACGGGTAAACTAATAAAGACCGGAGGGAGTATATCGTGTTCAACTTTATTTTTGTGGCTCATGATCCTCATAACAATTGAACCACCTATTTTTAATCAATGGCCCAATTAATCTTGAATTAAGTTTTTCTTTAAAATTTTCCAATGATTTACTCGTGCATGCATGCGTGATGCATCGTACTAGTTTGGACCACTTATTTATGGGCACAGGCTGAATATACTTTTTTCCAACATCAGCACATTCACCAAATGCTGAATTGGTGATGTGTATAACTTAATATTTCACGTAGCTTTTGGCTGCGTTTCAGAGAACAATTCAGAAGTGCGAAATCTCATTAAAAAGCCCAGGAGAGAAAATTCCCAATCATGGATACGTCTATTGTTCTTGCAACTACCATTTTTGCAGCCCAATCAACTGCGTTCTTAGTTACCCCAAAAACAGAAGCGCAAATAAAGATTAGAAATAGTGGACTTATTGCAGCTGCTTGCTGTACGAATCGTTTTAGTACTTTTCCTCTGATGGAGAGCTCTTTCAGTGGACATCACACCCCATATGCAGTTAAGTTCTTTTCTTTGTGTTTAATTTGGACAGCAAAATACGTACAGTTAAGTTTCATCATTCCCCGTTTAAATTGATTATCTTTGGTGGGCTAAAAGTTTGTTTTCTTTCACTTAATATTGATAAACTTAATTTATTTTTGATAATAATAATAATAATAAAGAATATAATAAAAGTAACTTAATCCTGGTTATGTTGAGTTTTTTTTTCTCTCTTTTGTTTGAAATTGTTTATTTAGTGTATGTATCGTAAAATATGTCTTTAAGGGTTTCTATTGGGTCATGGGCCTCATGGCTATGTCTGGCTGTGGGCAGTGGGATCCAAGATTTTGAGTAAGAGGTAGTGTAATATTGTCATAATACCGTATACCTAAATCCTGTCAACCAAATTAAATTTAAAAAGTTATAAAATTCAAAAACAACCTATAAATATTGTAATAAAAGAAAATTACAATTGTTTGTGTTGAATTCTACAAATTCTAATTGATCATCTTATTAGATTACAATTATTTATGTAGAATAATTTTGTTAGCTTGGTTGAGTTGGAGAAGACATTATTATATTACAATTATCTCCGCTTTCATTTTATGTCCTTCATAAAAAAAAAAAAGGTAGAAAATCAGAAACATGGCTCTCTTGTTTATTCTTCTTAGTTTTGAAAAGTCACAATTCACAAAATCACAGTTCGTCTAAATCCAAAAACCCACAAATTCAAATTCATTAATCACAATTCACAAATACATAAACACAAAATCTTTGAATTTACAATTATAATTTAGGTGAAAAAACAAATGAAATGAATTCAAGAGAAAAAAAGGATGAAGAAACTGACTTCATCTACACTGCATAAAAACTGCACAAGCGAAGCAGCCAACCACTGTCCACTCCTCACAAGAGTCCCCGATGCTAAATTGTTAGAGTATTTAAAAATACATCCATTAATTATGTGGATATCTTAAAAACATTTAGTAACATAAGGATATTTTAAAATATCTCCTTGCAGCATATGAGTATTTTAGAAATTTTCTAAATATTTTAAAACTTTCACTAAACATTTGAGCCCTTTTTATGGATTTCATTTATTTCATATTTTTGATTTTCTTTTATCTTTCGTAATGTAATTATTGTTTACTTACTATTTCTTCCCTTACATCAGAATTTATTTATGTCAATGATAAATGTCTCAAATAAATGTCAAATGATATTATTAACATATAACATGTAAAATTACGACAAAATACAAAAACAAATAAGTTTATTCGACACTAAATCATTTTTATTTATTTGTACACCTCTATTTATACTTTTACAAATATCGTTTCAAAAGAACTCTCTAAAAAGATATTATAATAAAAATCGTAAAAGATTTGCTAAATATTAATCCATCAATACTTTATTATTTTTTTTTTTTCTTATTTTTCTCTAAGACTGTTAAGAAAGTCTAATGTTTTCACGTGACAACTATGCACAAATAGGAAAATAAGGGGAAAAAAGAGTGAGAAAAGGAGAGAAATAAGGGAAAATAAATTAAAGAAAAATGGTTAGAAGAAAAAGCAATTGTACAATATAAGTGATCGGAAAAGAAGTTGGCTAAAATAAGGATTCATATGATTAAAAGAAGTTTTATTGAATAGCAAATGTTGGAGGATTTCTTTTTGAATACTCACATGCATAGTAATCGGGTATATCTTTTGAAATACCAACGTGGTACTAGATATTTTTTCAATACCCATTTGGTCAAAGGATGGATCTTATAATACCCATTTGTCAATTTGGCTGAGCCACCGAGGCTACCTACCAGCCACCCATTACCACCAGTACAAGGCTCCATCGCTACTAACAAGTCCAGGCTATGGATGATAATAAAACTCGGATTCGTGAATCTAAATCCATTTTATAGGATCTAGGTCTATGAAATCCTGGATCAAGCGAAACTTGATGGAATCTGGATCTAGGATATGGCAGTATTGATCTGGATCCTACTCGTGGATCGTTTTCTATTTTGAAATATATCAACATATATATAGTTAAATGATATTATATTTTTTATGATGATTAAGATAGTAAAGTGAACTAAATAATTGATACTTCTTTTTACAATAATAAAATATTTTGGTGTTTTATTTTTTTAAGTGAAAAAATCATGTGGATCCAGATCCATATCTATGCATCAAATAATGGATTTGGATATGGATATGAATTTGTTCAATCCAGCGAATTTGAAACAGATCTGGATCCATGCATAAAAATACGAATCTAATTTAGTATCCACTAGTATCCGCTTCAAAGCCAATCCGTTGACATCCTCATCCAATCAAATAAAAAAAGAAGGGCTACCATTTTGTCAATGAAGTTGATGGAGAGTCAGAGAGAAAATATGAGAAATGAGTAGGGGTGTAAGTGGACTCGAAAAAGTCATAAGTCCAATTCAATCTAGTCCAAACTTGTCGTACTGAACTGGACTGGACTAAGAAACAATTGCACTGGACTCAGACTCAAATTTTTGGACTGGGATTTGGACTCACCCCTTTGGAGTCCAATAATTCCAATCCAATCCAATAATCTTTTAGCATATATATATATGTCTCTGTTTTCTCTCAACTTAGACCGAGGTATGTATCTAATTTCATTTTATTAATAGTATTCTACTTGAATTTAAGCTTTCCAATTTTATTTTTCCTTTTCCTTATTCTGATGTTAGTAATTGTATTTTAATATTAATCTTAATTGTTGTCGTGCTCGATCCTTGATACAAATTGGATTATATTTAGGGATGGCAATTGGGCGGGGCGGGTGCAGAGGATGGTACCTCCACATGACCCACACCCGCATAAAATTATCATCCCCATCCCCGCCCCACCAGGTACGTATTTATACCATCCCCGCCCCACCACCCGCATGGTATTCGCACCCGCTTCGCAACCGCGTCATACCCACATATTTATATTTTGCAAGATAAAATTATTAATAATATAAGTATATATATAGAATTTTAAGAATAAATATGCGGAGTGGGTGGGGATGGGGCGGGGATGGGGTGGGTATGGCATAAAATCCACACCCGCTCCATCCACCCATAACAGGTACGATTTTAATCCCCAGCCCGCCTCATCCCCGCCAAACCTAGACCCATCCCCGCCCCACTTGGGCGGGGATTGGGCAGGTCTCCTACTTGACCCGCCCCACTGCCATCCCTAATTATATTGAATGGATGATGTGTGAGGTGTATGATCCTCCTATTTGTTGTATTTTTATTGTTATTTTGGACTGATTCCTATATTTTACAATTTGCATTTTATTATAGGCTTTAAGAAAGTATGTAACTTACTTTATGAAATGGATGCAATAAGTTTAGTTTTTCAAATTTCAATTGTGAGAAAACATCGTGGATCTAAATCTAAAAAAAAATAACTGGAGTAGACTGGATTCGGACTCAAGAAAAAAAAGTTTCGAACTGGACTGGACTAAAAAAAAAAAAGTTTGGATCGAGGTTTGGACTCAATTTCTCGAGTCTAAAAAAACATTGGACTGGATTTGGATTTGGCAAGGTCCAATCCACTTCAATCTACTTACACCCCTAGGAATAAGGATCAAAAGGACCCAAGGAGGAGAGAGAAAAAAGAGAAGTGGTTGAGTATAGGGTTTATGTTAATCCACAGTTCACCACAAGTACAATATATTTCTTTTTGTCCATAGCTGCCTTACTTACACTATTTTTTGCTAGAAACTACCTTATTTTAAAATTTTGTACAAAACTAGCTTTGTTACGTTTTGTTTGTTGACCACTACCTAAAAACTTTTTCATACGTTTGACTGTAGTTTTCCAGTGAGTAAAATTCATGTGCAGGTCATGTGACTTGTTATTTTCCTTATTTTTTCCTCCTTCTATATTATTCCCCCCTTCTCCTTACCTAATTAAGGATATGCACATGGGTTTTGTACAAAATAGAAGGGGGGAATAATATAGAAATAGGGAATAAAATAAGGAAAGTGACTTTACCTAACTAAGGATATGCACATGGGTTTTGTACAAAATAGAAGGGGGAAATAATATAGAAGGAGGGAATAAAATAAGGAAAATAACAAGTCACATGACCCGCACATGAGTTTTACTCACTGGAAAACTACAGTCAAACGTCGAAAAAAGTTTTTAGGTAGTGGTCAACAAACAATAACGTAACAAATGTAGTTTTGTATAAAATTTTGTAAATAAGGTAATTTCTCACAAAAAAGAGTGTAAATAAGGTAGTTATGGACAAAAAATCCTTTTTTTAATTAGGGTAAAATGTGCTACATTTGTTACTAAGTGGCTCCGTCAATGGTTGTGAAGTGCTTGAAAATAAGGATTCCTTACCTTTTCCCTCTATTCCTATCTTATACGACCCACAAATATTAGACCAAAAAATTATGTGGGTTGTGATTCAAACAAAATTTTCCTCCTAACCAACTGAAAAATAAAGCTTCTGTTTATTGGTTAAGAATGGATGAAGTATATACAATTTAAGAAGGCGTTTCTTTTCATAAACTTGTTTTTATTGGTTAAGAACAATGCCTATGATGTTAATGGATTACAATAAATAATTACAACATGGATACTTAAAAAAAAAAACCACATATTTGGTGATAGGTGTGAGACATTAGTATAAATATCGGTAAGAGATTTTTTGTACCGAAAATAGCACACAAATTAAATGTATTACCATTATCTTTACTGTATATATATAAATCGGCCGTTGAATCTACGCAATTTACGGATTTAGGATATTTATACATGTTTTAGAAGGAGATACGATTTCAGCATGGAGTACTGAAGATTAGGGAGATAATGACAAGCAAAACAAGGGGCTACATTGAATTGGAGGAACTAATTATGGTAGATATTATCCAGAGATTAGGTCTTGAAGATTACTTCCGAGAAGAAATGAATGCTGCCTTAAAAAAGCTACGTGCAAAATTCTGTACCTTGAAAGATGGTGACGGTAAATTTTACGAGGTTGCTCTTTGTTTTAGGCTACTAAGACAAAACGGATATCACGTACCTGCTGGTTAGTCATTTTACCTATAAATTTTCTTTTGGCCAGCTTAATTTTTTCATTGATTAGGTCCCGGTTAGTTGCGAATACTAAATATATATAGTGATGAATTTAAACATAAAATTGTAAATAAATTCATACTCCCTCCGGTTATGAAAAATCCTCCTTGTTACTGTTACTCAGATACCGAGGAGGATCAATTTGTGCGGGGTTGGGGTGGGTAAAGTAGGAGAGAGAAAGGGGGTTAAGGAAAATAAATAAATAAAAAGGGGTAAAGTAGGAGAGAGAAAGGGACTAAAATTGAATTAATAAAGTAATGGTGGACCATATGAGAGGGACATTAAAGCAATGGTGGACCATATGATAGGGACATGAGAGGATAAAGAGGGGAAAAAATTTGCCAAATAAGGAATAAAGTAAAAGAGGGAGGATCTTTTGGAAACATACTTAAACGGAAAGAGGTAGGATCTTTAGGAACTGAACTTCTATTCATCTAAAAGTACTTAAAATCGCTCCAACAAAAGTTGAAATTACATCTCTAACATTTTCCTTCTTTTTCCCTAAACCACCACCACCACCACCACCACCAACCACCCACCACCCACCTCACTCCACCACCATCCACCTCCTGCCACAACTACCCCATCGCCATAGCCAACCACCAGCCACTGGAAGGAATCGAATTTTTTTTAGGACCATGGAGCGAACGTCCAGGCCAGACGTTCGCCCATCGTCGTAAAAAAATTTCGACGGTTTCCAGGTGGGTGGTGGAGGAGGTGGTGGAGGAGGTAGGTGATGGCGGGTGGTTGCAGGGGGTGGCAGGTGGTGGTGGGTGATGTGGAAAAGAGGAAGGGTAAAATAGTCTATAAAAATAAATTTGGGGCGATTTTAATGTTCATAATAAGTATCTCTAAACACTTTTGTAAATATAATTTATTACCATATTTTACCACATTAGATAAGATAACTATTATTTTGGCCCGGGCGATGCCCCGGGTCAGTTACAATTATAAAATATATAATTATTTATAAATCTCATACTTAATTTTATTAGCTATTCGTAATATTTTATCTAGTGCGAAATTGAAAAATGGACGTTATGGCATGACAAATTGTTTTTTAAAAAACTTATAAGGAATTGGGGATAAAAATAACAATTTCAATAGAATTAGGGTAACAGAATGTTATTACTTAATAAAAGTGTTAGAGATCAAAAAGTTTATTTATGTCTTTATAATTATATATAATTAAAGACTTTATTATATTTTACTTTGAAACATTAAGCATCGAAATCGTAGTGGATTAGTGGTTAAACTCTCACATTTTCAAAGGTCATGTGTTCGAATCCTAGTAAGTACATATTGTTGAAATTGCAAAGTATTCATCTCATTAAAAATTGTATAACAATATATTTTGGTAGGACACTTGTTCCACACCTTACAAAACTAACTCTCATATACTTTTTGTGTGTGAGCTCATGTCTCACATATCTCTCACTCTATGATGTATGGTGAGCTCATATCTCACCCCTAACTATATTTTTATGTGGGAGTATCATTTGTAGGAGTTGTCCACACATATTTATAGATATAATGAGTCGGTGCTTCCTAATATTTGCCGACATTAATTACTCTGCCACTTGCTAGAACCTTCAACAATTTTCTTGAGACTTTGAGAGTATTTCTGGACATATCTCCAAAATGTTGATATTTTCCACCCACACATGCTCACTCAAATACTGGTTCTTACATCATCGCAAATATCTCTTGCTTCCTTCAATATTTTATTGTCAAATATTATATTTTTCTAAAATTACATCCAACAGGTTTCATTACCATGAGCATTAGCACAAAACTTTGTTTACAATTTGCAAACATAATTCATCATCATTTTATACAAGAATGTATTCGACAATTGACACTTTCTGATCCGCTTTTTTGGTAGGTTTTTGTTTTTTCGTGTCTTCAACTGCCTATTTTATTAAAGAAAAGAAAAAGATTTCTAATATTTTAATTGATAATAATGGCAAGAAAAAGATTCAGAATTTTTCTACCCAGAGGAGAATTCTGATTGGAGTATTATATTTTTGCAATAGTTTTTGGGTGTTTTGACTCAAATGATAGTTATTTTAAATCAAGTAAATAACTAGCAAACAACCACTCATCTTTAACAAACAACTAATATTAATTGCTAACTAAAACAATCAATTCAAACAACGAATACTATCAAATGAGGAAACAAATCAAGTGAATATATAGTCAACAACCAAATTTTTTTTTTGGTAAGTAAGTAAATGTATAAGCACCAACAAACAATAATACAACCTAAAGTTGGCCAAGCAACAAGCCAACCAGACACACTCTATACAGTGTATGAACCCCTGCCATCAAAAGAACAGACTCAATTTACAACCTATCAAACCATTGTCCATCAGAAGCTTTCAGCTTCTTTGGCAATCTATCCTTATTTCTTTTCTTAACAGCAAATTTAATCCTTTTTACACTATTATGCACGCTTCTAATCTGCATATTCCATACAGCATTATTACGTTCTTGCCATACTATATAAATTGTTGCAGCAAGACTTGAATACATTATCTGCTTTCTGAATTTGCTAACTTTTGCTCTTCTTTGAATCCAAGCAAATAGTTGTTTGTAGTTCCTTGTAGTAGGGTGAATCCCCAGCCAACTCTTGATACTTTGCAGACATTGCTTGCTATACTCACATTCAAAAAACAAATGCTCATGTGTTTCCTTACTGTTATCACAGATAGGACACTGGTCAATTGAGCAGATCCCAATGTTATATAGCTTCTCTCTGGTTTGCAACTTATTAGGCATTGCTAACTAGCTGATCATACTATGTTTGGGAACATAATGGTGGTCCCACACAGCAGTACACCAGTCCAGTTTACTGCAACTATCATGCAACTGTTTATATATTCCTGGAGTTGAAAAGGTAGAAGCAGATAGCCATCCCACTCCTAATTTCCTAGCTAGACACCTCCAATTTAGCTTTGCAGATGTATTTAAGAGCCCAGCTAGCTGTGGGCGGAGCTTCAAAAGTTCTCCACTGACCCTCTTTAATGTACATACAATGTACCCATTTAACCCAAAGGTTATCAGCCTTTAAAGCTGTACTCCAAGCCCGCTTGCTAACCATAGCTGAGTTCCACACTAAAAGATTTATGAAACCAAGTCCACCATGACCTTTTGGTTTACAAACATCATCCCCTCCAACATAACCAGGTCTAGAAGTATTACAAGTTCCAGTCCATAGAAAAGCACGGCAAATTGAATTAACTTGTTTGATGATAGCCTTGGGCAGCAGGAATATCTGAGACCAATAAACACTTATGCTGAGCAGAACTGAATTGACTAATTGCCTCATACCAGCATATGAAATGTGTCTAGTGCTCCAAACTCGAATCCTAGACACCATTTTGTCCACTAATTTTTCACAATCATTAACATACAACTTTCTAGTGGACATAGGCACAACAAGGTAGTTGAAAGGAAGAGTACCTTGAGTGAAACAAGAAACATCAAAAATCCTTTGGCATTCTTGTTGATCCATGCCACAATAGTAGAATGCAAACTTGTTTTATTGGCTTTAAAACCAGTTGTAGCAGCAAATAGCTTAATGCGTTGTAAGATCATATTGATGGATCTATAATCACCCTTGCTAAACAAAATCAAATCATCTGCAAAGCATGGATGATTGATTCCTAAATTTTTACACTTAGGGTGATATCTAAACTCAGGTTGTTTCCCTATATAACTCATGGTCCTAGAGAGGTAATCCATGCAAAGGACAAACAAGAGGGGGGACATGGGGGGACAAACAAGAGAGGGTTGGACTAGAAACACAAGTCATGATTAGCTTAACAAAGGACCTAGGAAAGTTCAAAGCAAGCATCATATCTTCTAGAAATTCCCAGCAAACTGTATCATAGGCCTTTTGAAGGTCTATTTTGAGCAAACAACACGTCTGTTTTTTACTTCTTCTATACATACCAATAATATCCTGACAGAGAAGAGTGTTGTGTAAAATGCATTCGTTAGACACAAACGCACCTTGAGAAGAAGACACCAAATCAGGGAGCACAAGCTTGAAACTGGAGCAAATCAGCTTGGTAATGCATTTATACAACACAGAGCAGCAGGAGATTGGCCTGAAATCACTAACACTGGATGGACTCTAAATCTTAGGAATAAGAGTGATGGAAGTCACATTGGCTGACTTGAAAAGCTTCCCAGTGCAGAAAAAATATTTAACAGCTGCTATTACATCCCTTCCAGTAACATCCCAGCTCTCTTTGAAGAAATAGCTATTATACCCATCGAGGCCTGAGGCCTTGTCATTAGGTATAGAAAACATAGCTTGTTCAATTTCTTCATCTGAGAAAGAACAATGAAGCAAATGTTGTTGAGCTTCAGTAAGGATCCTCCCTTCACCAATAATTTGAGGTTTGACCTCACGTTTGTTCACTAGTCTGTCACCAAGATGGTTTGTATAATAATCAACAAAAGCAGCATTAACATCCTTCTCTTCTCTCATCCATTGACCTCTCTCATCTTGAACAGCATAGATCTTGTTTGCATTTCTTCTAGCTTAGATAGATTGATGGAACATCTTAGTATTATCATCACCAAAACTGATCCATCTTTCTTTAGCTTTCTGCTTCAAGAAAGAGAGATAGATATCCTGAGCCTTCCTGTACTCCACCTGAGCTTGCTTTTCGGCACTGGCTAAATCACTATCACTAGTGTTAGCATGCATTTGGTCTTGAATTGCCAATAATATTTGTTCAGCTTGAATAGCATGAACTTGCCCATCAAAGAATCCTTGCTTATTCAAAGTCTTCAACTCCCCCTTTAACAGCTTCATCCTTTGAGTGACTTTAAACATCATACACCCCATGATAGGATGCTGCCAAACTCTCTCAGCAATAGATTTATAACCTGGAGCCTTAGGCCACATGTTAAAAAATCTGAAAGGCTTTCTACCACTATGATCCTTGTTAATACTTACAATGCCAGGACAATGGTCATAATCACCTTCTGGTAAGTAAAACACCATAGCATTCTCATAGCTCTCTCTCCACCCTTAATTGACCATAGTTCTGTCAATCTTGGAAAAAACTCTATGAACTCCCTCTTGTTTATTCGTCCAAGTAAAGAATCTGCCATTCTGCTTGATGTTTGCAAGCCCACATTGATCCACACAGTCCCTAAACTCTTCAACTTCATGAACTCTCACCATTGATCCCACTCTGTCATCCATATTCAAGACAACATTGAAATCCCCTAAAACTATTCAGTGAGTGTCAACCTTCACCTAAATAAGAGTCTTCCAAAGACAGCATCTATATTTTTTATCATTTGAACCATACACAAAGGTGCACATGAAAGGATCCAACTGACCTTGAGGCTCCACCCTACAGTGAATGACTTGATCAGTCATTAATTCCACATTAAGAGTGAAAGCACTAGGCATCCATCCAATAACAATCATCCCCTGATCAACAACACAACTATTTGTAGTGAAACACCATCCAGGACACAGATTCTGGTAAAGACTGCCCATTTTGGCAATCTTAACCTTAGTCTCCAGGAGGCTAAATAGGCCTATTTTGTGAATTGAAATGAAATTTCTCACATTTTGTTGCTTTGAGACCCTATTTAACCCCCTGACATTCCAAGCTAATATACTATCCATTGACCCCAGGGGCCTTTAACCCCTGCACCTATTCTCATGCCCTGTGTCAACCTCATAGAATAGCTCTTCCGTTATAGCAGTAGTAAAAACATCAAATCTATTACTCACTGGTGTGTCTTTCTTCCCATTACGAGTTCCACCCTTGCTACCTGACACTTGGTTATTCCCATCACCTACATCAGTAGCAGCAGGAACCTTATTCCCCACAATAGGCATCATATTATCATCTGTGTTCACCACAGTAACAGGCTTCAGACCAGGGCCTTGGTTCACAACCCACTTCTTCTGCACTTTCCTAGGCTTCTGTTGCTTTACACATTCAGTATGCACATACTCATACCCATTACAGCTTGTATACAACACATGCTTTCATGCATAATACACAACTTGTTCTACAACACAACCCTTTTCATTCTTAAATTGCACTTTTGCTGGAAATACTTGATTCACCTCAACTTCCACTAACAATCTTGCAAACATTAAAGTCTCTCTATTCAAGGTGGGCATATCCAGCTTTAAGAATTTAACAATTGGACTAACAATTTTACCTAGACTCTTCACACCCCAGTATTTAAAATCTAGGCCATGTAGTTCAATCCATATTGGTACTCTTTTAACATTCTTTTGCTTCCAATCAACATCAGACTCCCAAGCTTGAACTATCAATGGTTTCCCATCAAAAAAATGAATATCCTCAACTAGAACCTGATCTTTTTCCTCCATTGTTCCCATCCTAATCATATAAATTCCATTCCCAATGGCCACAATCTTATAAATTGTCTAATTCCCCCAAATTCTCCTAAAAAAAACCTTCAATTACACGCTGAGGTAGGTTGGCACCAAGAACATAGCAAACCACTGAAGATTCCCAGTAATTTACTTCCTCTTGGATGTCATCCCACTCAATTTTAGAAATATCATCAACCCCATTAAAGGAATGAACTAAGGAATTGTTCCCATTAACATCATTAGAGATATTAGTCCCATTATTCACATTCACTACACCAGGTATAATACCCGTCCCAGCACCCTCAGCATCATTCAATTCAGTTTCATTCGACCAAGAAATGAATGTAGACCCATTTTCAACATTAGTAGATTTAGCAATTTTTGACCCATTTTCAACATTTGACGAATTAGCAATCTTCGACCCACTATTGATTACAGATAACCATTATGAGAATAAAGCTTTCTCTGCAGATTGTTTTTTCAATTCTACTAATGAAGATTTAGGCGATAAGATCTCACCTTCTTCCTACCTCAATTTTGGGTTTGGGATATTCAGAACACGGACTCCAAGAACTTCATCCATGGAACGAGATTTCTTAGCCTTTGCCGATGTTGGTCCCATGCTCTTCATATTCCCCTTGCTCACGCTCTTTGAGTTCTTTGATCCTCGAGGTCTGCCCATGGCGCCCAACTGAACTGGAAACCCCGCGAAGAGAGAGTTTCAAAAAGAGAGAGAACGTGGAGATTATTTTTTTTAACTTCAATTCTCTTTGCCTTCTATAACAACCAAAAAATAGATCGCCAAACAATGCTTATATAAAACCCCCGATTAGGTCAAATGGCTGCTAATTGGGGCTGAAGGATTTTGTAATTTGGGCGGCTGAACTATGGAATGTCCTACCAATGAATATACATATGGGCCCTTAGTTTATAATTTAATTTATAATACTCCATTAGGTCCTATTAATTAAATCTGTTTTTTTTATTGGGATGTTTCAGAAAGTTCTTCCTATAGAGAATAGGAAAAATTGACAATAGCAGGCCCAACTATGCCCCCCCCCCTTACATAATACATCCCAACTTCTAAATACTCCACAGCAGTCCCAACTTTGAGGGATGTTTTACAAAAATGGTACAAGTGGAAGGGATACCGGTTTAAGTGGTAATTTTTTTAAAAAAGAATCTTTTACAGGTATGAGGGTGGCGAAAAACTTGTCCGCCGTCTCCTCAACCTTAGTCTCTCACTCCTCCTCGAATCTCTCATCCTCTCACACCGTCGAGTCTTCTGGCAACGCTCCTTAACCTTAATCTCTCACTCCTCCTCGAATCTGCCGTCTCCTCAACCTTAGTATCTTCCTCTGCTCAAATCCAGATTGTCTTCTTCCTCTCATCAACACCACCGGTTGTGGCATCGGTTCGTCGAAAAGGCCTTCATTTCTCCTCTTCATCGCTGACACCTTTTTTCGGTGGGTTTGTGGTTTCTGGGTTCGTGGGTTCGTGGGTAGTGGTTCACGGGTTCGTGGATCGTGGTTCGTGGGTTCGTTGGTTCTGGATTGTGGATCCAACAATAGTTTTGTTTGTATTTTTTCTTTTGTTTCTTTGCACAATGGTCACAGTTTCCATTCATCACCACCAGATTTGGTCAGTTTTGTACTATATTCTCCCATTTTTAATCTAATGAACTTCAAAGCCTTTAACTGTTTCGCCCTCTCTTTCCTCCTTCTCACATCATCATCATAAATTCTCTCTCTCCTCCGATCCATTTGGTCAGTTTTGTCTCTTTTTTTTTGGAGGTGTAAATGCTATTGATTATTTTTTTGTGGTTGTTTGAATTCTGATTTGAAATTTTTGATTAGGTGCGAGTTGAATTTCTCAATTTATGTGGTGTGTCTACACTTGAATTGTACTGTGATTGTTAGGTTAATCGTTGAATTTCATAATCTAGGAGGATTTGAATCTAATGTGCAACTATGATGTTGGAGATTAGTTGTGAATAATCAAATTGGAACTGAATTGTGAATTCACTTCGTAAATCAATGTACATTTGCGAAGAAGTCATGGTGGCTTTTTAATTTTCCATCTCTTTCGGTTCCCAGTTGCTGAAGATGATGATGGTGGTGGGTAGTGCGGTAGTGTGGAGAATGTATAAGAATTGTTTGTACTTGAATTTTTTTGATATGATATTCAGAAGCAGGGGAGAGATTTTCAGGGGGGTTGGGGGGATGGCAGGGGATGGGGGTTTTTGTAGCAGTGTGGGGCAACAGTGGCTGCGTGGTGGTCGTGTGGCAGTGGACTAGTGGGAAAGAAGGACGCTAGAGAGGGGGGAGGTAGGGCAGGATATTTCGAGGGCGAATAAGGGCTGTCAGTGCAGGGGAAGGGTGGCAGGGGTGGCAAGGGTGAGAGTTTTAGAGGTTTACATGTCGTAGCAGGTTAGGTGACCTGCTAGGACCATTTTTGTAAAACACGCTCCAAAGTTGGGACCTCTGTGAAGTATTCAAAAGTTGGGATCTATTATGGAAGGGGGGCCATAGTTGGGCCTGCTCTTATCAATTTTTCCTAGAGAATATTAGTACCTTATTTGGACAACAATAAGTAAAACTGAAATTTCTAAAAATGAGAGAGATGTTCCAAAAAAAAGAGAGAAAGTGAAAAAAGTATATATATATATATATATATATATATATATAGGACTACAAACAGAAAACATATAAATAGACAAAACCAATAATTTATAAATTTATAATATGAAAATAATAACAAACTAACACATACATGGTCCATAGTATTCAAATAAAGGAGTCTAACACTTGCAACAAAGAACATATGTATAGTACATTACTAATTAGATTAGAGGGTTCATGGCTTCATGCACATATATCCAGCACTGCCTAATTATTAAAGATGACTTGTTTGTAAATCATCAATTCATTCATGTTTGGGCTCAACAAATGACCATCCCAATATCTTCATAAAGTCATCATAGTCACTAGACAAATGGTAGTTGTGGGTCCCACCCAGGAGTGGACCTAACTCCAGGTGTCTGGGGATGCACAAAAGGGCTGGAAAGGATGGTTGCCTGAAAAGGAAACATAGCCATTTATCCCTAGCACGACCCATCTTATCAAAGTTACCTGTATCGGAATTTCCAACAGTATAAATAGCACCAGTCTCATCAATGAACATGTTCAATTCCAATCTACCAAAAGCTAGAGCTTATCTCTCTACTTTGATCTCTCTCTATTTTGATCTCTCTCCCAGCCAACACGATTGACAAAGATCTAGGCAGGGAGAAGAGGAGTGCCATCCGCCTAGGGGGAGATCCGCTCGGCACGGGGAAGAGACCCATGTTTCTAAATCACCAAGAGGCGATGTCGGACAAAAGCCCAATGACGCCCGACATTTCCTGAATGAGAAGCGCCTCAGCAAGGGGTACGATGCCAAATACATCCTTAACAAGAAACCTGCTTAGAGAGAAGGGCATGGGGACTTAGCCCAATCAAGTCCCCCTCGGATCAATAGTGGCGCCCTCAAATTCATGGTCCCATTCAGCCAAGCAATCCTGGAAACACCCAGTCTAGGAAAGATCAAAACACCCATCATTGAACCATTTGCGGGCCTAACTGACTGGATGATGACATGGCCACATACAAAGCTCAGATGAGCGTTCAGAAAAGCTGCGAAGCTACTTGGTATCGCTTCTTTCCCACAACATTGAAGGTCCTAGCACTGAACTGGTTCTAAGAACTCCCCTCCGGAATCATCACTGATTTCTCGGTACTAGAGGACCTATTCACCCATCAGTTTGTTGCAGGAAAGAGGCAGAGAAAGACAAACCTTCATCTAATGGCGGTTAGACAAGAAAAGAATGAAAGTATGGCTGACTACATCAAATAGTTCAACGTGGAATCACTGAAAGTTACAGATTTGCAAGATGCGGTAGCATTCGCTGTCCAGATGTCCGGACTTCAACCTGGTCGGTTGAGATGGTCCTTGGCTGAGAACAAAGTGAAAACCTTCTCCAAAGCAATGAGCAGGGCCCAATGGTTCATCCAACCGACAGACATATGTCGCCACTCGGACAATGGGAGTAAGAACAGGAAAGAAGAAGGGAATCACAAGGAGCGAAACACCAGAAAATAGGAGGTCGGTCAGACAAGCTCAGTGATCACGACAATGACCCCCGATTCAGCAAAAATAGAAGAGAAATTTACTTAGAAATAAAGTATAAGTCCATACTCCCCCGCCCACAGCCCATAAGAACTTCATCCGCTCGGAGAGACAAAAGTTAGTGGTGCGAGTACCCTAAGGAGTATGGGCACACCACCAAAGACCTCAGAGAGCTGAAGAAATCCCTTGATAACTTGGCGGATCAGGGAAAGCTTAACCATTACCTTAAACAATTGAGTGAGGAAAAGGGCAAACAGAAGGTGGCTCAGTCGAACAGTGGGGACATAGACGGATTCATTGGGGTCATAGGGGATGGCTTTGCATCGGGAGGCCTAACCGGTCGATCCCGCAAAGCCCACCTACAGAGTATCAAGCATCAAGTGCTTGACATCCACCACCCCTGATCCGACTGCCCTGTGATAACATTTGGGGAATCTAGTCGGACTCTCTATACACCGCATGACGATCCCCTAGTCATCGAGCTAAAGGTGTCCAACACAAGGGTCTAGAGGGTGATGGTAGATAGCGAGTCGTCGGCGGACATAATCACCCTAGAGTGCCTCAAGAAATTGAAGTACGGCGAGAATGATGTCATTCCCCTGAATCAACCGCTCATAGGCTTCGAGGGAAACTCAGTGTACCCAGTCGGATCTATAAAGCTACCCACTCTGATCAGGGAGAAATTCTAGGGAAGAAGCCTACTGATCGATTTCTTAGTTGTGGACATCCCTCTTCCATACAACGTTATAATGTGGAGGCCAACTCTGAATAAAGTCAAAGCTGCAATTTCGATCTACCAACTTAGCATGCAATTCAAAACCGACGAGGGTAGGGTCGGAAAGATTCAGGGGGATCAGTAAGCAACAAGGTAATGTTATGTCAACAGTCTAAAAAACAAAGTCGACATCCAAGAGGACTTGAAAAAGAGAAAGCGAGAAGAGAATCAGTCGACAAGCGGCCTCAGGGTTTACATCACTGAAAATCCTAAGCAGTACGAGCGCCCCTAGCCAGCTGAAGACGATGAAGAGGTGGACATCGACAAAGAACTCGGTCGGACCTTAAGGGTAGACAAAATTATGGACCCTCAGATAAGGGAAGAAATCATCCTAGTACTCACTGAATATAGAGACGTCTTTGCTTATGAGGCCTCGGAAATGCCCGGCCTAGACCCCAAAATCATGTGCCATCAACTCAACATCAAAGAAGGGTCCAGGGAATCAAGCAAAAGCTGAGACACTAGGGTCCTGAGTGGAACGCTACAGCAGTAGCCGAGGTTAAGAAGTTGCTTGAGGCAGGCTCCAAAGAAGAATGTCAGTACTCGGAGTGTTTGGCCAATGTGGTATTGGTCAAGAAGTCAATCGAAGCATGGAGGATGTGTGTAGACTTCACATATCTAAATAAAGCCAGCCCAAAAGATAACCATCCCCTACCCAAAATCGACAGGCTGGTCGATTCAACTACAGGGCACGCTCTCTTAAGCTTCATCAAAAGCAAAGCCCAGGGCGATCATCCTTCAGACTTAAGAGAGACCCTTGGAACCTTGAGACGATATCTTATGATGCTAAATCCAAAGAAGTGCATCTTTGGAGTAAAAGGAGGGAAGTGGCTCGGATTCCTAGTGGATGAGAGGGAATTGAGGCCAACCTGGACAAGATCAAGGCTATCATGGAAATGAAATCCCCTTGGAACGTAAGAGAAGTGCAACGCCTAACCGACTGTTTAGCAGCTCTCGAATGCTTCCTCTCCCGGTCAGCCGACAAAAGCCTTCACTTCTTCAAGGCCCTGAAAAGGAAAGAGTTCAAGTGGGACGAAGAAGCATAACAAGCCTTCACCTCCCTCAAAACACACTTATCAACTCTACCTAAATTGATCTCCCCCTTGCCGGGGGAAACCTTGTTTATATACTTGGCCATATCAGAATACGCACTCAGCGCCATTCTGGTAGCCGAAAGAGAAGAAAAGCAGCATCCCGTCTACTTTATAAGCCATGCCTTTAGAGGGGAGGAAGCTAAGTACAACGAAGTAGAAAAGATGGTCTTTGCTCTTGTAATGGCGAGTCAGAAGGTAAACCTTACTTCCAAGCTCACCAAGTTTAAATCCTCACCGGACAGCCGCTTAGAAAACTGATCGAGAGCAGAACTCATTCCACTCGGATGACTGATTGGGCTGATCAGCTAGCCAACTTCGGGCTAGAATATGAGCCCATAAGAGCCATCAAAGCACAAGCCCTGACAGACTTCATAACAGAATGCACCACCAGGCCCCCTGTCAACGAGCAAGATGGTTGAGAATTGCAGGTGGATTGGTCATCCACCAAAATGAGGCGCGTAGCTGGGCTAGTAATCAAACCTCCCGTCGGAGAAAAAATGGAGTATGCCATATAGTTCGAATTCTTGGGATCAAACAACGAGGCTGATTATGAAGCCCTTATACTCGATCTCCAACTCTGCATTCTGGCAGGAGCCACATCCATTAGAGCCTAATCCGACTCACAACTCATAGTGGGGGCAAGTATCGGGTGAATATGAGGCCAAAGAAGACAATATGAGGATGTACTTGTCCAAGACCCAAGAGTTCATCAACCCGCTAGCTCAGTTCATCATCACTCACATCCCCAGGTAAGAAAACCAACAAGCGGATGCACTGGCTCGGATGACAAGCTCAGCAGAAGGGTCCCCCCCTCAAAACATCATGTGGGAGGTCTTGCATCAGCCCAGCGTGAACACGAAAGAGCAGCTAGTGTTGAATCTGTCATCCCCGAGGAGGGAGATTACATACTAAGGAAATTCATCAAGGAGCATATGGAAGTCATCAAGGGGGTATAACTATAGCAGGGAAAGCACTTAGAGCCGGTTACTACTGGTCGACCTTGAAAGGGGACGCCCACGAGCTAGTCAAGAAATGTCCCTCTTGTCAACTTCACTCGGACATACCTAGAGCACCTACCACCCCCTGACCACAATCCAGGCTGTCCTGCCGTTTGACAAATGGGGGATGGACCTCCTCGGCCCATTCCCCCAGCCTCAGGACAACGTAAAATTCCTGATAGTCGCAATTGATTATTTTACTAAGTGGACTAAGGCAGAGGCACTCTCCTCAATAACCGACAAACAAGTGCAAGCATTCATATGGAGGAGTATCATCACCAGGTTCGGCATACCAAGAGCACTGGTAATTGATAATGGACGACAGTTTAATAGCGGACCCGCTCGGGAGTACTGTGCTCGATTTGGAATACAGACAAGGTTTTTCGCAGTATCAAGGTCACAGACTAATGGACAGGCCGAGTCGGCTAGCAAGATTATCCTCAAAGGAATCAAAAAATCCATTGAGGACGTTAAAGGGAAGTGGGTCGATGACCTACCGGGAGTCCTCTGGTAAGCTCGGACTACTACAAAAGAAGCAACGAGTCATTCTCCCATCAACCTAGTATACAGGAGTGATTCCTCCCGGTGGAGGTCGGCATCCCCTCACCCCGAATGACATTCTATGAGTTCGAGCAGAACAAAGAGGAGAAACCTGTCAACTTGGACCTGTTGCCGGAAACCAGGGACAACGCGTTGCTAAGGTCCATTAGGTACAAGCAATGGATCACTCGACAGTTCAACAATCGAGTCAAAGCTAGACCAGTCCTTCTCGACGATTGGGTGGTTAGGAAAGTTGAGGTTACAGGACATTCACATATCGATGGAAAGTTAGGACAAAATTGGGGTCGTCCTTACATGGAATCCCTGGAAGGGCCCGACCCTGGAATGCGGACAACCTAAAAAGATTATATGTATAATGTTCGTTACTTACAACAGGAGCATAATACATAATAGCGAAAAAGCGATTTGTAGCTAGCTCGACACATTTTGTAACCAGTCGGACTGCTAGACTTCACCAGTCATCAATGTAGTTCGGCACATTTTTTAATTGATGAAATTTAAAGTCTTAACCAGTCACAAAGACTTAACCAGTCAAATCAATTTTTTCGCAATTCAACAAATGACTTAACATGTCCGATAATCAAGACTAAGCCAGTCGGATAGATTAAGAATACAACCAAGAAGCTTTAACTTAACTAGTTATGAAAAGAACATGAAGCAAGTCAATCGGGCAATATTGAAATTAACAAACACAATGAAGAAACATCAAACTTTCATTACTGGGCCAAAAATAAGTTACAGAGCAAGACGAGCCATAATAAGAAGCATGAAAAGAGGAGCTAAGTACAAAAGAGTACCTAAGAAGCAGGGGGAGGGGAACTATCAGGGACGCTCCTCCTCGTTACTGTACTCGACGCAGGCTTCTGTTTGCTGCCATTCGGCGAAGCATTGTCACCCTGACTGAACAACCCTCTCCTCGGCCCGAGCCGCTTTCTCCTCAGCCTCCTTCAGCATGGCTCGAATATCTGTCAAGTTCAATTCGACCTTCTGCAGCTTGGCCTCGGCGTCACCCTTGGCAGTTAGGGTAGAATCTCGGGCAAGGACAAGGTCGGCCCTCTCCTTCTTCCAGTCGCCCCGCTCGACCTGGAAGCCTTCCTGAGTTCCTGGTCGACCTCCCCTTCTTCCAGCCGCCCAGCTCGACCTTGGCCTCCTTCGCGTCATAAGCCTCCGTGAAGTGGTTTTTGGCTGCCTTTCGAAGGTTTTCCACCTCCTCCTGCAAACTCACCCAATTATGGGCGACGTATGTCATTCGGATGGAGAGCTGCTAAAAAGAAAAGAAGAGTTAGACAACTAAATAAAAGGTCACTCGGCTAATAAGAAGCATAGTGAACATACTTAAGTCGAACCAAGAGCGGTAGAGCTCGTTGGTCTCGTTCGGCCCCAGGGTAGTGTTGATATACTCCCAGTCGACCGACTGGTAGATGTCTTGAATCACCTTTGTCCATTTCTTGTCCTTATCCGAGCGACGTAACTCGGCAAAGGGCAAGATAGCCTGCACTGCCTCGGATGGAATCCTCTTTTGCCCCTTAGGGGTGGGTGACCTTAGAGCGTAACTCGGACTCCCCATAGGCCGGAAGTACGAGCAATATAGAGAGATGGCGAGCCCGTCGCCTTCTACGAGGATCCCACCCCCGGATCGCAAGGGCTGGTCGCCTCAACGAATTTGGCCTTCTTGGTCCTGGCCTATTCGGCTTTGGCTTTGACCAAGGCCCTCTCGGTCTGAGCCACCTTATCTGCCGACCGCTCCTTCCTCTTCTTCGGCTTTGGCTTAGCAGGGTCCCGAGTCGCACAGAAAGTTAGCATCAATAATTCAAAGCATGGGTTAGGAAAAAACTAGAAAAAAACACTAACCTTCGGGCAGCCGACACTTGTAAAGTCTTAGCCGCAATCTCGGCCCTTGGTCTGGTAGCCCTCATCGCCGCAGAACTCAGTTTGACGGGCATGTCTGGATCAGACTCGATCAAGTATGCTTTGGCTTGGGCTGCAAAAAGAGAAAAACATTTAGTCAAGAAAGAAGAAAAAACATAAAACAAAGCCGAACACAAAACGGACCCCCCCTTGGTAATTACCCTTCGGAAAGGTCGGGCTCAGATCCATGGCTAAAAGGAAATGCTCGTTCTTGAAAAGGCGGCAGCTGGGTAGCCAATTGCCTGTCACATAAGTCTCGTCCCTATTAACGATCTTGGACTCGTTTTGCATATAGCAAGCCGCTACATCATCTCCGTCCGTCAGATCAGGGACTTGGAATTTCAATTCAAAGTCTGGCTCGACATCCTGTCGCACCAAAGGGACCCCCCAATCACCGCTGAAGTAAATAAAGGCAAACTCCCTCCGGAAGCCTTTTGGGGAAATGTGGAGATTAAGCACTTTCCGATAACCCGTCTGAACTTGGAAACTCCACCATCCGGGTCCATTATCTCCAGCCATCATTTCGACCAACTTATACATATGCCTCCACAGGGTGAGGGTCGGTTGGACACCTAACATCTCGCAGAGAGCCTGAACTGCGATGATTCCTTCAAGGAATTGGGTGAAATCTGACTAAGTGTGGGATTGTAAGCGTTCAAAAGTTCTTTTACAAAAGGATTCAAAGGAAACCGAAGTCCCATCTCCATGGATTTGTAATAGGCGGCAGTACATCCAGGAGGCGGGGTCAGAATGGTATGAAAAGACTCCGGTCGGACCAAATGATAGGGGGTTCTTTATTTGAAACCTGATAACCATACCCCGATGATCCTGCTTGAGTTCCTTCATCAGCTCAGGGAGGGGAAACAAGGTGCCTGGATCCCCCTTCGGACCCAAATTCGGAAACTCTGGTTGGCCTTGACGTTTCCTCTTTGTCCCTCGGCATGGCTACCCTAACTACACCATCAGACAAATATTTGTCAAAGTAACTCCTCAAGGAGGGATAGGCTAGGGACACCTCCTAAGGGTAGGGAACGATGCCCTCGGCCTCCTCCTCCACTGACGACGAAGGACTCGGAAGAGAGACGGCGTCGGGGACAACCGAGGAGTCGGAACAACTAATTAAAGTCCACACCATCATTATTCCTACCGCTCTCACCTCCTCGGATAATTTATAGGGGGGTGAGGTCTGGTGGGTCGCTGACTCGGTCGAATCTCCCATTATTTATGGACAAGGGAGTCGGCCGAGATTTATTGAAAGAAAAGAAAGGAACATAAAAGGAAAGTTAGGAGCGTATCTGGTCGGATGAAAAAACTTACAGAGACTGAACTTGGAGGAAAATGGAGAATTATTGAGAGAAGAGAATTGGAGAAATGAGTAAATGATTCCACTTTCTCTCTGCTCACCCATATATATAGACCTACCTCGGGGAATGCACAACGACAACCCCCATGTGTGGCCTTAATGGGCTTTTTAAGGAGGCCGAAGTGGAACTGTTTAGCCTATGCATTAAAGACTAGGAAGGTGAAACATCAAGACTCGGAGCCCAAAGGAGGCGAAACGTCAAAGGGCTTCCAATTGTGCCTAGTCAGTTTCGAATTAAAGGGACCCAAGTCTCCTAAGCATCTAGGGCCCCCATGTGGTGTTTGTGGTCGAACTCATCCGCTTGGACCAGAGAGCCACCACCATGAAGAGCATTGAAGATCACAAGTATCAAGTGGCGCCCACTCGGACAGGTTGGGGCTCATTATCCCTCGTCCGAGTGGTGTCCTACCTACTCGGCCAACATAGGGTCCCCACTCCTCTGCCCAGTCACTCTCATACTTAGTCAAATTTGGCTAAGCACCAAGTAGCACTCGCTCGGACAGCTTGAGGCTCATTATCCCTCGTCTCAGTGGCTTCTAGCTTACTCGACCAGTATGAGGTCCCCACTCCTTTGTCGAGCCGCTTTTGTACTTGGCCAAATATGGCTAAGTACCAAATGCCACCCTCTCGGACAATATGGGGCTCATTATCCCTCGTTCCGATGGCGTCTGGCCTACTCGGCCAGCATAGGGTCCCCACCCCTCTGCCGAGTCACTCCCGTACTTAAATAAGGCTAAGTACCAAGTAGCATCCGCTCGGACAGCTTGGGGCTCATTAGCCCACGTCCGAGTAGCGTCTAACCCACTCGACCAGCATGGGGTCCCCATTCTTTTACCGAACCGCTTTTGTACTTGACCAAATATGGATAAATACCAAATGTCACCCACTCGGACATCATGGGGTTCATTAGCCCTCGTCCAAATGGCGTCCAATCTACTAGGCCAGCATGGGGTCCCTACCCTTCTGCCGAGTCACTCCCGTACTTAGTCAAATATGGCTAAGTACCAAGTAGCACCCGCTCGAACAACTTGGGGCTCAATAGCCCACATCTAAGTGGCGTCTAACCTACTCGGCCAGCATGGGGTCCCTAGTCCTTGGTCGAGCTGCTTTTGTACTTAGCCAAATATGGCTAAGTACCAAATGGCACTCACTCGGATAACATAGGGCTCGTTAGCCATCGTCCAAGCGGCATCTAACCTACTCGGTCAGCCCAGAGTCCCCTCTCGTTGAGTCGCTCTTGTAATTAAATAAATATGGCTAGGTACCAAGTAGCACCCGCTCGGACAGATTAGGCTAATTAGCTCTCGTCCGAGCAGCGTCCAACCCACTCGGTCAACAAGGAAGGCTCCAACTCCTCTACCAAGCCACTTTTACACTTAGTCAAGAATGGCTAGGTACTAGAGCTCTGGTGACTAATGAAAGGTCGGTCGGTGCAAGAACAACTATATCCAGGGGGACAATGGCTCCTGTTCCGCCACGGATGCGCAGCATCGGGTCGGACCTTGATGATCCCACATCCATGGCGTCGGCCTAATTGTTTGGGCTTAATAAGTGACCAGCCCAATACCTTCATAAAGTTATCATAGTCACTAGACAAGTGGTAGTTGTGGGTCGCACTTAAGAGTTGACCTAACTCCAGGTTTCTAGGGATGCATGAAAGGGCTGGAAAGGAGGTTGCCTGAAAAGGCAACATAGCCATTTATCCCAAGAAAGGCCCGTCTTATCAAAGTTACCAGTCTGGGAATTCCCAACAGTATAAATTGCACCAGTCTCATCAATGAATAAGTATTTAATTCCAAGCTACCAAAAGCTAGAGCTTCTCTCTCTACTTTGATCTTTCTCTCTCTACCTCAATCACATCTGACTTGAGCATCGGATGGGGATCCCGGAGCAACATCAGGGGTAATCTAACCTTGTTTTGCAGGATTCTGGTGTACGGTCAACAAGCTCCGGTGAACGTTCTTGGAGCCACTCTAATCCTCATCCATCAACAAATTTTTAATTTCTTAGACAAAAACAATCCCAAATTAATTGCCTCAACTTTCTTATTTTTCGATTGTCCTCGTTTAATTGCCATATAACTAATTCTTTGGCAATAATTCTCCCTAGAGTTGGGCACCTTACCCGCCCAAACTCACTCTATATGGTTAATAAGAAGTTTTGTTAAATAGTACGCCTTTTGGTGTCAATAAAAATAAAGCTACAGTTCTTTTTCCTATAGATAACTTTCCAAATGGTACCCTGTTGGAAAAATCAATTATGTTAGGCTTCCTACTCCAAAACGTATCTTCATCTCCATTTTACATTCTTCAAATTATTGGACCCTTCGCTTTACGAACCGATGATGCCTGATGAGCCAGAGTATTTGGTACTAATAGTCTAATAGGCTAATACAGTGATAAACTTTCATTGAATATATTAAATGACTTGAATTTTAAAATAATTCATAGACTATATATTACTACAACGGTTGTGCCAATAAATTAAACCTAATGCACATAGACATCTAAAGTCAACAGTAAATATTTTAACAATATATACATTATATTTTGCGTTTAAATTAGTTTTGGTTTTCATTTTTCATTAACAAAACAAAGATAAACATCAAAATCTATAGATAATTTATTTCATTAATTTATCACAAGGCTAAAGTAGAAAGGTAGCTATACATGGTAAAAATGTCTAGAAATAAGATTACCACTAACTCACTGAGCATGATGATAATAGCTGATATGTGAAAATATGAGTACCGGTCATGGTACATCAACAAACAATTTTATAATAAATTCTCCGAATCAGTACAATTCTACTCATTTTTATTCACTTAGTTTTCTCTTTTCTTTCCTCCTCTTCTTTACTCTTCTTCTTTTTATTGATGTCTCTTCCGTTGTTTCTCTCAGCTCCAAATTTCCCCTCTCCTTCATTGTTTCTTTTACCTCCAAATTTCTCTCTTCTTCATTGTTTATTGTTTCTCACCTCTAAATTTTACTCCTTTATAATTTCTCACCTCTAAATTTTTCTCCTACATTGTTTCGGTCTCTTCACCAAATTTGCAACCTTCATTGAAATTCATAAATGGCAAAAACAAATATTGGAGCTTCGGATTTCATCAATGGCGAAATTAATTTCGGATGAGAATCAAAAAATGAGTAGAAGTAGGTGAATTTTGCTCATCTAGAGAATTTCAAAAGAGTAAAAATAGTATTAGGTGTATGATAAAAGTTCTCGTAGAGACACTCCTTTTAAACGATGGGTGGTACCCTTGTATAAAAAACAAGGAGCAACACCTAGCATAATAATTACATAATTTATATATGAATGGTGAGCATAATTATCCAATATGAAGTCCCAACATGTCGCCCTCATTTCTAAATTATTTATACAAGATATATCCCAAACTTGATTTAGCATTTTACAACTTGTTGGAACTCAAGGTGACACTCAAGAAGGGGGGGGGTTGAATTGAGTGGCTAAAACTAATCGATTTTCGCAAAAACACTCTTATAGCACAGTGCCGTGCACTGTGTTATTCACTCGTAAATTCTCCGATTGATGTTTTTGCTCGAACGAAATTGTATCAAACAATAAAACAATAAAATTAAATAATAAGACACAAGAATTTAACGTGGTTCAATCTCACATTTGAGATCTACGTCCACACAAACTACTATTTTATTATTTGAATCGTAAAATACCAATCCCTTGATACAATTCGATTCCCCCACTACTAACTCTAGTAGTGCTCCCCAACACTTAACCCTAAGTGTTGCTACTCTCTATAATATGAAAGATTACAGAAAGAATGATTCTTCAAAATCGTGCTTCTTATTCAAGCAAATAGAGGATCGTTACAAGTTCTTTTTAGAGACCTTAACTTACTAGAACTCTGTGCCGTACACTGTGCTCTGGGAGATCGTTTTCAGCTCTCAAAATATTTTTCTCTCCAAATCTGAAAACGTGTTTGCTATAATGATTTCTATCCCTTATATAATTCCATCAACTGAATAAGAATCCTTCTCCAAGATGTATTATCTTTTTGAATAATTTTTATTCCTACAATAAAGGGATATAATTCTTTTCCTACTCAAAAACCAATTTTATCTTTTATAAAAAACTGATTTCCTTTACTCCTTGTAAGATAAGGATTACTCCATATCTTATCTCAATTTTATTCATATCAGTTTTTTTATCCAAAATCTTTTCTTTAAAAATCAGTTTTTCTTTTCATAAACACTTTCCTTTTTTCCGAAAATCTTCAACTTACGTTTTCTTGATCTTTTTTCAAAAACAAAAAAAACGTTTATCTTATTAAAACTGATTTTCGAAAATTAAAAACCTTTTCTTTTTAAATCAGATTTCCCAAAATAAAAATCCTTTTCTTATTACAACTGTTTTTCGAAAACCTTATTTTATCAAAACTCTCCCTTCTTTTCTTTAAACCATATAAACATGAAATTAATATAATCTCCTATTTTCTTAACTCTAAGAAAATAGTTAATCATCCTAATTTCATATTTCTAATTTTAGCACAAAGTTCTAATATGTTAATTACATTGCATACACATGAATTCAATATAACTAGACCTAAGCTTCCTTGTCTTCAATCATCTAATCTTGATAGCTTGATCACTGTTGCAAATATTCATGTTATAGCATAGGGTGTTTATCATCATCAAAATATTCAAAGTTCAATACACAACAAATTCCCCCTTTTTGATGATGACAAACACATAATACTTCCCCCTCAAATAATGCACCATTAATCATTGTAGAGAGACAAAACATAACACCATTCACAACATCAATCACCATAATCCAATAGCCAACATACCAAATTTCCTTCATTAGTAATTTCATTCATTAGGTTAAGTATATATTATACCCATCTTCCCCCTTTTGACATTATCAAAAAGGAGAGCAATAACATGTCAAGCTACACAAAACAGGGATATGGTCATCAAAATAATGCAAGTAGCTCAAGTAAAAGATACTAAGGATGCTGGTGCTATGTCATAATCCAACTCACAATCCGAAGTCATTAAGAAAAAATAATCCAACTCACAATCCGAAATTATGAAGCAAGAAATAATCATGAAGGATCATGGTTGATAGCTAAGAAAGTCAGATAAAGAAAGGTAATGCAAGCTTGAAGTTTTGAAATGGCAATTGGCTCAACAAGTGCTTAAACCTTTCTTTTCAGATTTTCAACTCCGGCAAATAAATATCATAGTACTTTCTTCACTGTGGCACTGTGTGTGTTTCTGTGCCAGTGAACAATCTATTCCCTTCCAAATATAACTAATCTTCGGATATACTGGAATCCAAAAATGATGATCTTCAAAAAATTGATAATTTTCTTCACATTTGAATTGAACTCTAAGTTTTATCTAACACAAGTATCTTACTCTCCTTGTCTTCTTCTTTTCTTTTCCTTTTCATTCCTTCTCCTTTTATTTTTTATTTTTTTTTTTTTTAAAAGTAGAGTCAGACCATACAATAATACTAGAGTCAATCAATAAGAGATCAAAGATAATAAGTTAATTCGGACCTCATTTTCTTTTTGATGCATCTCCTAGCACTGTGCCTTGCACAGTGTGAATCAGTATTTTTTATTCTTTCACGTATTTGTGTTTCATTCCAACCTTTTCATGTTCCCCCTTAACTGATGCGTCTTTTTTCTTCCATCATCTTATCAAGATGTTCTTTCCCCATAGATTATCATGAATCAAGATTAAAAGCACTTGTTGAACTTTGGAGCAATGGGTGAGGAAAAGGAGGATAATAATAGGGAAATGACAATAAGATGAGACATATGAAAGAAAGAAATAATGAGGCACAAATGTCAAACTCATAAACAGAAAATCAGAATATCGGGCTAAAGATCAAGCTTTCCATAGGAAAAAGAATTAATATTTCATAGCTCAATAATTTGGCAACTAAGAATTATAAAAGCTCATTAGTTCGGCAACTTAGGATCATGACATTAGGACAGCATCATTAGACCATTACGAGTCCTTTTTATATCAAGTAGACCTTTACTCACAAAGCTTCACAAAGACATGCATCAACACTCTAATTAACATATTTAAAGGAGGACAACAAGCATAATACTCAGCTAATTTCCAGAAATTAATCCCAAAGCCACAAATTATCTTGTAAAATATTCATGCATGGAATTCAACAAAATTACCTTGATCACACAATTGGGATATGCTTAATAATTTTTTTTTTTCAAACCACTTACCAACATCACATTCTCTATGGAGTGTGTTAGGGATTTGCCAACATTTGTCAATACCAAATTTTTCTCCCTCTTTGTTGTCACCAAATGTAACACACCCTCCATGGTGGGCTACTAGTGAGAGGAATTGAGATTTATCACTAGTCATATGTCTTGAGCAGCCGTTGTCGAGATGCCATAGGCTGCGTCCTCTCACATTTGCTTGCAAAAAGATCACTTGTTAGTTTTAGGAACCCAGATCTGCTTGGGTCCCTTTGTCTTTCATTGAGCTTCTAACAAGTCTTTTCTAACCCATATTTGATTTACGTTCTTTACATTTTTTGCAACACTCCTTTTCTTGATATTACAGTTATCCATAAGGTGTCCATTTTTTCCACAAAAGTTGCAAATCAAATATTCAGGTAGATCAACATATTTTCTTTTACGAAATCCTGTTTCGAAATTTCTGGCACTTTGCCGTACACTGTGTTGCTGACCTGTATATCCCAAACCAGTTTTGTTTTGGTTGTTAGTTGTACTAGACAAATAATCGAGAGCTTTTAGACCATACGACCACTTTTCATACATTTTTCGAGCAATTGTCAATTGTGATTCCAAGAATTCAACAGAAGTATTTAGATCACTATTTCTTTTTCTTGAAATTCTAATTCTCTCTTAACTTTATCAAGTTCTTCACTTATCTTAGCATCACTAGGCTTTAGTGGAACAATTCTTGATTTCTGTCTTGAATTCTTTAGTTCAACTAACTCATGATTTAGCGATTCAATTTGCTTTTCAAGACTCGATTTTTCAGCTTCTAACACAGTGTATGGCACTGTGTCATTTACGATTTCGTTAGCAAGAGACTTTTCGTATCTCAGAGCGTTTAACTCAACATCTTTCTCTTCAATGGTTTTTTCAAGTTCATCAGTCTTTTTCATTAGTTCTTTACAGTCCTTCAATAAATCCTTATATTCCAATTCCAACCCAATCTTTTGCTTAGTTAAATTTTTTACTTCCTTTTTCATGATTGAAAAATCATCATTCATTTCTTGACAATCATCAATGATATTTCCAAGCAAAGTAACAAGTTGGTTTTTTGAAAGAAGATGTATTGAAGGTTTTAGAGAAAGAAGACTTACCTCACTGTCTTCAGTTTCATCTTGGGAGTTTGAACTTTTAGCCATTAGACACAAGTGAGAGTCGTCCTGGCACTGTGCCCTTCTCTGTGATGTCTGTACAGCATTCAGACATAATTTTTCTTCATGGCACTGTACCTCTGACTGTTCTTCATTAGAATCCGAATCTCCCCAAACGGCAGCTATCATTGCTCTCTTGAATTCTTTCTTGGATGGCTCCCGTTTTTCCTTGGGCTTTTCATCATCCCATAGGGGACATTCTTTAATCCTGTGATTTAACTCTCCACACTTGAAACAACCCGAATTAGTAGTACTTTTCTTAAAGTTAAAGGTAGTGCTCTTACCTTTGAAATATTCATCTTTTCTAGGATTGTTGTTTTTGTTCTTTTTGAGAAAATTTTTAAATCTCCTAGTAAGAAAAGCAATATCATCATCACTATCACTATTTTCAATTTTCAATTCAATTCTCAAGGCTATACGCCTAGACCTTTACTTTTTGGTTCATTAGTTTTAGAATCTACGACAAGTTCATGAGTCATTAATGATCCAATGAGTTGTTCTAGTAAAAGTTTAGTCAAATCTTTAGCTTCTTGAATAGCGGTTATTTTTGGAAGCCATCGATTTGTTAAACTTCTTAACACCTTTCTCACTAAATCTTCAGAAGTATATGTTTTGCTTAGAGAACGTAATTCATTAGTGATTAGTGTAAATCTAGTACACATCTCTTTAATAGATTCATCCTTATTCATAGTAAACAATTCATATTGTTGGACAAGCAAATTTATTCTAGATTGTTTTACCTCATTCGTACCTTCGTGGGCCAACTCCAGCGTGTCCCATATTTCTTTTGCTGTAGTACAAGCCGAGATCCTTGAGTATTCATCAGGTCCAATTCCATATTGGAGAATACTCATAGCTTTGAAGTTTTTTTCGGCTTTTGCATAGTCAACTGAATTGTAGTCGTCTTCATCCTTGTCGACCATTTTTCCTTCAGCATTTTTGGCTTGGATAAGGATTGATCCTTTCCTTATGATTTTCCAGCATTCATAGTCCGATCCTTGGATGTAGATCCTCATCCTAGCCATCCACCATCCATAGTCTTTTCCGTTAAAAATCGGACACATTGTGTGTCTATCTCGAGACTCATCTTGCATGTTCATGACTTCTATTCTCTAGGGATGAGCCTTTCGAGAATAGCCTGCTCTGATACCACTTGTTGGAACTCAAGGTGACACTCAAGAAGGGGGGTTGAATTGAGTGGCTAAAACTAATCGATTTTCGCAAAAAGACTCTTATGGCACAGTGCCGTGCACAGTGTTATTCACTCGTAAATTCTACGATTGATGTTTTTGCTCGAACGAAATTGTATCAAACAATAAAACAATGAAATCAAATAATAAGACACAGGAATTTAACGTGGTTCAATCTCACCTCTGAGATCTACGTCCACACAAACTACTCTTTTATTATTTGAATCGTAAAATACCAAACCCTTGATACAATTCGATTCCCCCACTACTAACTCTAGTAGTGCTCTCCAACACTTAACCCTAAGTGTTGCTACTCTCTATAATATGAAAGATTACAGAAAGAATGATTCCTCAAAACCGTGCTTCTTATTCAAGCAAATAGAGGATCATTACAAGCTCTTTTTAGAGACCTTAACTTACTAGAACGCTGTGCCGTACACTGTGCTCTGGGAGATCGTTTTCAGCTCTGAAAATATTTTTCTCTCCAAATATGAAACGTGTTTTGCTATAATGATTTCTATCCCTTATATAATTCCATCAACTGAATAAGAATCCTTCTCCAAGATGTATTATCTTTTTGAATAATTTTTATTCCTAAAATAAAGGGATATAATTATTTTCCTAAAAAATCAATTTTATCTTTTATAAAAAACTGATTTCCTTTATTCCTTGTGAGATAAGGATTACTCCATATCTTATCTCAATTTTATTCATATCAGTTTTTTACCCAAAATCTTTTCTTTAAAAATCAGTTTTTCTTTTCATAAACACTTTCCTTTTTTCCGAAAATCTTCAACTTACGTTTTCTTAATCTTTTTTCAAAAACAAAAAAACGTTTATCTTATTAAAACTGATTTTCGAAAATTAAAAACCTTTTCTTTTAAATCTGATTTTCGAAAATAAAAATCCTTTTTTTATTATTACAACTGTTTTTCGAAAACCTTGTTTTTATCAAAACTCTCCCTTCTTTTTCTTTAAACCATATAAACATGAAATTAATATTATCTCCTATTTTCTTATCTCTAAGAAAATAGTTAATCATCCTAATTTCATATTTCTAATTTTAGCACAAAGTTCTAATATGTTAATTACATTGCATACACATGAATTCAATATAACTAGACCTAAGCTTCCTTGTCTTCAATCATCCAATCTTGATAGCTTGATCACTGTTGCAAATATTCATGTTGTAGCATAGGGTGTTTATCATCATCAAAATATTCAAAGTTCAAAACACAACACAACTTAATCAATATCTCCTTGATATGTGAAACAGATATTTTTTATAAATTCAAGGACAATGATGGGAAATTCAAGCATGAACTTTGCAAGGATGTAAAAGCATTATTGAGCCTGTTCGAGTCTTCTCAGCTAAGCACAACAGGTGAAGATATATTAGGCGAAGCTTGTGATTTTAGTAGGCAGTACCTAAAAGACGCTTTGAAAGACATTGTTAGTGAACAGCCGAAGGCAAGAATAATCGTGAACACATTAAGATTTCCTTACCATAAGAACTTAGCAAGACTTTTGGCCAAAAACTTCCTTCTTGATTTTGATGTTTCGTTAGAGATCCTCCACGACTTCAGCAATGTGAAAGAATGGATGAATGAGGTTCAAGAACTAGCAATAATTGATTTTGAAATGGCTTAGATGACTTACAAAAATGAAGTAGAGCAAATTTCTACGTAAGTTTACTATTCAAGTTCTAATCCTCATTAACTTTATGAACTAGTCTATTTGCCTTTAATATATTGCACATTAGCCTCCGGCCTCCCCCTCAATTTAAATTACAATAAGTATCTGTCGTGTTGGGATGTCTCAAAACGACTTACCCATTTCTTATTTAGTATATAAGTTTTGTGTAAGACCGTCTTGCAATAATATACTCCCTCATCTTGTACCCTAAAAAGGTCATGTTGTAAGTGAAAGAAGTCACTTTATAAATTAAAACGGTCTTCTTGTAACTTAAATGAATCATTTCTACCATAAGTGACCCTTTTAATACAACAAGTTACCCTCATTTTACTATATATTATGGTGAGGCGAGCTTATATAAAATTCTGTATTTCTTGATAGGGTAGGACCACCATCCAACTATTATATCGAATTATGCACTCTTTCACACCTACCTTTTCCTTATATTCTTTTGGCTTGTCCTTTTCAATTTGCCCCATATCATTTTCAACATGTTGTCTCACTTGTCTCACTACTATCAATATACTTATGACTAAAATATATGAACACGAATTGTAGCCCATTATGTCTCATCTTATCTTCTTTCAATGGAATTCTATCCACGTTATTTTCATATATTGTTGTCAATGTGAAGTTTTAAACCCACAACCTTAAGAATAGAAGGAAAAAATCAACCCACCACTCCATTGCACTCTTATTGCTTCTTTTAGCAAAATTGATAATGACATTGTGCATCTTTAGTGGAAACTTTTTTTTAGGGGGTCTTTAGTGGAAACTAAGAGCTTACAATGTTTTAAACATATATTATGAATAAATTAAAATGACTTATCTCTATCCTTTTCCAGATATTTTTCCGCACTAAATGGCATTTATTGTCTTGAACTATTAAATCATAACACATAGATATAGGGCATCACTTTGGACCAAAAACTAGTACTCTCTAAAAATTGTAGGGAAAAATGAACTACCTAATTCACAAGCAACATTTTTGCCGAACTCTTGGAAAAGTGAAATATTTGCTATTCGTGGAACACATAGCAAGCATTAAGGGATGGATGGAGTATAAATTATCTTGATTCATTTATATCTAATTTTTCTCTTTCCTAAATCTAATATTCTCTATATGACCCACCTTATTCTCTAAGTAATGTATTATGAGATTGAGGAAGTATTACCCTGCTCTTAAGTAAATCTTTCTCTTTCCAACTCGACCTAATATACTACTTATTTCGTTGATTATCCGCTACTTTTAGTACTTATAAAAAAAATGTGCATATATGAAAAAGATAGCACTGTATTTTCGAATAACTAAGTGACTATTATATCATTTGGAACATATCATGGATCTTGCTAGATGGGGAAAAACACTTAATTTGGACAACTTGAGCTTTGCAAGGATTGAACCATTTAAGTGGTGTATGTGGTCCTTGGGAATTTTCCCTGGGTCAAGTATGTCAGAAGAGAGATTACAACTTGCAAAAGCAGTATCTTTTGTTTACATCATCGATGACATTTTTGATAGTTATGGGAGATACGATGAGCTCTACATATTCACAAAAGCGATCAATAGGTATGCACATACTTCATCTCATAACAAATGCATCAGTTTCCATTTTGTAAAGCTTCAAAATAATTTCATCAATATATTAATTATCTGATAATGGGTTTTCTTTATATCTCCCTTATCACGTAGTTCCCTTTTGTTTCTCGCTCTTTAACTATGATGTTTTGACAAAAGAAGCTCACATAATGAGAAGATAGATAAAGAGAACTCATTATGAGATAAAATAATTTTGCAACTAATTGTTGCAATTAATATAGAATGGAGAAAGTAAGAAATATTATTAGCATCACATATTAATAAATATTTTTTAAGACACATTTCATCATTCATACAGATGGGAATACGCTGATATTAAGGGATTGCCTAACAATTACATGAAAGTGTGCTTCAAGGGTCTCTTGGAGACGACGGATGATTTCAGCTATAAAATTCAAACAAAGCATGGATGGAACCCACTAGAACTTTTACGAAAATTGGTATTCTCATATCGCGACTTTCTGTTTTACATGCAGCTAGTTATCATCCAGATTCTCTATGTTTCTCAATAACTAAATTTTTTAATGTACATGTTATAACTCAATCGTGGTTGTACTAACCATTATAATTTCATCATTATCTTATACTTCCTCCTCTGTTTTTAAATACATGCAACATTTACATAGTATCTACCCACCTTATTCCATATTCTCTCACAAATATATAAGAAAATATAAAGCTAAAACTTATTTGATTCGTCTTAATACGTATTTTCATAATATCCACTTTTTATAATTTTTACTTGTACATATTTAAACATATTAATGAATAAAGTGTTGCAGTAAATAGTGCATACGCTGAAAATATTGCATATATATTTAGAAACGACAGAAGTACTTCATATCAAAGTGCCATGTATAATGCAGTGGGCTGAACATTGCAACGCGTGCCTTCTTGAATCAAAATGGAGTGTTGCAAGATACTCGCCTACCGCTAACGAATATTTGAACAACGGGATTGTTACTTCTGGAACCCATGTAGTTTTAGCACATGCATTTTTTCTTATTGGTCAAGGAATTAACAAGAATAGTTTGGAAGAGTTAAAGACCCTTCCTTCCATTATATCTTCCGCAGCTACAATTCTTCGCCTATGGAATGATGCAGGAATTCATACGGTTTAGTTCCTTTCCTTAACTACCTTTGATAATAGATAATGGTACCCGTGCTGAATGTCATATAATTTCATGCCAATCAATGTTAATCAAAGTTCGTGTGAAAATGATATTTGGAGATGAGCAACCATTATAATTACCTTGGCATGATGTTTAACTTGTGATATTACTTCTAAATTTGTACCATCACCGTCCACTTATCAGTTATACTCCCTCCGTTTTCTTTTGTTGTTCCTGTATTCCCCATTGGGAAATTTCAATATGTTGTTCCTAGTTTGAATCTCTCCATAAATAATACTCCCTCCGTTTTTTGTTGTTCCTATTTGGAATCGGGGAGGAAACCAATGCAACTAAAAAAATGAGCAAGATTCCACTATTTTAAATAAAATTATATCAACAAAAACAATGATTTTAGCCCTTTGAGTTATTCTATGTTAAGCAACCAATGATACAAAAAGTTTGAGGGGTAAAAGAGTAAAGTAACTACAAACTAGTGTGAACACATTTATTACTTTTTTGTGTTACTCTATTTTAGACAACCAATTCGACAAAAGTTTGAGGGATAAAAAGGTAAAGAATGACTACTCAATAGTGTGAACACATTTATTGCAACTCAAAACTAATGAGAAATTTAATTCATAAATTATACTATATATGAAAAGATTTAAAATAGGAACAATATATTGAAATTTCCCAATGGGGAATACAGGAACAACAAAAGAAAACGGAGAGAGTATAATTTATGAATTAAATTTTCCATTAGTTTTATGTTGCAATAAATGTGTTCACACTATTTAGTAGTCATTTTTTACCTTTTAACCCCTCAAATTTTTGTCTAATTAGTTGCCTAACATAGAGTAATTAATCAAAGAACAATAAATGTGTTCACACTAGTTTGTAGTTACTTTAATCTTTTACCCCTCAAACTTTTTGTATTATTGGTTGCCTAATATAAAATACCTCAAAAGGGAAAAAAATCTTTATTTTTAGTTAATTTAATTTTATTTAAAATAGTGGAATCTTGCCTATTTTTTGAGTTGCATTAGTTTATTCCCCGATTCCGAATAGGAATAACAAAACAAAACGGATGAAGTAACATGTTGCCAAATTAGCTCATACCTTTTTATTCTATTAAAATCCAATTAAAAAAAGTTTTCTACCCATCAATAACTCTGTGATTTAATCATTTACGATGTTATTTTGCAGGACAAAACTCCAAACGGGTATGATGGTTCCTACGTAGATATATTCATGAAAGAACAAAAGTGTAGCTCATCTGACTGCGCAAGACGACATGTTAGACAGATGATTTCAGATGCATGGAAGTGTCTTAACGAGGAGTATGTGTCTCCTATTTCTCTTTTCTCTAAAGATTTCAAGGTGGCTTGCGTAAATTTAACGAGGGTGGTTCCCTTTATGTATACCGGCCATCTTGGAGGTGTAATGGACATTTCTATATTTAGTCGGTCACTAGATTAATTTTTTTGTTGATAGCATATATCTCTCGACTCGTAATAGTACTCAAAAGGTAGTCGTTTGATTGAATATAAGAAGTATTTAAATTTTTTTCAGAAGTAGTTTTTTCTTTGAAATTCTATTTCCTAGTAAATGGTACATTTTTTCAAGTTAATTATGAGAATAAAAACTTCTCATGAAAAAATTTACTTACCCAGGAACCTAGCTATTAGTAAGTAGGTAAGTAACTTCCTTCATTGAATTAGTATTGTTTGCACCGCGTTGTATAAATATATAAAAATACAGGGCGATTTGATGAAAATATATACACTGTGAGAAATAGTTATGCCCTTTGTCAATGAAGGAAATTAAAGTTGGGTCTTACTTACATGAATGTGAAAGACTTTTCCTGTTGGGTTTAACTTTCCTCAAAACTATAGTTGATATAGTATGTATAGTGAGGGGTGATAATGAGTGTGGCATGTTCGCGCACAATTCGGAATCGGCTTCGTCAAAACTCGACTCGTTGTGACTCTGCTCGAGTTCGGACTCGACTCGGGATTTTAACGAACAGAGTCGAGCTAAGTAAAGCTCGACTAAATTTAGTTTTAACGACCATAAAAAAAGATGAGCTTTCTATCAATTTCTATCGTTTAATCATTAGGAACTTAACTCTATAATATGGTAAGCTTTAATTCTTTTTTTCTGAAAGATAAATTTCATTCATTGAATGCCAAACAGCGTCTACAATAGGTGTTAAAGAAAAATAATATACAATCAAACAAGATCAAATTAACTTCTTCTTCAATAGAACTACAATGAACAAGATCGAATAATGTGACGCAAGCCCCTTGTATTTGCTGAATCAAGCAGCTATTATTGGAGTCGTCTATCATTAAGACATAGTTTGGAGAAGAAAATTATTGATCTAACCACATTAATCGATTTCAAGCTTCCAATACCTTCATGTGGATAGTGTTGAACTTCAACAAATGAGAACAATTTCTAATACCTACAAACAAACAAACTAGAATCACAATGCCCATAGGGGATAAGGAGGCCTCTACCACATAGAAGACTAAATTTCCCATAGTAAGATAAGGCACAAAAAACTCTCTAACTTATTTAACAAAATAAGAAAAACTAGATACTGAAAACAAGAGAGGAAAAAGGGTTTACCATAGATGATTCATTCATGGCAGCCCCTACCTGAAGAAGATGACAAAGTGGAGAAGAGGGGGGCGGCGAGAGAGAACTAGGTTCAGGGAGAAGACGGAGGGCATTTACCAAGATTCAAGCTTTAAGTCCTTAGTTGTTCCTTTAGTCCATCTTTGACAAATTATATACTTTATATGTATTGGTAAATATTATAAAAATTTTTTCCAATATGGGTGAAGTTTTAGGGGTTACCACTCAAATATTGGGGGTGAGAAAGCCTTTTTAAGATAGCTGGAATTATTGGTAGGGTAGTTAAGATGACTCAGGCCACAAAGGAGAAGGAGAAATTGGTTTTTTAAGAGTCATGGTGGAGGTTGAACTGAAACAAGAGCTTCTTGATGTAATTGAGTTTTGTAATGAGCATGGTGTTAAGGTTCAACATAAGGTAGAATATGAATGGAGGCCCATTCAATGCTCTAAGTGTTTAGGGTTTGCACACGGGGGAGATAATTATAGAAGAAATAATGGGAAGAAGATATGGGTGCCTGTTGGCGTGTTTTTATTTCGCCTACGCGGTGTGAGCGCGTATTAGATTTGACTACCCCACTGTAAAGGTTTTATTGAAAATTGTTTTGAAAGAAGTCACCAACAATTCCTTTTAGTAAGAATCATAAACCTGATTGGATATAGGAAAATCATATGGACAAATTATCCAATGTAGATTTCCCCGTCATGACTCCATAGATTGTTAAAATGAACCAAAGATTGAGTTCGGGGGTGAGGGTACGAATATAGTCATAATGAACCACATTCGCCCAAAATTGGCCTCTACTAAATATCGATTTATTATGCCAAAGAATAATCATATGATAATTTTAAGCACCCTACAAATATTTAGTCTAAATTGGTTCAGGAAACACATAAAAGACTAATTTTTAGTGACAAGTTATTATGCAATCAGTATTACAGGGAACCTAGCAAGTTGTCCAAATTAATCTGATTAATATTAGAACAGTTCTTTAGGTCTTTGATTAGCAAAAATAACATGTGGGGTGATAAAAGCAATAAAACAGGACAATCATATAATAGGCATAGAATAATCAGACAAGCATATAATATACAAAGGCAAGAATAATATGAACAAAAAATAAAGTATAGAAAAGAGGTTAGAATATACAGTAGAGCGATTTTAGATTAAATATCTACATCAGGAAAGAAAACTGTTAGTAACTTCAATATAAAAATAATTTATTTAAGGACCCTCAGGATTATACCGTGGCTTGGGTCTACAAGATTGACAACCTTCGGGACGAGCAATCGTGAAGCCTGAAAATCTGAATGTATGTAGATTGAATGTATTTGTATTTGAAAGTATGAGTTTTTGTAGGGAAGTTTAGTAGTTCGTAGAGAGGCTCGTAAAGTATTCGTCGAGTGTTATGTGAAAAATCCGTTCCTTTTTATCTGTACGGAAATCAAGCCTATTTATAGGGAAAATGGCACTGTGCCTCACGCACTGGCTGTGTTTGGCGCAGCTGATGTGGCAAGTGTATGACGCGGCATGACCAATAAAAAGTGTACACGTGGTACGCGCTTTTAAAAAAGATAAGAAAGAAAATTCGCGTCTCAAGCAGAGAGCCGCGCTTGACGCATGAATCTACATGAAACAGAAGTCTACATGGCAGTTCTGGTGCGCTTAGCACAACCTATGCGTAGCCTACGTGGAAGTCCACGTGGCAGGACACGTGCGCTCAGCAAAGTCATCTGGGCTCAGCACAGTCAGCTGCGCTCAGCACAGTCAGCTGCGCTCAGTGGTGTCAGCTGCGCTCAGCACAGTCAACTACGCTCAGCGCACCGACTTGTTTTTGATAGTTTTTTTTGTTATAAACGCGTTTTATAGATTTTCTTTTATCTTTTAACTCTGGAAATCTGAATTTACGGGATAAAATCTGATTTTGACTTAAAAAATATATCTTTTGAAAATATTTATTTATTAAAATAAATCAATTAATTATCAATTAATTGTGTTTTTCAATTGGGCTCAAATACAATTAATTATCATGAATAATTAGTTGGGCTTTAAAATAAGACTTTAACACTTTTCAAAATGGTTTTGAATGGCTCTTCAGACTACTCTGCCCTTTGATTGGACCAATTAAGACCACGGTATGTTTCATCATCGGATCCTTAAATGGGGAGACACTATTATGTCTCTACAGAAGCCCCCACTTTGACTGAGGTTCAGGAAACCGATAGTCAAAGTATACGGCGTCGGGACGGAGAACGATTCTAAACGCTCTGCAGTTTAGAACTGATCTTTATACACCGGTGTCTGCAAAACAAAGTTAGTGCAGGACAATAACTACACGCAATCTGATTGCCTGCAGAAGAAGATGTTAGCAGATAAGTGCAAACAACTTTGATAAAGCACATAATGATGCAATAATGCAAACTTAGACTCTCTAAGGATGCACAAGACGCTATGCAAGGATTAAGGTTATGCAAAGCTAAGGGATGACACGTCATGCAAGATCAGGGTTATGCAAGACTAGAATGTATGCAATGCAATGCAAGGTTAGGATTTTGCAAGGCTTAGGAAATTTGGATATGTAGAATGATAGAATGATAAAAAAATGAATAGAATGATTTTCGAAAACTGTTTTTAGTAAATAATCGGGGTTCGTAAACGAGGTCCGCGGATTACAACTCTTCGGGAGTTTGATTTGAATTGGAGGAACCACCATATGTAGGAAGCCCCCACTTTGGGTGAACTTGCCTTGAATTAGGCTTGAGCCTTCATTGAAATGTACTTGTTCTGATATTGAAATGTAGTTGTTATGTCTTGAACATTGAAAGTTTCCACTGGGTGGGAAGTTGATACGGGCAAAGTCAAGTATCGCCGGAAATTATGGAATTATCGGAGAGTCCTTCGGGGAAAAGGAGAGCTTGGATTGAAAAACAAAAAGGTTTGAATTTGTGACTTAAATAAGTGTAGGTGGGAAAAGGCTTTAACGAGGCTAGGTGCAGACTAAGTCTATGTCGGGATCTACAAAGATTATGCTCATGAACTCTAGAAAATTAAATCATTAGACCAAGACTAAATTTTATTTTATTGAAGCGGTCGGACCTCGGGATGAGGATTCCTACGTATCCTTGCAGAATCAGACCATTTGTAGTTCTGGATCTGATTTCCTTTTTTATTATATATTTTTTTGTGCCCTAACTTTTGCCTAGGCCGCCCTTTCGGGTTTTGAACCTAGCGGGCTTGGACATACATTGAAAAAAGGAGTTAAGGTTGAATATGAAAGGTTGAAGGCTAAAGGCTTTAGGTTTGATGAAGGTTTAATTGGATGGGCTAAGGTAGGGGTCATTGATATAGGTTTGAAGGATTTTGGATTATATGGCTAAGGTTTTGATGGGTTGAAGAAATTTGAATGAGGGGTAGAACTTGTGTGCAAGCCCCCTAGCTTGACTTCTTATTTCTTTGCCTTTGGCTCTTTCTTTTTGTCTTGTGCGTTTTCTTTTGCTGTTTTTATTTTTTCGCACTTTGAATTTTTTCATTTTTTTGTTTTTGCCTGGCATTGATTATTTTGATATAGTAAGGCTTGCACACAAGTTTGGTTTAGGGTATTGGAAGGCTTGAAGGATTTCTGTGGTGCTTTGAATTGAAGGGATTGTTTGGCTAATGATGGTTTAAAGGATTTTTGTTTTACTTGGTTGTATGAGGATGGCTTATGAAAGGTAATGGAATGGAGAGGGGAATAACTCATGATCCAAAGTATGTCCTCTTTTCATTATCATTTTTTATTTATTTCAGATCTCCTTTTATTATTATTAGTCAAGTTCATTAGGTGGTTCGGGTTTCATCATTGAATTAGAAGCATAAATAAAATGATGGAAGGCCAATGAAAATGAACAGAAAATGCGATTATTTTATTAATTGAAAATGAATGAAACAAGGCTTATTAGAAATAAAAACCTAAATGACATAAAGTCGACACGAATGGAAATAAAGGAGCTAGGGGAGGGACTCTCCGACTCAACCTAGAAAACCAACGCTAAATGACTAAGCCCCGGCATGGCGTTATTCAGGTGCTACCCAAGGGGTTGCTGCTATTGCTGACTTGTGCTGCAGGTGGAATTGGCAATCTACCGTCTTCAACCATATCCTACAGATGATTCTTTAAGGTCCAGCACGCAGATGTTGGGTGTCCATTCCCCTGGTGGTACTTGCAGTAGGCATTTGGATCCCACCTCTTGGATCTATTCTCGGGAGTAGGATCTGGAGTAGGGTCAATAGGCTCAAGTGTCCCCCTTGCATGAAGTCTAGTGAAGGCTTCTTCTAAGGACATGCCTAAAGGTGCGAATTTTCTTTGAGGCTTTTGATAGTCTCTCTTTTCAGCAGCTATGGCATTGACCTCATTGCTTTTGGAGCTAGAAGAGGTATTGTTACTCTTCTTAAAAGAGTTGTTGTTGATGTTTGAACCCTTATTCTTGTTGGCCAGTATCTCTTCTTCAATCAGTAGGCCTACCTTATAGAGCTTCGTGAAAGAGTCTATAGGTTGGAACTTGATATGATCCCCATACTTCGGCTGCAGGTTACAGATCACTAGTCGGACTTGATCCTCCTGAGATGGCCTGTTAATCATTTGTGCAGCTTTGTCCCTCCATCAGTTAAGGAAGGTGACGAAGTCTTCGTTGGAGTTTTGTTTAGTTAACTCCAACTCACGAAGGCCAATGGGAATCTGAGTATTGTATATGTATTGTTTATGGAACTCTTCTCTGATATAGTCCCAATCATTCAGCTTGGCCTTATTCAGTGACCTGAACCACTTGGATGAGAGTCATAGAGATGGAAAATGCTCTCTAGTGGTCATCTGGGTCTTCGACCCCCTTGAATTTTAGGAGGTCAGCCAATGTTACCTTTTTAGGGAGTTTTTCCCTTAGTTCAGGATCAATGATGTCATGGCCTTGAGCTTGACTCTCGAGCGCAGGAATTGACTGGATCAATTGCTCGAGTTTTTCAAACCTCTGTTCTGTGTTGGTTTTGATCGGTGGTGGAGTGCAGCCTTACTCGTCTTCCTCACTGAGCTTCTCCCTTAGTGCCTTGATCTCTTTGTCTTGTTCCTCAAGACGAGAGTTCATCAGTGTGAGTTGGGCCATAATGGCACTAAGCTATTCATTAGTATCTCCCATTTTAGATGATGATTCAGAAGAGTCTGAGGATTCGTCTGAAAAGGTGACGATGCACTTGACGAGCCTGGGAGTAGGTCAACCTTGTTGCCTCTCTGTTAGACGTTTCCATGTTATAATCTCACGACCTGTCCTGAACATAAATCAAATGGACCTCGTAAATTTTAAGAAATAATGTTTTCGGAATGAGAAAAGGAGATGAGAAATGAAAATAGGAGATGGAAATGGAGGTGAAAATGGAAAGTGATTTCGAAATGGAAATGGTTATGGTTATGGGTTTTGGACTAACATAGACTTGACCATGATGGAGACATGGGCCTAACTATATGCAAATGCAGACATGGACTGGACTGGACTGTGCAAGCAGACTGAACTCTACGATTGGGTTTAGGAGAGACTAGACTTTGAACTTACTGGTGAGCAAGCAGGCTAAGGAAGGTTTGACAATAAGGGAGACTAGACTCTTAACTTAAGGCAAGCAGGCTAGGCACCTAGACTTAAACTTACGGGTGAGCAAGCAGGCTAGACAACTAGACTTCGGAACTTACATTAGACTAAGCGGGCTAGACTCAAAAATTGCCTATGGATTTATGGGATGCTAGACTTTGAACTTACGGGTGAGCAAGCAAGCTAGACAACTAGGAAGGCCAAACTCTTAACTTAAGGGAAGAAGGCTAGGTAACTAGACTTTTAACTTACGGGTGAGCAAGCAAGCTAGACCACTAGACTTCGGAACTTACATTAAACTAAGCGGGCTAGACTCTAAAATTGCCTATGGATTTATGGGATGCTAGACTTTGAACTTACGGGTGAGCAAGCAAGCTAGACAACTAAGAAGACCAAACTCTTAACTTAAGGCAAGCAGGCTAGGCAACTAGACTTTAAACTTACGGGTGAGCAAGCAAGCTAGACAACTAGACTTCAGAACTTACATTAAACTAAGCAGGCTAGACTCAAAAATTGCCTATAGACTTAAGGAATGCTAGACCTTGAACTTATGGGTGAGCAAGCAGGCTAGTCACAACAATTTCCTATAGACTTAAGGAATGCTAGACCTTGAACTTACGGGTGAGCAAGCAGGCTAGGTTTTAAGGGATGAACTTTTATAGTCCTAAGACTGGATTTTATAGTCCGAAGACTGACTAGGGCCTACATGGAGATGCAAACTAGACCTAGGATATGAATTGGGCCTAAATAGACCTAAGATTTGGATTGGACTAGACTTAGACTTAGATTGGAATTGATTAGGGATAGACTTGGACCAGACTTCACATAAAGATGCAGATGGGCCTAGATTTTGAGATGAACTATATTTATATGGGCCTAAGATCGACTCAATGCTAGTGAATACATGGACTGAAATGCACATGGGCCTAAACGAATGCAAAATGGATTCTAATGCATACGGGCGTAGAATGAATGCAAACGAATTTGATTGAATTGGATTAGATTGGCGAAGGTATGTGGAATGGGCTTAGAATTTTCGAAATTCATTTTTGAAAGGAACCCCTTGTTTTATCTTTTGTTAGGAAAAGATGATGGATTGATTTGAAAATATTTTTTTTTATTAAAATGCCGTGGCATGATAATGATTAGTAAATGTTTTTGAAAAAGAGTAGAATAGAAGGAGGTGTACGTAGGATTGATTTTGAAAAATGTAAGTTTTTTGAAGTTGTCTGAATATGGTAAGGTAAGATTGATAGGGAAGATTACTTGAACAGCAGGGAGGAAATGGGAAGAGGTAGACATGCATGACAATTCTAACTCTACAATGACCCTTTAGATTCATTTTTTTAGGACAAACTTGACCTTGCATGAAAGGACCTAATTTTTACATGTAGAATTAGGTGACAAGCCTAAATGACCAAATTACGCGAATGCAGACAGATAGACGCATAGAGAACTGAACGCAGGATCGACAATTACGACAGCTAAATCAAGGAAAAGCATGCGATGCACAGACTGTGTGCCGCGCAGCATTGCTGCGCGCGGCGCACATTTGTGTGTATGGCGCGGGAGTGGTGAGCTAGGCGCAATATAATGCGCTTGGTGCACTACTCCCCGACACGTTTTTCGGGGATTTAGGCGACGAATTGGCCGATTGACGAATTTTTTCTTGTTTGTTAGACGCGATTTTAGGCACAACGCATAATAATGACAATTTGACAAAATAATAGCAGGCAAGAATTGCAATCACAGGCAAATGTCATATAACATGGATGCAAAAGTTCCAACCTAAAGTCCAGTTCTATGTTTGAAACTATTGGTCAGGTTTAGGTTCAGTCTGAAAGGGTCCATGACTAAGAGGTGGCCACGTGTAAGACGCACTCCAGTCTCAAGTCAGGAACAAGAGAACAATGCCATGGTTGGGTAGGTTTGCTTATAATTAAGATCCAACACTATCGATCAGGAAGCTTTTTGGAAGGACAAAGCGCAAACCCCCCGGGGGTGACCTCACACATAGAACATGTGCTGATGAGGCAAGGTAGATTATCCTTATGGTGGCTGAACAGTAGCCATGCATAAGCAAAACTGTATATTATTCTAAGGCATAAAAATAAGAATGAATCGTATTTTTCAAGTTTCACCCACTCATTTTAAAAAATTAAATTTTTAAAATCCTCTCCAGTGGAGTTGCCAAATTGTAGGCGTGTTTTTATTTCACCTGCGCGGTGTGAGCGCGTATCAGATTTGAATACCCCACTGTAAAGGTTTTATTGAAAATTGTTTTGAAAGAAGTCGCCAACAATTCTCTTTAGGAAGAATCATAAACCTAATTGGATATAAGAAAATCATAGGGACAAATTATCCAATGTAGATTTCCCCGTCATGACTCCATAGATAGTCAAAATGAACCAAAGATTGAGTTCGGGGGTGAGGGTACGAATATAGTCATAATAAACCACATTCGCCCAAAGTTGGCCTCTACTAAATATCGATTCATTATGCCAAAGAATAATCATATAATATTTTTAAGCACCCTAAAAATATTTAGTCTAAATTGGCTCAGGAAATACATAAAAGACTATTTTTTAGTGACAAGTTATTATGCAATCAGTATTACAGGGAACCTAGCAAGTTGTCCAAATTAATATGATTAATATTAGAACAGTTCTGTAGGTCTTTGATTAGCAAAAATAACATGTGGGGTAATAAAAGCAATAAAACAGGACAATCATATAATAGGCATAGAATAATCAAACAAGCATATAATATACAAAGGCAAGAATAATATGAACACAAAATAAAGTATAGAAAAGAGGTTAGAATATATAGTAGAGCGATTTTACATTAAAGATCTACATCAGGAAAGAAAATTGTTAGGAACTTCAATATAAAAATAAATTATTCAAGACCCTCAGGATTATACCGTGGCTTGGGTCTACAAGATTAACAACCTTCGGGACGAGCAATCGTGAAGCCTGAAAATCTGGATGTATGTAGATTGAATGTATTTGTATTTGAAAGTATGAGTTTTTGTAGGGAAGTTTAGTAGTTCGTAGAGAGGTTCGTAAAGTATTCATCGAGTGTTATGTGAAAAATCCGTTCCTTTTTATCTGTACGGAAATCAAGCCTATTTATAGGGAAAACGACACTGCGCCTCACGCGCTGGTTGCGTCTGGCGCAGCTGATGTGGCAAGCGTATGACGCGGCATGACCAATAAAAAGTGTACACGTGGTACGCACTTTTAAAAAAGATAAGAAAGAAAATCCGCGTCTCAAGCAGAGAGCCGCGCTTGACGCAGGACTCTACATGAAACAGAAGTCTACATGGCAGTTCTGGTGCACTTAGCACAGCCTGTGCGCTTGGCGCAGCCTACGTGGAAGTCCACGTGGCAGGACACATGCGCTCAACACACCGACTTGTTTTTGGTAGTTTTTTTTTATATATAAACGCGTTTTAAAGATTTTCTTTTATCTTTTAACTCCGGGAATCTGATTTTACGGTATAAAATCTGATTTTGACTTAAAAAATATATCTTTTGAAAATATTTTTTTATTAAAATAAATCAATTAATTATCAATTAATTGGGTTTTCCAAATAATTGGGGTCAAATAGAATTAATTGTCATGAATAATTAATTGGGCTTTAAAATAGGACTTTAACACTTTTCGAAATGGTTTTGAATGGCTCTTCAGACTGCTCTACCCCTGGATCGGACCAATTAAGACCACGGTATGTTTCATCATCGGATCCTTAAATGGAGGGACACGATTATGTGTCTACAGTGCCGAAGAGGACTGTTGTGGTGGATAATGAAGGATTTTAAATGGTAGGGAAGTATAAAAGTCCTATTGAGCCTACTCAAGTTGTAATTCCTATCCATAACCCATTTAATGCATTGCGGAGGAGGCTGATGGAGCAGTTGCTGGTGCAGTTGAACAATTGCCTGCTGGATGCACTAATGGGGTAATGAAACAGGGAGGTCAGGGGGATGGGAATGGTGTTGAATTGGTTGATAAAGGTGAGGAGGTGGCGCCTCCTAACCTTAATGGATAACATCTTGGTGTGGAACATAAGAGGCCTAAATAGAAGAACTACGCAAACTGAGGTGAGTAAATTCATAAACTCACATTATGTTAAACTGCTTAGCTTCTTAGAAACTATAGTTAAGCTTCCTAATCTAGGTCAGGTTTATCTTAACTTGTGTCCTGGTTGGTGCTTTTCTCATAATTTTGAGTGGCACGAAAATGGAAGACTAATAATAGGGTGGTGTCCTCTCTCTTTCAATGTTAATATCTGTCAAGTTACTAGTCAGGTTATGCATTGTATGGTTGAACCTAAATCTGGGAGCTGTGGTTTTGCCTGCACATTTGTATATGGCTTCAATGACAAGTATAGCAGAACTAAGTTGTGGACTAGTTTGAAATATATCAAGGGGTTGTGAAATTCCCTAGCTCATCATGGGAGATTTCAATGCATTAAGTAGTACTGAAGATAGGCTAGGAACCCTAGTCAGAGTTAATGAAATTAGGCCTATGCTCAAATGTATGTAGGAATGCGAAATTGTTGATGTCAAGGCCACATGAAAGTATTACACTTGGTGTAATAAACAGGATGGAGCCCAAAGGGTGTATTCTAGAATTGATAGAGCCTTAGCTAATTATAGGTGGAATGATGCTTATGACTTAGCTAAAGTTACTTTCCTTCCTGAGGGAGATTTTGATCACACGCCTATGTTGATGAGTGTTTATCCTGAATGTCATCTCAAAAATCCATTTCGTTTTTATAGCATGTGGTGCCACCATGATGCTGTAATTGAAGCTGTGAGGAAGGAATAGAATGTGAATGTTCAGGGGTGTGCCATGTATAAGGTTTGTAAGAATCTAAAAAGTGTGAATCTAACTTTTAAAACCTTAAACAAGGAAGGGTTTGAGGATGTTGAAGCAAATGTTATCAAGACTAGAGATAACCTTATGAATGCAGGCTGCTATGCATATGAACCTAACTGACAATGATCTAATCAGGGAAGAGAAACAGGCAACTCTGGAGTATAATAAAGCAAAAAAGATGTTGAATAGCCTTATGCAACAAAAATCTAAAATTTTATGGCTGAAATGTGGTAATGAGAACTCTAAAGTCTTCTACCAAGCTCTGAAGGCTAGAAGAAGACAAAACATATTTCATGCAATCCAAGATATTGATAGAGTGTGGTTAAATGAAAGAGAAAAAGTTGATGATGCTTTTGTGAGATTCTACAAACAACTATTTTCTTGCTCTGAACATAAGCAAGTTGTTCTTGGAACTTTGGTGAACAAGAGAAGGAAGTTATCTGAAAACCACTTGAGTATTATGCAAAGGGAGTTCACTAAAGAGGGTGTGAAAAGAGTTATCTTCAGTATTCCAGATGACAAAGCACCTGGAATTGATGGCTTTAATTGTAACACCCCAAAATTTCAAAGGCGGAAAAGAAAGAAATAATAATATATTTAATTGGACGATGGCGGAAACATCGTCTTCTGGGAATGTCACTACTACAAGAATAGTGTTTAAATAACTAAGTGATAAAAACAAACATAAGTAAATACTATAAGTAAATTAATTACTTAGATTAAAATCGAAATGAGACAACTATCTCAAACTAAGAGAAGTCTAGAACTAAAACCCCTAATAGATTATTTCTCGCATCTCAACCCGAGCCCAAAATCAAAGAAAATCCCCATCAACAAAACCTGCAAAATATACAACAAATATCCACAATCAGTGGGGAGTAACTAGCAGTTCTCCCAGAACAATAGCAATCAAAGCACGATTCAGAAGTAGATTATTAAGAAAGGAATAACATGCAATCATTACATCAATAGCATGCACATAGAAATCATAAAGCTCATAGATGAAACAAGTGATCATCAACAATAAGTAAACATGATAGAGTGAGTGACATAATTCTAATATATAATAATAATAATAAAAAATCAAGAATTCAACAAGTTATTGAGTCAGAAACCGAACGCCAGTGATTCGAAAATCACTTCCTAAGGTTTGTCAAATCGCAATCTCCAGGTCAGTCTATGGGCTTATGTTCCCCACTGCCTGTGTCTAAGAATGGCCAAACTCCCGATGCAGGGTAGAACACGCAGAACTCCCTGACCTCTCGGACAACAACAATTAACCCAGGTGTACCCCTAGTTCGCAAACCAGGTGGTTGGCATGTTTTTCACCGGGGACTACATCTATCCCACCGGATATTCTTATCTCAAAATACAATCATGCATACAATCCAAGTATCATTCATCAAAATATTCATCAAAAAGGGATGCCACCCGGCCTTATACCCACAGTTCATCAAAACAGTTCTTCATAATTCCTCAAAATAAATCACTTATAAATTTTCAACAAATATCTCTCATAATAACACTTGAACATCTCCAAACATCATCAATGATAATATACTGGTTTTTACTGCAACCACAATTCAATCAAAATTACATCACCAACTAACTCTAAATCATATTCATTAAAAGAGTAGTAACAATTAATCATTTTCTTCCATAAATCAAACATAAACATATGGTTACCCAATGATACATACTACATACTACTAAAAATCAGCAACCCAGAATATAATAAATTATGAATTATTTCTGATTTACAAGCCCTCAAACAATTTAAAAGTGTATCCTCAATTTCACAACAAAAACACCATAATAATCATTAAACTAATAATTTCGAGTAGTAAAATCATACAAAAATTATAATACGACCCTAATGGATCTACTGACATGATACAATTTTTATTTATAATTTTCGGACTACAAAAGTATTTTAACAGTTAATATACAGATTCCTCAAATAAGCCATTATAATAATTAAAAATATAAAAAGACACCAAAAAATTACCAAAACTTTACATAACATGTAAAAACTCACGGCAATACATAAAATTTAATGAAATTAATTTTTCTACCTCTACAAATAATTTTCATGATTAATATACTGACAGAACCAAAATTACAGAAACAGATATATCAATTAAATAAAATAGTAAACAGTAGACAAAAATTATTCTAAGGCATGGATTACATAATACGCATGTTACAAGATCTAAGAAAAATAATTTCATCAATTTTATCAGTCGTTCCATAATTATTATGCAATTTAGCCAAAAACGCACAAAACACCAATTAAATCAAATAAATACTAAAAATCATGCGAAAATTATTTTTCTCTACACAGTATTAATATAGCATGTATCAAGTATATTCATGTCAAATTTCGTCAAAAATTTCATTCAAAAAGTATTTTAAATAATTCCTAGCGTAGTAATCTAATACCGAATAATACCCTAATCACTATGGTTCTAAGATAACTACTAGTTACCTGGATCGTCGGGAGGAGAGCTGAGTCTAAAGAGACAATCATGAGTTAAGCATGCAATCCAACTCCTCTTCTAACCCCAAGGCATAACGAACGAGAATTGTAGCAACAAGTCACTAGACATTTCTTCTTGAACGTTGAAAACTCTTGTTTCGCACTGCTCTGTTACGACCATGATTCCCGATGATCAAAAGCTCAGATTCTAAATCGCTCCGGTCATAATTTGAAGACGATCCAACGGTTAGATCTCCGGCTACGGTTATTTTCGTGAAGGTGCGACAGGAAAAACCGAGTTGAACCTTTCTATTCTTTTCCTCTTCCTTTTCTCTCTTCCTTTTCTTGAAAAACGGTGAGGGTTTAATGCAAATGATGCTGAACTTCTTTGAATAAAAATCAGAATTTTATGGATGTTTAATGGTTGAAATAAAGGGTTTTAATGAAGGAGAATGATTAGGGGGTTATAGGAGTTACAAAGCTACAAAGAGTCACAAGGAAAAATAAAAAGAAAAGAAAGAAGAGGAGCTCTCCTTCTCCATCTCCTTGGCCGGCTGTCAAGCCCAACACACCAACAAAAATGTCGGCCCAAATCAACAAGGGTCCATGCTTCAAAAGCCCGCTACGCGATAAATCGATAAATTCCTAAATCGCGCCTAAACTTTGAAAATACTTAATAATGAAAATAATTCTAATAAATTATATTATAAATATAAATATAATGCACACATTAACACACCATATAATAAAATAATAGTTCGGCTCCCAAATTATAAAGAATAAAAATCATTGATCTAGAGAAAATAATAAATTATTTATTTTTTTACGAAAAGAATATCATTTTAGAATAAACTAACACCAAAAATAAAGAGTGAAAATTACGGGGTGTTACATTAATAGTTACTTTTATAAACGTTTCTGCGAGGTTATATGTGATAATGTTTGTGAGGCAATTCTTGACTTTCTCAGAACTGGGAAATTGCTCAAGTAAATTAATGTTACAACTGTGCAGGCAAAACTGAATTCAGGTCAATAGCCTGCTGTTCTATGTTGTACAAGTGCATCACTAAACTAATTAGTGAGAGATTGAACATGATTCTTCTTGAAATTGTGTCTGAAAGCCAAGGAGCATTTGTGTCAAGGACATGTATTCTCCACAATGTGTTGATATGTCAAGACTTGGTTAGATGTTATAAGAGGAAATCTACAAGAGCAAGTTGTATGATGAAGCTTGATTTAAAGAAAGCGTATGACACTGTCAATTGGCAATTCTTACAACAAATACTTGAAGGTGTTGGGTTCCCAAGGAAATTTATTGACCTGATTATGGTTTGTGTTAAAACTCCTATGTTTTCTATCATGTTAAATGGTGCTCCAACTGGGTTTTTTTGGGGCTCATAAAGGGTTGAGACAGGGAGACCCCATGTGTCCTCTACTTTTTGCCTTATGCATGGACTATCTTGATAGAATTTTGAAGTACATTGGTGAAATGGATGGGTTTAAATTTCACTCTAAATGCAGAAGTTTGAAGCTCATTCATCTGTGTTTTGCAGACGACTTGTTGCTCTTTTGTCATGGGGACTTTAGATCAATTTAGATTATGTAGGAGTTTAGATGCTTAATGCGGAAAACGAGTATCATATACTAAAACATCTAACACCAAGATCTTTGCATAAATCAACATGAATCTAATAAGAGTATAGAACTATACCTCTTAACGCGTGAATTCCACTTTTGCCACAAGCCTTGTAGTGGAGATCCTTTAGAGCGTCAAACGTCGTTCCTCTAGTGTTGGTCCATGAATAACCCTTGGATCACCACGTATTCTAGTACGGAAGAGAGGAGAACCCTCTTGCTTTTGAGGTGTGTAGTGGCCGAATGGGGGGAGAATCAAGAGCATGGAAAAATTAGATTTTTCCTCTCAAAAGATGATGTAATGTCTATCTACTTTGTAACCCACATATCTCTATATATGGTGGTTACAAAGAGGTGTTTCATGAGCCTTTATTTTGCCTCATAATGTCACACATTATGAGTATAATAAACTCATAGGTTATAACTCATCCCACTCATCTAAAAACCGCCAAACCCATTTCACAAATGGATTTGGGTAATATCCAAGGGTTGTCACATTGTGTGACCTCATTGGACCCAATATATATTAGTAGTTGGCCCAATTATACTAGACCAACAAACCGCAATTAGCTTCTAGCAAAACGTCGCGGTCACCTAATATTATTGAATATATTATCTCCATAATTTGTCCATATACATTTAGTTTGTTACACTTGATCGAGGACAAAATCCTTCAATCTCCCACTTGTCTAAGAACAAGTGTGTAACCTTCAAACTCCTTAAGTCGCTTAATGTCTAACTTGATGACATGGTAACATCGTATGTAAACCATACCAATATTCAAGTTGTTTCTTGAAATCCGAGTTCGAACTGTCGAAACAAATGATTAACTCCTTAATCTATTTGAGCACGGCCATGCATTTTCAGTTCTCGCTCTTCAAGAGGCTAAGACACCAATCCTAACTCTTAGGAGGACTTTATCGAGTCTTGTACAACCAAAACTCCCACTCAATTTGTAGCAGTTCCCATCATTGCCTTTATAGCCTTCTTTTACGGCACGGCGTTTTGCAGTGTCAAAAACATACTAATCCTTAAGTAAGAATAGTCATACTCATGTCAAAGGAATCCACTAAATATATTAATGAGATTCTCATAAACCTTTTAGAGAACTCCCACTAGTTCTGCACGACGTGTATCAACTATACGCGCCTATGCAAATGACTAGACATCTCTATACCCCCATAGCCCATGAAACTGCGCTATCAATCAATTTGCAATCTAGTCCATGAAACTGAGTCATTTACGTTTAATTTTAATGATTCGAACTAGGGACCAAGGTATATTATAACTCCTGTTCACTGGATAGGGTTTCATTTGACAAATCACGTAATTGACAATCCTATCAAAGGTTATAAAATACTTTAAACGTTTTACTTAATACTAAACCAAGATTAAATAAGAACATAACCTTTCATTGATAAACATAACCAACCATATCACAAGAGTAATTACAACTATGAACTAATTAGAAGTAAATAGTACACAATCAAAAGCACTCTACTACATGCTTAAGCCCTATAGCCCTAGTATGACTCTCATGCTTAGGCTGAGGCAATGATTTAGTCAAAGGATCAGCGACATTGCTATCCGTATGAACTTTGCTAACTATCACATCTTTTCTCTCAACAATTTCTCGAATGAGATGAAACTTTCTAAGTACATGTTTACACCTTTGATGTGATCTTGGTTCCTTAGACTGAGCTATGGCATCATTGTTATCACAATGTAAAACAATATCATCTCCAACACTAGGCACTACTCCTAGCTGCATCTGTCGCAGCAATGTACTCAGCTTCTATTGTAGAATCAGCAACAATGCTTTGCTTTGAACTTTTCCAGCTCACTGCCGCTCGATTTAGACAAAAGATGAAATCAGATTGGGATCGAAAATCATCTTTGTCAGTTTGGAAGCTCGCATATGTGTAACCTTCAACAATTAACTTACTTTCACCTCCATACACTAAGAAATTATCCTTAGTCCTTCTTAAGTACTTTAGGATATTCTTAGCTGCACTCCAGTGTGCGTCACCTGGATTTGATTGGAATCTGCTACACATGCTCAAGGCATATGAAACATCTGGGCGAGTACAAATCATGGAGTACATAATGGACCCTATAGCTGACGTATAAGGAATATTACTCATTCGCTTAATCTCATCAGGTCCAGAAGGACACTAAGTCTTGCTAAGCGACACGCCATGTTGCATGGGAAGAAAACCTCTCTTAGAGTTTTCCATGTTGAACTCAGTGACGATCTTATCTATATAAGTCCGTTGGCTAAGCCCAATCATCCTCTTAGACCTATCCCTATAGATCTTGATCCCCAAAATGTACTCAGCGTTTCCAAGGTATTTCATAGAGAAACAACTCTTCATCCATTCCTTGACTGACTCAAGTATGGGAATGTCATTTCCTATGAGAAGTACATCATCTACATACAAGACCAAGAAGACTATGTTACTCCCACTTTCCTTCTTGTAAACACAAGACTCTTCTCCGTTTTTGAGAAAACCAATCTGTTTGATTGCCTCATCAAACCGAAGATTCCAACTTCGGGATGCTTGCTTCAATCCATAAATGAACTTTTGAAGCTTGCATACCCTCCTAGGATATTCTGAATCCACAAACCTTTCGGTTGTGTCATATACACATCCTCTTTCAAGAACCCATTCAAGAAAGCGGTTTTGACATCCATTTGCCAAATCTCATAATCATAAAAGGCAGCGATCGCTAGGAGTATCCGAATAGATTTAAGCATTGCTATTGGCGAAAAGGTTTCATCATAGTCTATAACATGAACTTGCTTGAACCCTTTTGCAACCAACCTTGCTTTGTGTTATTCTAGTATGAACACTAGACCAACTACAAGAGGGGGGGTGAATTGTAGTTGAGGGGAAATTTTCGAATTGTATCACGGAATTAAAACAAACTAAAAATAGAAAGAGTTAAACACACAAGATTTTTAAAAGGAAAACTTCCTAGGCCCAATAGGAAGAAAAACCTTGACCATGAGGGATTTTGACTCAAACTCTCTTTACTATAATAGGCCAAAAGACTCGATCTTTTTACAACCTATTAATGGACCTTCTCTGTTCCACTAGGAACTTGTTCCCAGTCACTCAGTTCCCCCTGAACTGATGACACTCACTTTGACTTCACTCGAAGTCTTCTCTTTTATCTCTTTCTTTCTCTCTCTTGATTACAAGGATATTCTCTGAATTTTCTCTCACCCAAACACTATGAATATTACAATAATATGTATGTTGAATATAAGAGGAAATTATAAGAAAACTTTCTAAGTATAGATCTACTTTTATGCTCGAAAGTTCTTAAGTCTTCTTCGAATAATCTTCCTCTTATATAGCTGCTGCTATTTAGCTTCTTCTTCTGAAATTATAGTGCTCCATGTTCTCCTTAATAAGTGTGAGTAGAGTAATGGGATCATGGCCTGATTTGCGCTGCACAACATCCACAAACATTGCAACGGTAACTAACCACCTTCCATTATCCGTTAGTGGGAGTGTGCCCAACGAGCAACACATAGATATGTGGAGTTAGTTGGAGAGCTTCAAGCTAAGGAAGTTAGCTCCACAATATATGCCACGTTTACTCCAACTGTTTTTCAAAGAAAAACAACAGCAATCTAATAATTAAGAATCTTTTATCCAAAAATTCCAAGTTACTAGATATATCAAACATATCTTATAATAAAAATTTAAAGTGTATAAAATTAATATCTTGACTTAGATTAAATAATTAATCTTTCTCCACAAGATATAAATGCAAAAACATTACATTGTTTTTGATATTTTATATTTTTCGCAAAATAAAAACTATATTATAACCTAAGTATTTGGCATCATCAAAACATGGAATACAACAATATTCTCCCTTTTTGATGATGGCAAATACAAGGCATATTAAAACATAAAATGAACAAAAACTAATAAACTTAAAAAAAAATAAACTAATTACTAACAACTAGAGCAAAAGAATCAAGAGCTAATAACTTTAAAAAGTAAAACAAACAAAACTGACAAGAGACTAAAAAGTAAAACTAGCACTAAACTAACAGGGACTAACAATCTAATTAATCCTACCAGAAATCAGTTTTGAAGAAAATGGACAAGAAAAATCCGAAAATCATCAACTAGAAACTAAGAAGACTAGAATGAATTTTAATGTGCCACTCTACTTGCCCCTTTTGTCATTATCAAAAACAACTAAGTACCCAGCAGGACTCTAAGAGTGCATCATATACAACAATGTCAAGGATTAGTAGCTCAAACATGCATCTAATAATACTAGCCATCCAAACATTTTAATGAGCATATTAAGATGGGATCAATGCACTTAGACATGAGAAATGCACAAGCTGAGTTTAGGAAACAAATAAAGAAAGAAGCAAAAGAGGATAATAAGAGAAGCAAAATAATAAGAGATAAAAAGAGATAAAAGATATACACCAAAAAATTTTATCACCAGAAACTGATGTGTGATTCACATCCAAAAGGGTGATAAAAAGATAGTAACAACCATCCACCATTGTTTAATACAAAACCCAAAAAAAAAAAAATTAACATTGTTTCAGCAGATTATAGGGAAGGAAAGGGGATTAGGGCTTAAAGGGCTTGGAGCGAACAACATAAGAAGCGACCACAACGTCAATCTTCTCACGAACTGCAGATTCTCCTTTCTTAACTCCTGCGAGGATCTGCTCCTATTGAAGATCAACTCTGGCAATCCTGGCTTCAACACCCTGGACTCTTGTGTGCAGGATGGACAGAGACTCCTGAAATAAATGTAGAATCCCATGCAGACCAGTAGTGGAGAGAAGTGGAAAATCAACAGTCTTTGATCCCGAAGGAGCCCGATCCTCCTCCCGATCATTATGAACAACACCCTGACCCTGTTCCTTGGGAGCCTTGGTCACAACAATTCTCCGACTCTTCCTCACCGACCTAGGTCCTTCAGCACTGACCTCCTCCTCAAACTTCCTCTTGTTCCCAGTCTCTACCGTCCCCTTAGATTCTGCCACCTCAAATTCTAAGTTCCCACCCTGTACCCTCAGAGATAGCCTAGATAAAGTCTCTTTGGTCAAATAGTTATCAGGCTCTAGATCCAAAGAGGTACTAGAATGGAGTTTGATTTGGTTCTTTTTTAGGATAATAAAAATAAGCTTGGCATAACCAACTTTTGTGTTGTGAGTAATGCAAAGTAGGAAAGGCGAGAGATCATTAAAGCGGGGAAGTTGATTTTTATATTCTTAGTAGGGCAAAACATCAAAGAAAGATCTGTGAGGCTCGCTTGAGTCCTCTTGGAGGTTCTTGGCAAAATAAAACGCCAAACTAAGTGAAACAGAAATTTATAGAGAGATCTTTCTGATCTAGGGACAGGTCAGAATCCTTACCCCCAAAGAAACTCAGTATAGTAGAATTGGAAGCACCATTGACATTCAACTTAGCCCTACCCTTGACATATTCCTTGTACCCTTCAATAGGTACCTCAAACCATTTACCCGGATTCTTTTCATTAAACTTGACAAATTTGCCATTTACGACACTCATGCATAAACCATCGGTATTATCAAAACTAGCAACAAATTCGCTCATCGCACTCTCATAAAGACCCTCATCAAAACTCAACACTTTAACCCATTTTTGAAACTTAACAAAATCAAGAAACTGACCCCACTAAATTTTCTTGCACCAGGCGAAATCAACGCAAAACCTAATGATATACTTGGAAGACTTAGATTTCTTACCCCTTTTTGTAGGAACCAAGACTTCCTTTTCTTGCTCTGTTTCTGCATCATCCAAATCGTCTTCCTTCTTTAGAGATATTACTTCATTTTCAGCCGAATTGTCTTGAGAACCCAGGGAATCTTCATTGGAGTTGGAAGATTCATTCTCGCTTTCGTTGTAATCCACCAGAGGTGAAGATTTTTTTGCCGGAAAATTTTTGGCATCATCGGAGGATTTCCTTTTGGGAGCCATTTAGGGTTTAGGTGAAGAAGATGAAGTTGAGAGATTTTTGTGTGAAAGAGAGAGAAAAAGGCAATTTTGCTGAGTTAATGGTTTTGGGTAAAAGAGGTGAATTTGCCGTGTAAATTTTGGTTTGATTTGATGTGTTTTTATTTGGGGAAGATTTATGGGGGATCGTGGAAAAGAATTAAATGCAGCTTTTCCCTTCCTTCTTTAAATCCGTTGAATTATTTTATTTTTAGGTTTGTACATGAACGCTAGTGAAGCGTTGCCACCAAAAAATTTATTTGTGGGGGATGAATGAAGAAAGATAATAAATTGATGAAAAAGAAAATAGAATCGAATAAAATAAAATGACATGGAAATAATATTCACGTGGAAAGAAATAAAAGGAATAGAAGGTGTGAACTCATGCATGTTACATGTTAAAGCTATATGTACAGTGACCTTTCTATTTTTGCTCAATTATATGCATGGACAATACGGGGAGTATTATGAAGACTAATGTGAGTCTTTTACAATGATCGTGTTATGAGTGAATAAATTCACAAAATGTTGCTGGCTACTTAGTGTAATCTTATAACTAATGGTTTTATTTGAAGTAGCACACTTAATGAATTCTCATCATCGCTAGCTCTAAGCAAATTTTCTCAAACTTTTCTCTAGGAAGTGGTTTAGTCAATATGTCGCCTATTTGATTTTACGTTGCCCAAAATCCGACTTTAACAAGATCTTTTTCTACATTATCCTTACGGAAATGATGCCTAATGTGAATATGCTTGACCCTTGTATGATGAACTGGATCCTTAGAAATACAAATTGCACTAGTATTATCACAATTGATAGGAACACATTTAAACGTAATGCCAAAGTCTCTTACTTGTTGCTTGATCCAAAGGACCTGGGAACAACATGCATCAACAGCCACATACTCTGCCTCCGCTGTGGATAAGGCAACAATATTTTGCTTCTTTGAGCTCCATGAGACCAAGCTTGTTCCTAGGTACTCGGACAATACCTCATGTGCTCTTGCGATCCCCAGCATAATCTGCATCCCAATAGCTTACTAGGTCAAAAACATCACTTCGAGGATAGAACAAACATAAGTCATCGCTTCTCTTCAAATACCTTAGAATTCTCTTAACTGTCGTTAAGTGAGATTCTTTGGGATTTGATTGGAATCGAGCAAATAAACCAACAATAAATGAAATATCGGGTCTACTTGCTGTCAAGTAAAGTAATGAACCAATCATACCTCGATATTGCTTATCGTTTACACACTTACCATTTGAACCTTACCTAACCTTGTTCCTGTTCCTATGGGAGTGTGTTTTAATTTTATTGTTCCAGTCCATATTTCTTCAGCAGTTCCTTGACATCTTTTTGTTGATGGATCATTGTTCCTCTTTCAGTTTGCTTGATTTGCAAACCCAAAAAAAAGTTCAACTCTCCCATCATACTCATTTCGAACTCATTGCTCATAAGATCAGCAAACTCCTTACAAAGAAGATCATTAGTAGCACCGAATATTATATCATCAACATAAATCTGGACTACTAATATGTTTGTTCCTTTTGATCGAAGGAACAATGTTCTATCAACTTTACCTCTTATGAAATCATGTGAGAGTAGGATTTTTGAAAACCTTTCATACCAAGATCTAGGAGCTTGTTTCAACCCATAAAGAGCTTTATCAAGCTTGTAGACTTGAATTGGAAGTTTCGGATTTTCGAATCCAGGAGGTTGTTCCACGTAGACATCTTCAAGTAAAAAACCATTTAGAAATGCACATTTGACGTCCATTTGGTACAACTTAAATCCCATAAAGGCAGCAAAGGCAATCAAAATTCTAATTGCTTCTATCCTAGCAACAGGAGCAAAGGTTTCATCGAAATCAATACCTTCTTGTTGATTATAACCTTTGGCTATAAGTCTGGCCTTGTTCCTTACCACTGTTCCATGCCCATCGAGCTTGTTCCTGAAGACCCATTTAAGTCCTATAACTTTCTGGTTCTTTGGCTTAGTCTCCAGGTGCCAGACCTTGTCCCTCTGGAACTCATTTAGCTCCTCTTGCATAGCATTGATCCCATCAACCTCTTTAAGCGCTTCCATATATTCTTTAGGTTCTGTCATTAGATAAGAAAGCGTGAAAAGCACAAAAATTCTTCATTTGGTTTCTCGTTTGAGTTCCCTTTTCAATGTCACTTATTATCAATTCTAAAGGATGAGAATTTTGGTGTTTCCAAGGCTTTGGATCAAATCTCCTAGTTGCATCTTGAGTTTATTGAGGTGATTGATTCACTTGATCTTCTTTAGGTTCAGAAGCTCCTTGATCTTCCTGAGTTCCTTCTGTTGCTTGTTTTTCATAAGGATCAGGCACAGGGTTATTTGGATCAGGAACTTGCTTCTTCTCTTTTCATAGGGGTTAGTTCCTCATCACAATGATTAAGCTCATCAGGACGAGTCAAACCAATTTTAAAGTTATCATTATGACTCTGTTCCTGCGAGGAGTTAGTCTCATCAAATATAACATGGACACTTTCCTCAACACACATTATTCGCTTATTGTAAACACGATAAGCCTTACTACTTAAGCCATATCCTAGAAATATAGCCTCATCACTTCTATCATCGAATTTTCCTAAGTCTGTCCTTTCCATTATTATGTACAAAGCATTTACATCCAAAAACATGAAAGTAAGCGATATTGGATTTTCTTCCTCTAAGGAGCTTGTAAGATGTCTTCAAAGTGACTGGCCTTAGCATGACATGATTGATGATGTAGCATGCCGTATACACTGCTTCAGCCCAATGATTCTTCGGAAGACAACTTGCAATTATCATCGTCCTCGCCATATCCTCAAGGGTCTGGTTCTTCCTTTCGACTACACCATTCTGTTGTGGTGTTCTTGGAGCTGAAAAGTTATGATCTAAACCTTCATTGCTGCAAAATTCATCAAACTTGGAGTTTTCAAACTCCTTACCATGGTCAGATCTTAGATGCTTTAATTTAAAACCACTTGTTCTTTGAATCCTTTTAGCAAAGGTTAGAAATTCATCAAACATCTCATCCTTACTATGAAGAAAAATAACCCATGTATATCTTGAAAAATCATCTACTATGACTAATACATATCTCTTACCAGATCGACTTTGGATGCGTACAGGACCACATAAGTCCATGTGAAGAAGTTCTAATGGACTTTATGTGCTTACCATTTTCTTGGATTTGAATGAGGATCTCCCTTGCTTGCCTTTAACACATGAATCACAAACACCATGGTGCAAAGACTTAATTGTTGGTAAACCAACTACCAAGTCCTTCCCACTTAGTTTATGCAGTTGGGACAGGCTTGCATGACAGCAACGTTTGTGCCATAGAAGAGGATTAGTTTCGATCACACTTAAGCATGTGAGATTATTCCTGGGAACAAGGTTTAGGTCGACCATGTAGGTGTTCCCTTTCCTCGTTCCATCAAGGATCTTGGTTCCTGTACTTTCATTGCTGACTATACACGACTCATTAGTAAACTTCACATAATTTCCCTTATCGCAAAACTGAGATATACTAAGTAAACTATGCTTTAAACCCTCGACCAAAAATACATTATCTATGGAATGTGACTGAGATTTACCAATCTTACCAACTGCTACTATATTACTTGTAATATTGTCTCCAAAGGTCACAGTTCCTCCATTGAAGACTGAGAGTGGGAGAAATTTTGATCTATCTCCTGTCATGTGCTTAGAACAACCGCTATCGAGGTACCACATGTTGTTCCCCCTTACTTCAGACTTGGGGTTTGATGATTCCACTTTATCCTCGATATTCGCCATGAGACATAGATGGGCAGTTTCTTCCTTAGTATGTTCCTGCTCTTCCTCTGAGTCAGACTCTCCCCATGCTGCAACCATGGCTCTCTTCATATCATTTCTTGAAAAGGACATTTGTTGATCCTTGCCCTTCTCTTTGTATTTCCCTTTTGCTTTCTCGTTTTCCCATTGAGGACACTCCTTTCCTTAGGTTTCTTTGTTGGTTTCTTTGTGACCTTTCCTTTGTAATTCTTGTTGAAGAATTTCTTGAATCTTCTAACAATCATCGCAGCTTCTTCATCTTCAGTTTCTGAATCTTCTTGTTCCTTTTACCTGAGAGCTAGAGCCTTAGGCTTTGATGATTCAGTTTCATGAGTTTACAGATGTAACTCATAGGTCATCAAGGAACCAGCAAGTTGTTCAATGTTGAACGTTGTGAAGTCCTTGGTTTCCAACAATGTTGTTGTCTTGGCCATCCATTTCTCATCTTGTGGTAGACTCCTTAATACCTTACGAACCTGTTCCTTTGGAGAGATTATATTTCCTAGAGATTCAAGTTCGTTTATGATGTTTGAGAAACGAGTGAGCATGTCTTAAATAGGCTCCTTTTGTTTCATGTGAAACAATTCGTACTTATGCATGAGTATATCGATCTTTTATCGTTTCACTTCGCTTGTTCCTTCATGAGTGATTTGAAGGAGTACCCACATTTTCTTAGCAGTCTTGCATCCCATGACTCGGTTGTGTTCATGGGACCAAAACCACAATGGAGTAGCTTATTAGCCATGTTGTTCATCTCCATTTTATCGAAGTATTCTTTGTCAAACTCGGCAAGGGGTTTAGGAACCAGCTCCCCTTTCTCGTTCTTCTTTGTGACTTCAAAGTCACCAATTTCAATTATCTTCCATACTTGGTAATAATCCGCTTTGATAAATATTTCCATACGATTCTTCCAGTATGGATAATGTTTGCCATTGAACATAGGTGGGCGTTGAGTTGAATACCCTTCATCAAGCTTTTCTCCCGCAGTGTTCATTGTTCCAGGTACAATCTCCTTAGTGTCAGCTGATTCTGGAAGTACTAGGCTCTGATACCAATTCTTATTCTAGTATAAACACTAGACCAACTAGAAGAGGGGGGGTGAATTGTAGTTGAGGGAAAATTTTCGAATTGTATCGCGGAATTAAAACAAACTAAAAATGGAAAGAGACAAACACACAAGATTTTTACAAGGAAAACTTCCTAGGCCCACTAGGAAGAAAAACCTTGACCACGAGGGATTTTGACTCAAACTTTCTTTACTATAATAGGCCAAAAGACTCAATCTTTTTACAACTTATTAATGGACCTTCTCTGTTCCACTAGGAACTTGTTCCCGATCCACTCAGTTCTCCCCGAACCGATGACACTCACTTTGACTTCACTCGAAGTATTCTCTTTTCTCTCTTTCTTTCTTCTCTCTTGATTAAGAGGATATTCTCTGAATTTTCTCTCACCCAAACACTATGAATATTACAATAATATGTATGTTGAATATAAGAGAAAATTACAAGAAAACTTTCTAAGTATAGATCTACTTTTTATGCTCGAAAGTTCTTAAGTCTTCTTCGAATAATCTTCCTCTTATATAGCTGCTGCTATTTAGCTTCTTCTTCTGAAATTATAGTGCTCCATGTTCTCCTTAATAAGTGTGAGTAGAGTAATGGCGACCATGGCCTGATTTGCGTTGCACAACATCCACGAACATTGCAACGGTAACTAACCACCTTGCATTATCCGTTAGTGGGAGTGTGCCCAGCGAGCAACACACACAGATAGGTGGAGTTAGTTGGAGAGCTTCATGGAAGTTAGCTCCACAATATATGCCACGTTTACTCCAACTGTTTTTGAAACAAAAACAATAGCAATCTAATAACTAAGAATCTTTTATCCAAAGATTCTAAGTTACTAGATATATCAAACACATCTTATAATAAAAATTCAAAGTGTATAAAATTAATATCCTGACTTAGATTAAATAATTAATCTTTCTCCACAAGATATAAATGCAAAAACATTACATTGTTTTTGATATTTTATAGTTTTCGCAAAATAAAAATTATATTATAACCTAAGCATTTGGCATCATCAAAGCATGGAATACAACACTTTGTAAACCTGAGTGTTACCATCCTTGTCTATTTTCACTTTGAAAACCCATCTGCAACCAATAGGTGTAACCCCATCAGGCAAATCCATCAAGTCCCATACTTGATTTTCAAACACGGATGCCATTGCGGACCTCATGGCTTCAAGCCACTTTTCGGAGTCTTCACTCATCAAAACTTGCTTGTAAGTAGTAGGCTCCTCAAATTCTAAAATCATTATCTCAGAACCTTCGGTTAACAAGAAACAAACAAACTTTTTGTATGGTATTCTTGGTCTACTAGACCTACGAGGGGCCGCAACAGAGAAATTTTCTTCTCAACAATTTGAGAATTTTCTCACGAATTAGATTCGAGTGGGACAGTGGGAGGTTTGTGTATGGGATGCACGTCCTCCAACACTTGGTCAATTGTGGAAGAAGATTCCTCCAAAGGAGGAACTACTTCAAGCTCCACAGCTGACACTAGTGTTTCTGATTCTAACATAGGTTGGACTATGTCCATTTGTTGCTTTTCTCGAACTTCTTCGAGAAATACATTACTCCCACTTGCCTTTTTGGAAATAAAATCTTTTTCCAAAAAGACACCACGACGAGCAACAAACACTTTTCCCTCAATTCGATTATAAAAGTAATAGCCCTTGGTTTCCTTGGGACAACCCACAAAGAAACACTTATCTGATTTAGGGGCGAGTTTATCTGAAAGTAAACGTTCTACATAAACCTCACACCCCCAAATACGTAGAAAAGACAAGCTTGGAAAAATTTCCACTCCATATCTCCTATGGAGTCTTTTCTACTGCCTTTGACGGAGTTCTATTAAGTTTTAAAAATTGCATTTTCGAGAGCATATTCCGAGAAGGAGATTGGTAGATTAGCAAAAATTATCATAGACCGAACCATATCAAGTAGAGTTCGATTCCTTGTTTTCGATACGCCATTCAATTGAGGTGTTCCAGGCGGAGTCAGATGTGAAAGAATTCCACAACTCTTCAAGTGATCACTAAACTCTTGGCTCAAATATTCACCACCACGATCGGATCGTAGTGCTTTGATTATTTTGCCAAGCTGATTTTGGGCTTCATTCTGGAATTCTTTGAACTTTTCAAATGATTCCGACTTATGGTTCATTAAATAGAGATATCCATATCTACTTAAATCGTCAGGAAAAGTAATGAAGTACCCAAACCCTCCCCTAGCTTTTGTGCTCATTAGTCCACACACATCAGTATGTATTAGGCCCAATAGATCACTGACCCTTTCACCCTTTCCAGTAAAAGGTGACTTTGTCATTTTACCCATTAAACATGACTCACACAAATCAAATGGCTCAAAGTCAAAGGATGTTAGAAGTCCATCTTTATGTATATTCTGAATGCGTTTCGCGTTTATATGTCCTAAACGACAATGCCATAAGTAAGTAGTGTTGAACTCTAGTTTTGATTATGACAAAGGAACAAAGATGCAAACTAAGTATTGGACTAACAAGTTGTTTAAGTTAGTGAATTTCAAGGTATCAATGAAAGGAACAAAGAGAATACTAAGTTAAGGAAGAAATCAAGTTTGGATTTTAAAGACGAAGTAAAGATGTTTCAAGATTTGGTACTGGAGCAGCATTGGAGCAAGAAGACTAAAGCGAGGCTTTTTGTTTCTAGTTCCATTGTAAAGGAACGAGTAAGAATGGTAAGGAACTATGGCAATTTAGAATGAGAATGATCGTTTGTTCCTTTGTAAGGAACAGACGAACTGGCGCTAAACTAATAAGTTAAAGGAACTAACTATTAAAAAGAACTAGACTTAGGATGAAGCATTACAACGGTTCATTTATGTCAGTTGAGTAAATTATGCCTAGATTCTAGGTAACTGTTTTCATTTAAGGAAAAATCTGATTTTAAGGAAAATCTTTTTAAGGAAAAGATTTAATTTTTCTAAAGATAATAAAAATTCTTTTCGGTTTTTATGGAAATATTTTAAAGATAATATTTTTGGTAAAAGGATTTTATTTTAGCATTAATAATTACAATGTTTTTAATTAAATCAGATTTTCGAATTAATGCTTAAAGTGGTTGCTAAAATTAAGGAGCAGTAACTTAATTCTCTCCCACGGTTAACAGTGATCATGGAGATCATGGGATGATTGAGGAACGTGTTCCTCCGGGTAAGGAACATCATGGGATAATGGTTCTACCACTAATACATGTTTTAATCTCACGTTCTAAGTTATTACCACTATAAATACTAATGTCTAATTGAGTTCCAATTTGTGTCTGACCAAGTGATTTAGTGAGTTTAACTAAGTAAAGTGTCAGTGCCTTCATTCTCTCATAAAAGCCATTTGTTCTTTGCCTTCTTACTCTAAATTCCACTAAGTTTAATTGATCTATTGTATTTTGGTTTTTGGGGTAAGGGGACTTCGAGTGAAGTTCTGTAAGAGAGAAGCTTTGAGTAAAGCGAGTTAAAGTGAGAAAACTTTAAGTGAAGTTGTGAGGAACAACTGTTAAGGGAACAGTTATTCAGGAACTTGAGTTTAGGAACTCAAGGTGTGGCCCGTTAGTAGAATTAGGTTGTAACAAAGTTGTTTGGCCTAATTAGTAAAAGAGATGAGTTTAAAATCCCTAGTGGTCGAGGTTGTTTCTTCTTGTTGGGCCCAAGAAGTTTTTCCTCGTAAAAATCCCTTGTGTTCCTTTAGCTTGTTTCTTTGTTCAAGTTTAAAATTCCGCAAAAAGTTACGTTTATTTATACACATACAATTCACCCCCCCTCTTGTATTGTTCCTAGTGAAATAACAATTGGTATCAGAGCCGGAACTCACGAAAGATAGGAAACCCTATTGAGAAAAAGATCCAAGGAACAATGAATACCACCGAGAAACTTGTGGAAGGTTACTCTGCGCAAAGGCCTCCCATGTTCAATGGGAAGTTCTACTCCTACTGGAAGAACAGAATGGAGATATTCATTAAGGCTGAAAACTACCAGGTATGGAGAGTCATTGAAGTTGGTGATTTTGAGGTCACAACTACTAATGACAAAAATGAGGTAATTCTAAATCCCTTCTCTGAATATGACAAAGCTGATTTTGAAAAAATGGAAGTAAATGGAATTGCTGTTAAATTGCTGCATGGTGGACTTGGACCCCATGAACACAATAGGATCATGGGATGCAAATCCACAAAGCAAATATGGGATTTACTAAAAGTAACCCATAAAAGAACTAATGAAATCAAGAGATCTAAAATTGATTTACTAATGAATTAATATGAACTGTTCTCCATGAAGACTAAGGAAAGCATACAAGAGATGTTTACTCGTTTCACTAACATTATTAATGAGTTAGCTTCTCTTGGTAAGTTTATTTCATCAGAGGAACAAGTTCGAAAAGTTCTTAGGAGTCTTCCTAAAGATAGATGGATGGCTAAGGTCACCGCTTTGCAAGAAACAAAAGACTTCACTAAGTTCAACTTGGAACAGCTAGCTAGATCACTTATGACTCATGAGCTTCACCTTGATACTAAGTATGGTGAAAGCTCTAAGTCAAAATCCATTGCCCTCAAAGCAGATGATGAAGATGACGCTGACCCAGAAGAAGAGGAAGCAGCACTCATGGTCCGAAAATTTTAAAAGATGTATAGGAACATGAAGAACGGGAACTTCAAAGGTAAAACTAAAATTTTTTATAACAAAGCTGCTTGTCATAAATGTGGTAGTACAGATCACTTCATCATGGAATGTCCACTTTGGGAAAATGATAAATCCAAAGAAAGCAACAAGGAACGCTTCGCTGAAAGGAACAAGGAAACTAAAGCTCCTTTCTCTAAGGCGAACGTTCGAAAGGCAATGATAGCTGCTTGGGGAGATTCAGAGACATAAAAGGAAGAAGAACAACAAACTGAAGAAACTGCAAATCTTTGCCTCATGGCAAACACTTACGAAAAAGAAGATGAAGAAAATGTTGAGGTAAGCCAACATGGACTTGAATCAGACTTAGATGGCAAAACTAGGCCTGAAATTTATGATCTTCTTTATGATGCAATTCTTGAATGTAGAGATGAACGTGAAAAACATGAACAAACTGAACAAGCTCTTAAAGTATGTAAAGAACATATAGAATGGCTTAAGAAAATGAGAATGGATGTTGAAACTAGGTTCTTTGATTTGTTTAATAAAAATTTAAAAATCAAGGAATGATATGAAAGTGTGAAGAATGAAAATTATCTAATTAATTTAGAAATTTACACTTAAAGGAATTTGTCCCTGTTCTAAGTTCCTTTGATATTAGATCAACCCCTTTAAAGGGTTACAGATCTGAGATCGAAAATTTGAATAAAGAGAAAAATGTTTTAAAGGAACAGATCTGTAATCTCAAGAAGGAACTGGTTGTTGCATGGAACAGAGGCAAAACGATGGTTGTTCCTAAATGGATTGAGAGACCACAGACTAAAAGAAAAGAAGGTCTTGGTTTTGAAAACTACAAGAAAATGAACAAGAACAAGAAATATGTTGACCTACCCAGTGATAGAATTTGCATGTACTGTGGTAAGATAGGTCCTTGCATAAATCAATGTCAACTAAGAACTGGAATGATTGGCAAAAATGTGAAGATGAATAACAAGAAATGGGTTGTCAAATCAAGTCCTAGTCAAGAACAGGAACCCACGAAACAAGGGGTTCCTACAAGTAACAACTAGTTGATTTTTGCAGGTTGGAGTGAGGGGGAACAATCCTTGGTATCTTGATAGTGGTTGTTCTAAGCATATGACAGGAGACAAATCTAAGTTTCTCTCGCTCTCAACCTATGAAGGTGGAAATGTGACTTTTGGTGACAATAAGAAAGGTAACATAGTTGCCATGGGTAAGGTTGGTAAGTCACCATCACATTCCATTGATAATGTATTTTTAGTTGAAGTTTAAAACATAATCTGTTAAGTATTTCCCAATTCTGTGATAAGGGACATGTTGTTAAATTTAATAGTGAAAAATGCTTGATCAGTAACATTAACTCGAAGAATGTCATCTTGAAGGAACAAGGAAAGGGAACACATATATTGTGGATCTTGATCTTGTTCCTAAAAACAATCTGACATGTCTTAGTATTATTGAAGATGATCCACTCCTATGGCATAAGTGTCTAGGACATGCTAGCTTTTCATTACTTGACAAACTTCTATCAAAAGATCATGTTTTGGGATTACCATCTATAAAATTTCATATTGATCAAGTTTGTGATGCATGTGCCAAAGGAAAGCATATTAGATCCTCTTTCAAATCTAAAATTGTTGTAAGTACCACAAAACCTTTAGAATTAATTCATATGGATTTGTGTGGCCCTATGAGAATTCAAAGTAGAATTGGAAAGAGGTATGTGTTAGTTATTGTTGATGACTACTCTAGGTATACTTGGGTTACTTTTCTCTCTAGTAAGAATGAGACTTATGATGAGTTCCTTGTCTTTGCTAAAAGAGTTCAACATTTGAGTGGTCACAAATTAATGCATATTAGATCCGATCATGGTAAAGAATTTTAAAATTATAAATTTGATGACTTAAGCAGAGACCATAGCCTAGATCATAATTTTTCTGCCCCTAAGACACCACAACAAAATGGGGTTGTAGAAAAGAAAAATAGAACTTTGGAAGAAATGAATAGGACCATGCTAATTGCTAGTGAACTTCCAAGGAACTTTTGGGCTGAAGCTGTTAATACTGCTTGTCACATAATAAATCGTGCCATGATGATACCTATCATTAACAAAACTCCTTATGATCTTTATTTTTGAAAGAAACCCAATATTCTCATTTCAGAACATTTGGTTGCAAATGTTTTGTTCATAAGAATGGGAAAGATAATCTTGGAAACTTTTATGCTAGGAGTGATGCAGCAATATTCTTAGGATATTCATCACATAGTAAGGGTTATAGAGTTTACAATAAAAGAACTATGTGTGTTGAAGAAAGTGTCCACATAATCTTTGATGAATCTGATAAGTTTAATCCAAGCAAACAGGTTAATGACTTTGAGATTGGCTTGGTACAACCAAATGAGAAAGATGCAGATTTAATTGAGGAAGAAGAAATAAAAGAGGAAAGGAACGAAGTAAATGAAAACATTCATAACAATGATGTTCCTGTTCCTCAAGATGATGAAGCTGTTCCTGTTCCTACTAAGGACGAAAATGTTGGAGGAACTGATTCAACTATTGCTGAAAGAGGAACAATTAGACAAAGCTCCTCATCCTCTCCTGAAACTCAAGAGGAACAACCTGTTCCTATAAGGGAGTTTCAACCAAAACCTAGGAGACATCAAAAATCACATCCAAGTGGAACTCATAATAAGTGACATATCCAAAGGTACGCAAACTAGATCTCAGTTAAGGAATTTTTGCGCATTTCATGCGTTCTTATCAATGATAGAACCACGAAATCATGAAGAAGCCCTAACTGAATCCGATTGGATCATTGCTATGCAAGCTAAATTAAATGAGTACGAAAGAAACAAGGTATGGCATCTAGTTCCTTCTTCTAAACAACAAAAAGTAATTTGCTTAAAATGGGTGTTTAGAAATAAACTAGATGAGTATGGAACAATTGTAAGGAACAAAGCTAAACTTGTAGTAAAAGGTTATAATCAACAAGAAGGAATTGACTATGAAGAAACCTTTGCTCCTGTTGCTAGACTTGAAGCCATTAGAATACTAATTGCATTTGCTGCTTATATGGGATTTAAACTATATCAAATAGACGTTAAGTGTGCATTTCTAAATGGCTATTTAAATGAAGATGTATATATTGAACAACCCCATGGATTTGAAAGCAATGATCTCCCAAACCATGTCTACAAGCTTGACAAGGCTCTTTATGGGTTAAAGCAAGTGCCTAGGTCATGGTATGAGAGATTATCAAGGTTCCTTTTAGAAAACAACTTTAAAAGAGGAAAGGTGGATAAAACTTTGTTTCTAAAATCGAAAGGAACCGACATACTACTTGTTCAAATATATGTTGATGACATCATTTTCGGAGCAACAAATGAATCATTGTGCAAAGAATTCTCAAATGTCATGAGTAATGAATTTGAGATGAGTATGATGGGTGAGTTAAATTTCTTTCTTGGATTACAAATTAAACAAGCTGAAAAAGGAATAATTATTCACCAACAAAAATACATAAAGGAACTGCTAAAGAAATATGGCCTTGAAAACTCAAAGATAAATCACGCTCCTATGAGAACTTCAACTAGATTAGATGAAGATTCCATAGGAACAAGTGTTGATCAAACAAAATATAGAGGCATGATTGGTTCACTTTTGTATCTGACTGCTAGTCGTCCAAACATAGCTTTTAGTGTTGGTTTGTGTGCTAGATTTCAAGCTAATCCCAAGGAGTCTCATCAAACTGCTATGAAGAGAATTCTTAGATATCTTAAAGGAACATATGATCTTGGACTTTTCTATCCAAGAAGTGATACATTTGAGTTAAGAGGATATGCTGATGCAGATTATGCTGGGGATCTTGTAAATAGGAAAAGCACCTCAGATATGGTTCAATTTCTTAGTCATAGTTTAGTTTCATGGAGCACTAAGAAACAAAACACAGTTGCTTTATCCACTGCTGAAGCAGAATATGTAGCTGCTGCTGCATGTTGCTCTCAAATGCTTTGGATAACACAACAACTTTGTGACTATGGAATAATCTTTAATTGTGTTCCTCTTTATTGTGATAATACTAGTGCCATTAGTATTTCAAAAGATCCAGTGCATCATTCCAGAGTTAAGCATATACATATCAGACATCACTTTCTAAAAGAAAATGTGGAAAAAGGTTTGATTAAACTTGAATTTTGTCAAACTGAAAATCAGATTGCTGATATACTAACTAAGCCTCTACAAAGAGATAGATATGAAAAATTAAGGCTTGAGTTAAGTTTAATAAAACTTAAGTAATTGTTGCTATTCTAATTCCCCATGTCTGAAGTGATTTGTCTTACTCTATGTGATACTAAGTGATTGTGATTAATTGCCTAAGACCATTGCAAATTAAGATGTTAATAACATGTACATGGATTCAAAGGAATAAAGCAACTCACAAATGTCACATAATACTCCCCTTGTTGTTCCTAAGTTAAAAAAACATGCATGATATGAAGAATGTTGACTTTTAGCATAAGTTGTTCCTATAGCACAAGTTCCTTAGAGTCTATTTTCTTTCCATAAATAAAAAAAAAATCCATAAAAATCAAAAATCCGAAAATCCCAAAAATATAGGAATCAGATTTAATCAAGTCATGATTCTCTTTTTATCTTTTCTTTCATTTTTATCTTTTATTTTTGTTTTTATCCTTTAATTTTCACGCGTGTAACTCTTCATTTACTGTTACATGCATCTTCTTCTTTCTTCCATCCCAAACCGTGTTCCTTAATCGCTTCACCTTCACCATTATTCATCTCCTTCACACCTCTTCGCACACCATAAAACCTCAAATTCTTTTCGCTAAATGGCAAAAACCTCACTCAATTCACCTTTTCCAAAAACAAAATCTCCCAAAACCTCTCAAATGGAAAACCCCTCTTATCCATCCAAAACCCTAGAAATCGAAAAATCTCAAGAAACAACAATGGCGGTAGAAGAGCAAAAATTGGAGTCACCTAGGAGAAGTGTGAGAAGAAGAAAACTAATTTGGGAAGATGATGAAGAAGAATCCCCGGAACAAGTTAAGGGGGAAGAAGAAGGTACACCTGTTCCTTCCAAAGGAACTGTTGCTTCTTCCTCCAAGAAACGAGTGGAAAGAAGTGATTCAAGGTATGTCTTAGGATTTTGTGTTGATTTGGAGTGGGCCAAGAAAGTAAGATTCAATGAATTAACCGACATACTAAAGGAACAAGGTATGAAATACCTATTTGAAACCGCATTTAACAATGCCTTAGTTCCTTTAGCTATGGATGAATTTTGTGCAAACTTCATCAACACTGATGGAGTATGTACTACAAAAGTTAGAGGGAAGAAAATAAAATTTTCTCAAGAAACCTTTGCCAAAATATGGGAAGTTCCTTGCAAAGGAACTGATCTGTATTTTAAGAGGAAAGGAACTGTCACCTTTCCCAATTTCTCCCAAGATGAAATTTTTTAATCTTTTTGGGGAACTGCTGGCCAAAACAAAATAAATCACAATCTTCTTTCTCCCGTCCACAAAATTATGTTTAATCTTGCTTGGAGAGCACTCATTCCTCGAACTGAGAAGAGGAATGAGGTGGGTCTCTTAGATATGTGTTACATGTTTTGCCTTGACCACCACATTTAAATAAACTTTCCTTCTCTCTTTATCCAACATCTCACGCATTGCATTGAAAATCATTGTGTTGTTGGCTATGGTGCATTGATCACCTCTCTTCTTTCTCACTTTAAAGTGAAAACTACTGTTTGGCCTACCTTGGGAATAAAACAAGGAAATATTCTCAATGAAAATACTTTGTATGGTTTGCATCTCTCTGTGCAAGAGGGAGTGTTAACTCAAGGGAGGATTGCTTCTAGTTCCTCTCACAAGAGAAAACTGCCCAGGGCAGTGGAAGAGGAACCAGTGGAAGCATACTGGAGAAACAAGTTCCTGCCCCCACAAAACCAAAGGAACAGAAACCCAAGAGGCGCAAGACTGTTGCTAAAAAGCCTTCCCCTCATGTTCCTAAAAGAGGTAGACAAAGCACTAGATTGAAAATTGCTCAAACTATTCATGTTCCTTCAAATAAGGACTCTCCTTTAGTCCTATCTGATGTAGAGGAACAGGATCACAACTCACATAAGGAACCAACTCCTCCACCCTCACCAAAAATACCAGTAACCCTCACTAACATTTCTTCCATCTCTCCCTCATCTTTCTCTGTTACTTCCAGCTTTGAACAGTTGAAGGTTGAGATGAATGAACCAAACCCTTTCTCCCCTACCTCTACTAACCTTCCACCATAACCACCTTTTCTTCCTTCCATTTACACTACCACCTCACCATCTGTTTCTCTTCCAGGAATAGATGGTCCTTCACAAGAAAACACCCCCGGTGCTTCCACCTAAACCATCTTCTGCCTCTGGTTCTAAGGGAAAGGAACAAGTTCCTTCAGATGAGTTTGATTGGGTTAATGAAGTGTGTCTCCCTGCTCAACATATGATTAAGTTTTACAATCACCTTCACTGGACTTTAGATGCTAAAACTGATAAAATGATGGGTTTAATGAAAGTTCTTAGTGATACCGTGATTGAACAACAAAAGAACATGGAGATGATGGCCCAAGCCATTAACAGTTTGAAGCAGCAACTTGATGGGCAACATGGCGAGGTGATGAAGAAGTTGGAAGAAGTGGTTGCGGAAGAAGTAGTTGAGGAACACCATTCCCCTTCCCCTCCTAATGTCTACTTCTTGTTTCTCTTCAAGGAACAAGACTTCTTAGCTTTTGTTTCTTTTCTTTTCTTTCTTTTTCCTTTTATACTTTAATGGAACAAGTGCTATAAATATATGACTTTTGCTATATTTGTCTTCATTTATGATTTGTGTGTATAATTTCTTACTTGGAGTGGCTAGTATTATGTGATTGATGATTGAGCTAGTCTAACCTTTGAAATTCCTAACTTAACCATTTTTTGGTTCTTGTTAACGGTCTCAAGGTATTGTACATATCAGTCTTCCCGAAATCACCAAGAGTTTGATCTTTTTGACGATGACAAAGGGGGAAAAGATAAGGAACAAAATAAGTTGAAAATTGAAAATCATGAAAAAATGAAAAATTTAAATCCTTAATCTACCTTAATTAAATTATATAAATTATTATTTTTCTTAGTTTGTAACTTTGTTGTCATCATCAAATAGGGGGAAATTGTTGAACTCTAGTTTTGATGATGACAAAGGAACAAAGATGCAAACTAAGTATTGGACTAACAAGTTGTTTAAGTGAGTGAATTTCAAGGTATCAATGAAAGGAACAAAGAGAATGTTAAGTCACAGAAGAAATCAAGTTTAGATTTTAAAGACTAAGTAAAGATGTTTAAGATTTGGTACTGGAGCAGCATTCGAGCAAGAAGACTAAAGCGAGGCTTTTTGTTTCTAGTTCCATTCTAAGGGAACGAGTAAGAATGGTAAGGAACTATGGCAATTTCGAATGAGAATGATCATTTGTTCCTTTGTAAGGAACATACGAACTGGCGCTAAACTAATAAGTTAAAGGAACTAACTATTAAAAGGAACTAGACTTAGGATTAAGCATTACAAAGGTTCATTTATGTCATTTGAGTAAATTATGCCTAGATTCTAGGTAACCGTTTTTATTTAAGGAAAAAAATTTTAAGGAAAAGATTTTATTTTTCTAAAGATAATAAAAAAAAAATTCGGTTTTTAAGGAAATATTTTAAAGATAATATTTTTGGTAAAAGGATTTTATTTAGGTATTAATAATTAAATTATTTTTAATTAAATCAGATTTTCGAATTAATGCTTAAAGTGGTTGCAAAAATTAAGGAGCAGTAACTTAATTCTCTCCCACGTTTAACAGTGATCATGGAGATCATGGGATGATTGAGGAACGTGCTCCTCTGGTTAAGGAACATCATGGGATAATGGTTCTACCACTAATACATGTTTTAATCCCACGTTCTAAGTTATTACCACTATAAATACTAATGTCTAATTAAGTTTCAATTTGTGTCTGACCAAGTGATTTAGTGAGTTTAACTGAGTAAAGTGTCAGTGCCTTCATTCTCTCATAAAAGCCATTTGTTCTTTGCCTTCTTACTCTAAATTCCACTAAGTTTAATTGATCTATTGTATTTTGATTTTTGGGGTAAGGGGACTTCGAGTGAAGTTATGTAAGAGAGAAGCTTTGAGTAAAGCGAGTTAAAGTGAGAAAACTTCAAGTGAAGTTGTGAGGAACAACTGTTGAGGGAACAGTTGTTCAGGAACTTGAGTTTTGGAACTCAAGGTGTGGCCCGTGAGTAGAATTAGGTTGTAACAAAGTTGTTTGGCCTAATTAGTGAAAGAGTTGATTTTAAAATCCCTAGTGGTCGAGGTTGTTTCTTCTTGTTGGGCCCAAGATGTTTTTTGTCGTAAAAATCCCTTATGTTCCTTTAGCTTGTTTCTTTGTTCAAGTTTAAAATTCTGCAAAAAGTTACATTTATTTCTACACATACAATTCACCCCCCTCTTGTATTGATCCTAGTGAAATAACAAGTAGGATTAGTATCGCTTTATCTATGTTTTTTGATGTCTATGTTAAGGACATCTTTGTCTAAGTCTAGGAAATATACACCATATACATATATATACATGTATATATATACATATATACATATAGGAAAGCACCCAGGACAAGGGAAGGGCAGATTGACCCTAAGAACTGACCCAATTTATATGGAAGATGCACAATTAAAACTAAAACTAATATGGAAATTAAACGTTGGAATGAGAGCAGCATGAACTTACAAAAGTATAAGGGAGGAAAGGATGATTGAAACTTGGAATTGTATTGATAACTTGGAAGTATTACAAATTTTGTGTTTTCACTCTTTCTCACTCTTACACTAATTTTTGAAGTTCTATAACTGACTCTGCCTAAAACTGGATACAAGTGAGCCTAATTATAGACTTTTGAAAAGAAGATACAGTAATGTAGTACAATAATTGGACTAATCTAGAAAACTTACAAAGCTAAGTAATCTAGAAAATGGAATTTTACAATTACAGATATTGGACAGCTGGATACATATTTGCCTTTTCTTTTGGGAGTGTGTTGTAACAGCTGGATACTTGTCTGCCACTACTTTTGAAGTGCAATGTATCTTTTGGACAATTTTGGTGAAAATTCCACGAAAGTACTATTCATGGTACTATTCATCGACTGCTTTTCACTATTCAATTTTTTAACAAAGTTGAAAAATGGTTGGAAATTGCATGTTGGAAACCTTTTCTACTGATCTTGGACATCTGGAACAGGATTTTGGACACCTCTAATGATCTTGGATAGCTGGTACAAAATGTTGTACACCTGTAAATTGGATAATCATGTCCCTAACTTTTGCCTAAGTGTAAAATACTTACACTTAGCGGAATATTTTCTTTTCCTTTATTTTCTTTTTTATTATTTATTTTTCTTTTTTTTTGGCCCTAACTTTTGCGTGGATTAATCCACCGGGCTATTTTGATTTAAAAATCAAATGGATCTTGGGCACAAGGCCCACCATATAGATCGGGGCTTGAGGCCTCAGAAGAACTGGAATTATTGGAAGAGTGGGCTTTTTTAGTCTGGCTTATAAACTGAAGGAACTGATCAAAGAGTTCAGCCTTATTTATTGAAGCCTTCTTCTTCTTTTTGGTTTTGGATTTTGTAGATGAAGATGGAGAATGTAATGTGTTTTGTGGAGGGGCTGTTTGGATTTGTTTATACTGCTGGAAACTCTGCTTAGTCCATTCATTATAATCATAGAGAGCAGATAATCCATGCTGGAGATATTGAGAAACACAGTCGTGCATATTTGGATAAATTTTGAAGTTTTTCCACCATTTGACCCGATATTCTCGAATCAGGTAATAAGGTCTGGATTCGATCATTCTGTGGAGAGAATAATTCCAACACATAATCCATGAAATTCGAAATATTTGACAGAAATAAATAATACTGGAAAATTCATACACTAGAGGAAAAAAACCCAAGGGCTGCGGTCAAAAAGGGTCCAAGGGCTGCGTTTTTTGACCGCAGCCATTAGGCTAGCAGCCCTTGGCATTTAAGAAGGGCTGCGGTTTTTAACCGCAGCCCTTAGCGCATTAAGGGCTGCGGTCAGGGGAAAAACCGCAGCCCTTGGTGGATTAAGGGATCCGGGTAAGGGTCAAAACCGCAGCCCTTGGTGAGTTAAGGGCTGCGGTTTTGGCCCTTAGCCGCAGCCCTTAACCCACCAAGGGCTGCGGTTTTTGCCCGAACCGCAGCCCTTGTGACCCAAAAAATATAAAAAAAAAATAAATTTTTTTTTTTGCATTTTTTTGTCCTAAATGTTCCCAAACAATTATATATATATATAAGTATCATTTTTCATTACAAATTATGTTTTTTACACAAATATAGAGAAAATAATAACTAAATTACATTAGTTCTAGACTGAATTACAACTCCACTAAGACTAGCATCCGGATCCCTCAAAAGCAACTTCTTTGGAGATGATAGAACCTGGCAAATAAAACCAAACCAAAATCGCTATAATTTGGAGGTCAACCAGGGGGGTGTAGCGGTTGGGGGGGGAGGGGGGGCGGCAGGGGGTCTTTGGGCCGGGGTGGGGTGTCGGGGGGGAGGGGGCAACAGGGGGGTGCTAGGCTGGGGTGGGGGTCTGGCGGGGGGGGGGTGCTTTGGGATGGGGTGGGGGTGCTTGGCGGGGGGCCGCTAGGCGGTTGGGGGGCTGCAGGGGGTGTAGCAGGGGCGGGGCTGGGGTGGGGGTGTAGCAAGGGGGGAGGGGGACAGCAGGGGGTCTTGGGGGGGGTAGGGGTGTCTTGGCGGGGGGGGGGGCAGGGGGGGTCTTGGGCTAGGGTGGGGGGTGCTGGCAGGGGGGGGAGGGGGTCTGGCGGCTGGGGTGGGGGTCTTGGTAGGGGCGCTGGGCGGTTGGGGGGGAGGTGGCCGGCTGGGGTGAGGTCTTGGTGGGGGTCGCTGGGGCGGTTGGAATGGGGGCTGTAGGGGGTGTAGCGGGGGCGGGGCTGGGGTGGGGGTGTAGCAAGGGGGGAGGGGGCGGCAAAGGGGGTGCTGAGCTGGGGTGGGGTGTCTTGGCGGGGGAGGGGGCAGCAGGGGGTGCTAGGCAGTTGGGGGGGGGCTGCAGGGGGTGTAGCAAGGGGGGGCATCCAAGTCCCAACATACTAATCAAGTCCCAACATACTCCTTGAAGAAAACCTGTAGAAAATGGGTAAAATAAATCAAATTACACATAAATTTAGAAGCAAAAATTAGAAGATTAAATCCATATTAGCCCATCAAAGGAAGTTGACAACAAAATGATGGTTGTGGGCGGCTAATTCGGAAGGGTTAGGTTTTTATGGGTTTGCAAAGTTGAGACAGGGACAAATTTTGGTTCACTTCAGAAGGATAAACTATATTACCTCTTCAAATTCACAAAAATATATATCAAGATCTCAATTGGTTTAATTTACACAGTAACATCCATATCTTCGGGTAATGCTTAAAAAATTCAAATTGATACTCTTTTTTAACCAAAGCTCATACAGCATATATATAGCAAGTCATGGAAAGGAACAACTTGAAGTCTAGAAATATGTAATATATTACGAAGCTCCACAAATTGAATGAACACAAGTGGCACCTGTCAAAGGCTCAAAGCCAAAACAAAGAGGAACAGGGAAGAGAGGTGAGAGTAGTGAGAAGAGAAGAATAAAAAGGTTAACTTCCGAAAATAGAGTTCAAATACCCGAACAAGATTCGAGCATGAGTGCAACAACTTAAATATGGAAATCGGAAAACATATGAAATCAAGGAGCCGTGAGTAGGTCCGTATAATTCATAGCACAACACAAGCATCTTTTCCGGAAATGGAGAAGTAGAAGCTCTAGCCAACATGAGGAGGAAAACTAGGAAAGGTATATCAATTCTTGTTCTTGAGAGATCTAAATAAGTCCATCTCATATCAACGCATTATGCATATATACTAAATAATTTCACATTAGAGGGAATCCTATCCATCTCCAACTAATTCCACCAAAGACATAAACACACATAAAACCAAAGGCTCATTCATGGCCTCTCCGAAAACTTCACATGATAAGTCCAATTCTAAAAATCCTAAAACAAGGGTTTTAGTGCATTACCCGAACACAATCAATCAAACCTTCAAAGCTAATCCAATGTTCATAACGTCATAGTCATCATTCACCAATTAGCTACTGCAACAAATTATATTGAATTAATAACAATAAATATAACAATAATAAGTCAATAATATAACAATAAATTTACAACAAAATCATAGACAAGTAGTAGTAAGTTCTAGATTAATTTTAAACAAAACAATCACTTATCACTATGCAAATTCAGCACTTCCACAGTCAAACAGAATTCATTGAACATACCAATTCCAAAAAAAAAGTGCTTTCCTACCAAAATATAACATTTCATATTTCAACACAATCCAGTAACTAAAGGAGAAGAACGAGGGAAACTAGAATAATTCAATCTAGAACTTATCAATCCTCCCATAGCAAGCAGAATATACAAAACATCTATTCTCAAAATTGCATTCCAACAAAATGACCAATTTAAGTGACGTAGGAAGGTTAGCGAACAAGTTCGACGAAGAAGTTCGACAAAAGTCTTGAAATGATTTCCACTAATTAGACCTCCGGAGTCCGATTGCTTATTGTGATACCTTTCTGGAAGCGGAACGGGCCAACGAGTCAAACTCATCGCTATGCCATGACGTACAGGCTTTTTAAGCCATCCGAGGTCGTTTAGGGCCCGAAAACAAGCATTTTAAGTATTTCAGGATTTTATTATTTCCTTATTTTCGTATTAGGGTTTTGTTTTGAGTATTTAAACAACTTTAGGTCATTATTTGGAGGCAGTTTTTGACTTTTAATAATATTTCAGAGTTTTACTCTTTGTCTGGTGGATTCCGGATTTTCTACAGATTTATCGCTTGTAAATCTGTCTGTTCTTGACTGAGATTAGCGCTTGTTTTTCTCTTAGATTTTTCGACTGCGTCATTAAGTATCAACAATTCAAGCCTCACAATCACAATCCACAGCAAACACATCGTCGAGACTGCATATCAACATCTAAATATATGAATCCAAAGAATTCTATTCTAAACCTGAAGACTGAAGTCTGGCGCATTGATTTCAACTCAAAAGCATATTTAGCAAAATGGGCATTCATTATTGAAGATAATTGCAGTTTATTGACACCTAAAAATCAACTCAAACAATCATACTATATATCCCAAGAAGAACAAGAAAATTCAAGGAGGCCATAAAATCCAGAATCCAATCAACGAAATATGCCCATAAAATTCAATCAATGAAACATGCCCATATCATCAAAAATAGAAAACCTCCAAATAATATTCAGTAAAGTGTAAAATCAAATTAAAATGGGAGATCAGCCAAATCTATTTCAACAAAATTAACCTAATCGAATCAATTTCGGGTGAAAAATCAGTTAATCATAAAATCGAACAACAACAAATTAACAAAATCAACACAGATCTCATTCATACTTTAACAATGTGACATTTATGTACAGAATAATCTTTATCTTAATTCAAAACAAAAAAAAAAGTGAGAGAAACCTTGTTGGTGGCCATCTCGACAGAGAGCAAAGACCGCACGAAGGGGGAAAGAGAGAGAGCAGCCCCCAAACACATCCCACCCACCTGCGGCCCCCCTCCAAATCCCACCCATCCGCACACACACATCCCACCCCTTCACACACCCACATCCCACCTGCAGCCCCCTCCACATCCCACCCGCACACACACACCAACCTACACACACCCTTCACACACCTCCACTCATATCCAGCCTTCCCAACCCCCCGCCCGCCCACCCCTTTACACCCCCCCGCCAGCCCTCCCCGCACAAACAACCCCCCTCTACAGCCCACCTGCACACACAACCCCCTTCCCACATGAACATTTGCATAACTAATTCATCAAGAAATTATCAACTTTAACCAAAAATTTCATATTTTTTCACTTTGCAGCACGATTAACAACAAAACATATAATACGAATTAAATACACCTCAAAAACAACAGAATTTTCTTCAAACTTACTATTAATCAAAAGAACAACATATAGATTACCCAATTCAAGCTAAAAATCAATCTAATAAAATCAAAACCACAAAATAATAGGAAAAATCAATTCAATTTCGACATAGAAAATGACTACAAATAAGTAAAGAACCTGTAAGCTAACCGGCATAACCACCTCCCTCGACGCGGAAGGGATAGGTCGACTCCAAAGCAAAATCCTCGTAGAATACTTTGTCAAAGCTGAAACGAATAAAAATCAGACACATCCAATTTTAGCAAAAAAAATCAACCAAATTAACTGAAAATAAGAAATGCGATTGAACAATTAACCTTGAAATTGAACGATTCGTTGTCGATGCGTTGAACAGTGATGCAAGAGCCGTGATATCTGATCAATCAGGAACTCAAAGGAGTGAGAGTGTGTGTGGAGAAGAAGAATAAAAACCCTAATGGGAAGTAAACGACGAGCCAACTGAAGTGGAGGTAGCGCGAGCAACACCGCACGAAGGGCAAAGAGAGAGCGTAGCACGGCGAGCACCGGAGGGAGGAGGTAGCGCCGGCGAACTGAAGGGGAGATAGCGCGGCAGGCTAAGGGTGGGGTGAGGAAGAGAAGTTAGGGTTTAGGTGAGAGAGGACGACGGGAGAGAGAGAGAATGAGAAGGGGTTGCGAGTGGACTTAAGGATGGGAATGAGTAATGACTAATTAAACGCGGAATAATAAGGCCCAAGGGCTGCGGTTAGCCCAAAAACCGCAGCCCTTCACTTAAAGGGCTGCGGTTTTAAGGCTAACCGCAGCCCTTTACTATTAAGGGCTGCGTTTCTCAAAGAACGCAGCCCTTGCACTGCAGCCCTTGTGTTTCTTTCCACTAGTGATATCCTTTTGGAAAACGTGCTACTGGAAAGTGAGCTTTGGAATGATAAAGTTGGAAAGCGGTTTGAAGCTCGTCTGGGAAAATATCAGGAATCGCTCCATAGCTATCCCACCATTCTACGAACCATATTGGAAATATTGTATTTTTCTAAAGACAGTCAGGATGGAAACTGAAGAACCAAGAGTGATTATAACTTTCGACTAAAAATGCACAATACCATGCTTGTACATAATCATAAAAGTTATAAGTCTGTGGAAGTTTTGGATCAAGGAGATTTGAAGAGAATGTTTTGGAGGTTGAAAGAGAAGAATGGATTGTTTTCCATTCAGTACTGGAAATGATATGGAAAATCAGGCATTTGGAGTAGTTTGTTGTGGTGTTAATGTTATCCTTAATGTGACAGGAATTTGTGTCACGAAGTATATTGGGATAATATTGAATTGGTTTAGTGATTTCAAAAGAAAACCAATTAAAACCATCTGGGAGCACTTTTTTGATATAAGTGGATATTTTTTGAGTATAATCATCAAGGGAAGAGAATTTCTTGGACATAAAATTGGTTAAGAATAAAGTGGTATATTGGGATTTTTGATGATATGAAATATCAGTGGCATTTGGATGGGTTGTTTGAGGAGCTGTTTGTGATAGTGTTTGAGCATAGGAAATTGGAGGAAAGTCTGATAAATTGGAGAATTGATTTGTGGAAACAGGAATACTTCATGTAGGATGGATTACTATACCTTTTTCTTTCTACTGTCTGGAAGCAGGAACTTTAGAACCTTGCATTATGTCCATCCTTGTAGAAATCATATTAATTTGTTTATAAATGGAGTTAGTTTGAAGATTATGGACATCGAATGCTTGTAATTTGGTAGAAAATTTGAAAGAAATTGGTTTTTCATTGATAAACAGCATGAATGCCAACTTCATTGACAGAAAATGGATACATTTAAGTAAAAAATGGAGTGCCAAGAATAATATTATAATTTAGATTTTTGACAAGAGTAAATGAAATTTGAAAATACTAAATATTATTGAAAATAGATGCATTTCCGGAATGGGAGATTTTCAAAAACTTTGTAATTTTGAGAAGTATTTGGAAAATCATCTCGTATTTTGAAAAGTACTTGATCTTTCAAAAGAACTAGAAGATCTTGCACTCGAAAGTCATAATTGGAAGAAGAAGATGGAAATTCCCTACTCGAATTAAATCGATTAAGAACTCTGCCATCTGGTTCCTCAACTATTTGTTCAACCTTTGATTCTTTCAAAGATTTTGGAATTGGTGGAGTTTGAACTTGCCATTCATTAGGAATAGTAACTTTATCCCATGGAAGAGCTTCGGAGTATGTGTAGTTGCTTTGCCATGTTCAACCTTAAAAATCATAGTTTGTCCAGGAGCAAAGTATTCTACATCTTGGATTCATTTGAGTATTTAAGAGTTTGTAATAAACTCGATAAATAATGGAAAAGTTTCAAGCACCTTGGAATTGGAGATCTTTGGAAATATTGAAATCTAGAGTTAAAGTCTTAAGGATATAAGGATCCTCAAGATCTTTACTCAGATTTGGAAAACAATTGAAATAAATTGGACCTTGACAAATATTAGTATTTGCCAAAGCTAAAAGAGAATCTTTGAAATGGATAAGAGAAGTATCTCTCAAAGCAAGCATAATTGGACAATCAAGATCTAATCTGACCATAGGCTTGACAGCAATTTGGACACAACCAAAATGGATATGCCTAAAACCTTGTTCTAAGTGTTTCTGGATGGACTCATTATCAAGAAGTTGGATAGTCATTTGACGCTGATTGATACTAGTAGTAAATTCTTTTATGTGGATACCTCTACCAAAATTGAATTCCCAAATTTGAAAAAACCTTTGAAAAAACACTACTAAATTTGCCTTTCACCATGTTTACTGATAAACACTACAACAATAGTTATAGCTTGAGGGACCACTGGGACCACCTGAGGGACCACCACACCTGGAACACCTACACCACGGCTTACCAACGGCTTACAGTGAATATACCCAGGCTGACCAAACCCAAACAACAACCACCACTACAGTGATGTCTCAATAACAATGGCTATAAGTAACCTTAGAGCACTTCGTCAATGGCTCTGATACCAGGAAAACACCCAGGACAGGGGAAGGGCAGATTGACCCTAAGAACTGACCCAGTTTATATGGAAGATGCACAATTCAATGCTAAAACTGAAACTAATATGGAACCTAAATATGGAAATTAAAAATTGGAATAAGAATTATGGAAGAAAGATGATTTGAAACTTGGAATTGGTATTGATAATTTGGAAATATTACAAACTTTGGATGAGAGCTTGTAATGCTTACAGTTTTCGCTCTGTTTAGCTCTGCATTGATCTGAATACAAATGAGCCTATATATAGACTCTTCAAAAGAAAAATACAGTAATGGGATTAATCTAGAAAACTGACAAGGCTAAGTAATCTAGAAAATGACATTTTTTTCAGTTACAGATAATGGACAGCTGGATACTCATTTGCCATTGCTTTTGGAAGTGCTTTGTGACAGCTGGATACTTGCCTGCCACTTCTTTTGGAGTGCATTGTAGCTTTTTGACAATTTTGGAGAAAATTCCACGAAAGTACTAATTATGATATTATTCATCGGCTACTTTTCACTGTTCACTATTCACCTTTTTGTCAAAATTGGAAATTGATTGGAAATTGTAAGCTGTAATCCTTATCTTCTGGTCTTGAATGCTAGAATAACTGGAATAAATGGATGAACACCTGTAAATTGGATAATGTCCCTAATTTTTGCCTAAGTGTAAAATACTTACACTTAGCGGGATCTTTTTCTTTTCTTTTTCTTTTTCATTTGTCTTTTCTTTTGGCCCTAACTTTTGCGTGGATTAATCTTTCTCCACAAGATATAAATGCAAAAACATTACATTGTTTTTGATATTTTATATTTTTCGCAAAATAAAAACTATATTATAACCTAAGTATTTGGCATCATCAAAACATGGAATACAACAATATTCTCCCTTTTTGATGATGGCAAATACAAGGCATATTAAAACATAAAATGAACAAAAACTAATAAACTTAAAAAAAAATAAACTAATTACTAACAACTAGAGCAAAAGAATCAAGAGCTAATAACTTTAAAAAGTAAAACAAACAAAACTGACAAGAGACTAAAAAGTAAAACTAGCACTAAACTAACAGGGACTAACAATCTAATTAATCCTACCAGAAATCAGTTTTGAAGAAAATGGACAAGAAAAATCCGAAAATCATCAACTAGAAACTAAGAAGACTAGAATGAATTTTAATGTGCCACTCTACTTGCCCCTTTTGTCATTATCAAAAACAACTAAGTACCCAGCAGGACTCTAAGAGTGCATCATATACAACAATGTCAAGGATTAGTAGCTCAAACATGCATCTAATAATACTAGCCATCCAAACATTTTAATGAGCATATTAAGATGGGATCAATGCACTTAGACATGAGAAATGCACAAGCTGAGTTTAGGAAACAAATAAAGAAAGAAGCAAAAGAGGATAATAAGAGAAGCAAAATAATAAGAGATAAAAAGAGATAAAAGATATACACCAAAAAATTTTATCACCAGAAACTGATGTGTGATTCACATCCAAAAGGGTGATAAAAAGATAGTAACAACCATCCACCATTGTTTAATACAAAACCCAAAAAAAAAAAAATTAACATTGTTTCAGCAGATTATAGGGAAGGAAAGGGGATTAGGGCTTAAAGGGCTTGGAGCGAACAACATAAGAAGCGACCACAACGTCAATCTTCTCACGAACTGCAGATTCTCCTTTCTTAACTCCTGCGAGGATCTGCTCCTATTGAAGATCAACTCTGGCAATCCTGGCTTCAACACCCTGGACTCTTGTGTGCAGGATGGACAGAGACTCCTGAATTAAATGTAGAATCCCATGCAGACCAGTAGTGGAGAGAAGTGGAAAATCAACAGTCTTTGATCCTGAAGGAGCCTGATCCTCCTCCAGATCATTATGAACAACACCCTGACCCTGTTCCTTGGGAGCCTTGGTCACAACAATTCTCTGACTCTTCCTCACTGACCTAGGTCCTTCAGCACTGACCTCCTCCTCAAACTTCCTCTTGTTCCCAGTCTCTACCGTCCCCTTAGATTCTGCCACCTCAAATTCTAAGTTCCCACCCTGTACCCTCAGAGACAGCCTAGATAAAGTCTCTTTGGTCAAATAGTTATCAGGCTCTAGATCCAAAGAGGTACTAGAATGGAGTTTGATTTGGTTCTTTTTTAGGATAATAGAAATAAGGTTGGCATAACCAACTTTTGTGTTGTGAGTAATGCAGTAGGAAAGGCGAGAGATCATTAAAGCAGGGAAGTTGATTTTTATATTCTTAGCAGGGCAAAACATCAAAGAAAGATCTGTGAGGCTCGCTTGAGTCCTCTTGGAGGTTCTTGGCAAAATAAAACGCCAAACTAAGTGAAACAGAAATTTATAGAGAGATCTTTCTGATCTAGGGACAGGTCAGAATCCTTACCCCCAAAGAAACTCAGTATAGTAGAATTGGAAGCACCATTGACATTCAACTTAGCCCTACCCTTGACATATTCCTTGTACCCTTCAATAGGTACCTCAAACCATTTACCCAGATTCTTTTCATTAAACTTGACAAATTTGCCATTTACGACACTCATGCATAAACCATCAGTATTATCAAAACTAGCAACAAATTCGCTCATCGCACTCTCATAAAGACCCTCATCAAAACTCAACACTTTAACCCATTTTTGAAACTTAACAAAATCAAGAAACTGACCCCACTAAATTTTCTTGCACCAGGCGAAATCAACGCAAAACCTAATGATATACTTGGAAGACTTAGATTTCTTACCCCTTTTTGTAGGAACCAAGACTTCCTTTTCTTGCTCTGTTTCTGCATCATCCAAATCGTCTTCCTTCTTTAGAGATATTACTTCATTTTCAGCCGAATTGTCTTGAGAACCCAGGGAATCTTCATTGGAGTTGGAAGATTCATTCTCGCTTTCGTTGTAATCCACCAGAGGTGAAGATTTTTTTGCCGGAAAATTTTTGGCATCATCGGAGGATTTCCTTTTGGGAGCCATTTAGGGTTTAGGTGAAGAAGATGAAGTTGAGAGATTTTTGTGTGAAAGAGAGAGAAAAAGGCAATTTTGCTGAGTTAATGGTTTTGGGTAAAAGAGGTGAATTTGCCGTGTAAATTTTGGCTTGATTTGATGTGTTTTTATTTGGGGAAGATTTATGGGGGATCGTGGAAAAGAATTAAATGCAGCTTTTCCCTTCCTTCTTTAAATCCGTTGAATTATTTTATTTTTAGGTTTGTACATGAACGCTAGTGAAGCGTTGCCACCAAAAAATTTATTTGTGGGGGATGAATGAAGAAAGATAATAAATTGATGAAAAAGAAAATAGAATCGAATAAAATAAAATGACATGGAAATAATATTCACGTGGAAAGAAATAAAAGGAATAGAAGGTGTGAACTCATGCATGTTACATGTTCAAGCTATATGTACAGTGACCTTTCTATTTTTGCTCAATTATATGCATGGACAATACGGGGAGTATTATGAAGACTAATGTGAGTCTTTTACAATGACTGTGTTATGAGTGAATAAATTCACAAAATGTTGCTGGCTACTTAGTGTAATCTTATAACTAATGGTTTTATTTGAAGTAGCACACTTAATGAATTCTCATCATCGCTAGCTCTAAGCAAATTTTCTCAAACTTTTCTCTAGGAAGTGGTTTAGTCAATATGTCAGCTATTTGATTTTCTGTTGCCCAAAATCCGACTTTAACAAGATCTTTTTCTACATTATCCTTAAGGAAATGATGCCTAATGTGAATATGCTTGACCCTTGTATGATGAACTGGATCCTTAGAAATACAAATTGCACTAGTATTATCACAATTGATAGGAACACATTTAAACGTAATGCCAAAGTCTCTTACTTGTTGCTTGATCCAAAGGACCTGGGAACAACATGCATCAACAGCCACATACTCTGCCTCCGCTGTGGATAAGGCAACAATATTTTGCTTCTTTGAGCTCCATGAGACCAAGCTTGTTCCTAGGTACTGGACAATACCTCATGTGCTCTTGCGATCCCCAGCATAATCTGCATCCCAATAGCTTACTAGGTCAAAAACATCACTTCGAGGATAGAACAAACATAAGTCATCGCTTCTCTTCAAATACCTTAGAATTCTCTTAACTGTCGTTAAGTGAGATTCTTTGGGATTTGATTGGAATCGAGCAAATAAACCAACAATAAATGAAATATCGGGTCTACTTGCTGTCATGTAAAGTAATGAACCAATCATACCTCGATATTGCTTATCGTTTACACACTTACCATTTGAACCTTACCTAACCTTGTTCCTGTTCCTATGGGAGTGTGTTTTAATTTTATTGTTCCAGTCCATATTTCTTCAGCAGTTCCTTGACATCTTTTTGTTGATGGATCATTGTTCCTCTTTCAGTTTGCTTGATTTGCAAACCCAAAAAAAAGTTCAACTCTCCCATCATACTCATTTCGAACTCATTGCTCATAAGATCAGCAAACTCCTTACAAAGAAGATCATTAGTAGCACCGAATATTATATCATCAACATAAATCTGGACTACTAATATGTCTGTTCCTTTTGATCGAAGGAACAATGTTCTATCAACTTTACCTCTTATGAAATCATGTGAGAGTAGGATTTTTGAAAACCTTTCATACCAAGATCTAGGAGCTTGTTTCAACCCATAAAGAGCTTTATCAAGCTTGTAGACTTGATTTGGAAGTTTCGGATTTTCGAATCCAGGAGGTTGTTCCACGTAGACATCTTCAAGTAAAAAACCATTTAGAAATGCACATTTGACGTCCATTTGGTACAACTTAAATCCCATAAAGGCAGCAAAGGCAATCAAAATTCTAATTGCTTCTATCCTAGCAACAGGAGCAAAGGTTTCATCGAAATCAATACCTTCTTGTTGATTATAACCTTTGGCTATAAGTCTGGCCTTGTTCCTTACCACTGTTCCATGCCCATCGAGCTTGTTCCTGAAGACCCATTTAAGTCCTATAACTTTCTGGTTCTTTGGCTTAGTCTCCAGGTGCCAGACCTTGTCCCTCTCGGAACTCATTTAGCTCCTCTTGCATAGCATTGATCCCATCAACCTCTTTAAGCGCTTCCATATATTCTTTAGGTTCTGTCATTAGATAAGAAAGCGTGAAAAGCACAAAAATTCTTCATTTGGTTTCTCGTTTGAGTTCCCTTTTCAATGTCACTTATTATCAATTCTAAAGGATGAGAATTTTGGTGTTTCCAAGGCTTTGGATCAAATCTCCTAGTTGCATCTTGAGTTTATTGAGGTGATTGATTCACTTGATCTTCTTTAGGTTCAGAAGCTCCTTGATCTTCCTGAGTTCCTTCTGTTGCTTGTTTTTCATAAGGATCAGGCACAGGGTTATTTGGATCAGGAACTTGCTTCTTCTCTTTTCATAGGGGTTAGTTCCTCATCACAATGATTAAGCTCATCAGGACGAGTCAAACCAATTTTAAAGTTATCATTATGACTCTGTTCCTGCGAGGAGTTAGTCTCATCAAATATAACATGGACACTTTCCTCAACACACATTATTCGCTTATTGTAAACACGATAAGCCTTACTACTTAAGCCATATCCTAGAAATATAGCCTCATCACTTCTATCATCGAATTTTCCTAAGTTGTCCTTTCCATTATTATGTACAAAGCATTTACATCCAAAAACATGAAAGTAAGCGATATTGGATTTTCTTCCTCTAAGGAGCTTGTAAGATGTCTTCAAAGTGACTGGCCTTAGCATGACATGATTGATGATGTAGCATGCCGTATACACTGCTTCAGCCCAATGATTCTTCGGAAGACAACTTGCAATTATCATCGTCCTCGCCATATCCTCAAGGGTCTGGTTCTTCCTTTCGACTACACCATTCTGTTGTGGTGTTCTTGGAGCTGAAAAGTTATGATCTAAACCTTCATTGCTGCAAAATTCATCAAACTTGGAGTTTTCAAACTCCTTACCATGGTCAGATCTTAGATGCTTTAATTTAAAACCACTTGTTCTTTGAATCCTTTTAGCAAAGGTTAGAAATTCATCAAACATCTCATCCTTACTATGAAGAAAAATAACCCATGTATATCTTGAAAAATCATCTACTATGACTAATACATATCTCTTACCAGATCGACTTTGGATGCGTACAGGACCACATAAGTCCATGTGAAGAAGTTCTAATGGACTTTATGTGCTTACCATTTTCTTGGATTTGAATGAGGATCTCCCTTGCTTGCCTTTAACACATGAATCACAAACACCATGGTGCAAAGACTTAATTGTTGGTAAACCAACTACCAAGTCCTTCCCACTTAGTTTATGCGGTTGGGACGAGGCTTGCATGACAGCAACGTTTGTGCCATAGAAGAGGATTTGTTTCGATCACACTTAAGCATGTGAGATTATTCCTGGGAACAAGGTTTAGGTCGACCATGTAGGTGTTCCCTTTCCTCGTTCCATCAAGGATCTTGGTTCCTGTACTTTCATTGCTGACTATACACGACTCATTAGTAAACTTCACATAATTTCCCTTATCGCAAAACTGAGATATACTAAGTAAACTATGCTTTAAACCCTCGACCAAAAATACATTATCTATGGAATGTGACTGAGATTTACCAATCTTACCAACTGCTACTATATTACTTGTAATATTGTCTCCAAAGGTCACAGTTCCTCCATTGAAGACTGAGAGTGGGAGAAATTTTGATCTATCTCCTGTCATGTGCTTAGAACAACCGCTATCGAGGTACCACATGTTGTTCCCCCTTACTTCAGACTTGGGGTTTGATGATTCCACTTTATCCTCGATATTCGCCATGAGACATAGATGGGCAGTTTCTTCCTTAGTCTGTTCCTGCTCTTCCTCTGAGTCAGACTCTCCCCATGCTGCAACCATGGCTCTCTTCATATCATTTCTTGAAAAGGACATTTGTTGATCCTTGCCCTTCTCTTTGTATTTCCCTTTTGCTTTCTCGTTTTCCCATTGAGGACACTCCTTTCCTTAGGTTTCTTTGTTGGTTTCTTTGTGACCTTTCCTTTGTAATTCTTGTTGAAGAATTTCTTGAATCTTCTAACAATCATCGCAGCTTCTTCATCTTCAGTTTCTGAATCTTCTTGTTCCTTTTACCTGAGAGCTAGAGCCTTAGGCTTTGATGATTCAGTTTCATGAGTTTACAGATGTAACTCATAGGTCATCAAGGAACCAGCAAGTTGTTCAATGTTGAACGTTGTGAAGTCCTTGGTTTCCAACAATGTTGTTGTCTTGGCCATCCATTTCTCATCTTGTGGTAGACTCCTTAATACCTTACGAACCTGTTCCTTTGGAGAGATTATATTTCCTAGAGATTCAAGTTCGTTTATGATGTTTGAGAAACGAGTGAGCATGTCTTAAATAGGCTCCTTTTGTTTCATGTGAAACAATTCGTACTTATGCATGAGTATATCGATCTTTTATCGTTTCACTTCGCTTGTTCCTTCATGAGTGATTTGAAGGAGTACCCACATTTTCTTAGCAGTCTTGCATCCCATGACTCGGTTGTGTTCATGGGACCAAAACCACAATGGAGTAGCTTATTAGCCATGTTGTTCATCTCCATTTTATCGAAGTATTCTTTGTCAAACTCGGCAAGGGGTTTAGGAACCAGCTCCCCTTTCTCGTTCTTCTTTGTGACTTCAAAGTCACCAATTTCAATTATCTTCCATACTTGGTAATAATCCGCTTTGATAAATATTTCCATACGATTCTTCCAGTATGGATAATGTTTGCCATTGAACATAGGTGGGCGTTGAGTTGAATACCCTTCATCAAGCTTTTCTCCCGCAGTGTTCATTGTTCCAGGTACAATCTCCTTAGTGTCAGCTGATTCTGGAAGTACTAGGCTCTGATACCAATTCTTATTCTAGTATAAACACTAGACCAACTAGAAGAGGGGGGGTGAATTGTAGTTGAGGGAAAATTTTCGAATTGTATCGCGGAATTAAAACAAACTAAAAATGGAAAGAGACAAACACACAAGATTTTTACAAGGAAAACTTCCTAGGCCCACTAGGAAGAAAAACCTTGACCACGAGGGATTTTGACTCAAACTTTCTTTACTATAATAGGCCAAAAGACTCAATCTTTTTACAACTTATTAATGGACCTTCTCTGTTCCACTAGGAACTTGTTCCCAGTCACTCAGTTCTCCCTGAACTGATGACACTCACTTTGACTTCACTCGAAGTATTCTCTTTTCTCTCTTTCTTTCTCTCTCTTGATTAAGAGGATATTCTCTGAATTTTCTCTCACCCAAACACTATGAATATTACAATAATATGTATGTTGAATATAAGAGAAAATTACAAGAAAACTTTCTAAGTATAGATCTACTTTTTATGCTCGAAAGTTCTTAAGTCTTCTTCGAATAATCTTCCTCTTATATAGCTGCTGCTATTTAGCTTCTTCTTCTGAAATTATAGTGCTCCATGTTCTCCTTAATAAGTGTGAGTAGAGTAATGGCGACCATGGCCTGATTTGCGTTGCACAACATCCACGAACATTGCAACGGTAACTAACCACCTTGCATTATCCGTTAGTGGGAGTGTGCCCAGCGAGCAACACACAGATAGGTGGAGTTAGTTGGAGAGCTTCATGGAAGTTAGCTCCACAATATATGCCACGTTTACTCCAACTGTTTTTGAAACAAAAACAATAGCAATCTAATAACTAAGAATCTTTTATCCAAAGATTCTAAGTTACTAGATATATCAAACACATCTTATAATAAAAATTCAAAGTGTATAAAATTAATATCCTGACTTAGATTAAATAATTAATCTTTCTCCACAAGATATAAATGCAAAAACATTACATTGTTTTTGATATTTTATAGTTTTCGCAAAATAAAAATTATATTATAACCTAAGTATTTGGCATCATCAAAGCATGGAATACAACACTTTGTAAACCTGAGTGTTACCATCCTTGTCTATTTTCACTTTGAAAACCCATCTGCAACCAATAGGTGTAACCCCATCAGGCAAATCCATCAAGTCCCATACTTGATTTTCAAACACGGATGCCATTGCGGACCTCATGGCTTCAAGCCACTTTTCGGAGTCTTCACTCATCAAAACTTGCTTGTAAGTAGTAGGCTCCTCAAATTCTAAAATCATTATCTCAGAACCTTCGGTTAACAAGAAACAAACAAACTTTTTGTATGGTATTCTTGGTCTACTAGACCTACGAGGGGCTGCAACAGGAGAAATTTTCTTCTCAACAATTTGAGAATTTTCTTACGAATTAGATTCGAGTGGGACAGTGGGAGGTTTGTGTATGGGATGCACGTCCTCCAACACTTGGTCAATTGTGGAAGAAGATTCCTCCAAAGGAGGAACTACTTCAAGCTCCACAGCTGACACTAGTGTTTCTGATTCTAACATAGGTTGGACTATGTCCATTTGTTGCTTTTCTCGAACTTCTTCGAGAAATACATTACTCCCACTTGCCTTTTTGGAAATAAAATCTTTTTCCAAAAAGACACCACGACGAGCAACAAACACTTTTCCCTCAATTCGATTATAAAAGTAATAGCCCTTGGTTTCCTTGGGACAACCCACAAAGAAACACTTATCTGATTTAGGGGCGAGTTTATCTGAAAGTAAACGTTCTACATAAACCTCACACCCCCAAATACGTAGAAAAGACAAGCTTGGAAAAATTTCCACTCCATATCTCCTATGGAGTCTTTTCTACTGCCTTTGACGGAGTTCTATTAAGTTTTAAAAATTGCATTTTCGAGAGCATATTCCGAGAAGGAGATTGGTAGATTAGCAAAAATTATCATAGACCGAACCATATCAAGTAGAGTTCGATTCCTTGTTTTCGATACGCCATTCAATTGAGGTGTTCCAGGCGGAGTCAGATGTGAAAGAATTCCACAACTCTTCAAGTGATCACTAAACTCTTGGCTCAAATATTCACCACCACGATCGGATCGTAGTGCTTTGATTATTTTGCCAAGCCGATTTTGGGCTTCATTACGGGAATTCTTTGAACTTTTCAAATGATTCCGACTTATGGTTCATTAAATAGAGATATCCATATCTACTTAAATCGTCGGGAAAAGTAATGAAGTACCCAAACCCTCCCCTAGCTTTTGTGCTCATTAGTCCACACACATCGGTATGTATTAGGCCCAATAGATCAACGACCCTTTCACCCTTTCCAGTAAAAGGTGACTTTGTCATTTTACCCATTAAACATGACTCACACAAATCAAATGGCTCAAAGTCAAAGGATGTTAGAAGTCCATCTTTATGTATATTCTGAATGCGTTTCGCGTTTATATGTCCTAAACGACAATGCCATAAGTAAGTAGTGTTGAACTCTAGTTTTGATTATGACAAAGGAACAAAGATGCAAACTAAGTATTGGACTAACAAGTTGTTTAAGTTAGTGAATTTCAAGGTATCAATGAAAGGAACAAAGAGAATACTAAGTTAAGGAAGAAATCAAGTTTGGATTTTAAAGACGAAGTAAAGATGTTTCAAGATTTGGTACTTGGAGCAGCATTGGAGCAAGAAGACTAAAGCGAGGCTTTTTGTTTCTAGTTCCATTGTAAAGGAACAGTAAGAATGGTAAGGAACTATGGCAATTTAGAATGAGAATGATCGTTTGTTCCTTTGTAAGGAACAGACGAACTGGCGCTAAACTAATAAGTTAAAGGAACTAACTATTAAAAAGAACTAGACTTAGGATGAAGCATTACAACGGTTCATTTATGTCAGTTGAGTAAATTATGCCTAGATTCTAGGTAACTGTTTTCATTTAAGGAAAAATCTGATTTTAAGGAAAATCTTTTTAAGGAAAAGATTTAATTTTTCTAAAGATAATAAAAATTCTTTTCGGTTTTTATGGAAATATTTTAAAGATAATATTTTTGGTAAAAGGATTTTATTTTAGCATTAATAATTACAATGTTTTTAATTAAATCGGATTTTCGAATTAATGCTTAAAGTGGTTGCTAAAATTAAGGAGCAGTAACTTAATTCTCTCCCACGGTTAACAGTGATCATGGAGATCATGGGATGATTGAGGAACGTGTTCCTCCGGGTAAGGAACATCATGGGATAATGGTTCTACCACTAATACATGTTTTAATCTCACGTTCTAAGTTATTACCACTATAAATACTAATGTCTAATTGAGTTCCAATTTGTGTCGACCAAGTGATTTAGTGAGTTTAACTAAGTAAAGTGTCAGTGCCTTCATTCTCTCATAAAAGCCATTTGTTCTTTGCCTTCTTACTCTAAATTCCACTAAGTTTAATTGATCTATTGTATTTTGGTTTTTGGGGTAAGGGGACTTCGAGTGAAGTTCTGTAAGAGAGAAGCTTTGAGTAAAGCGAGTTAAAGTGAGAAAACTTTAAGTGAAGTTGTGAGGAACAACTGTTAAGGGAACAGTTATTCAGGAACTTGAGTTTAGGAACTCAAGGTGTGGCCCGTTAGTAGAATTAGGTTGTAACAAAGTTGTTTGGCCTAATTAGTAAAAGAGATGAGTTTAAAATCCCTAGTGGTCGAGGTTGTTTCTTCTTGTTGGGCCCAAGAAGTTTTTCCTCGTAAAAATCCCTTGTGTTCCTTTAGCTTGTTTCTTTGTTCAAGTTTAAAATTCCGCAAAAAGTTACGTTTATTTATACACATACAATTCACCCCCCCTCTTGTATTGTTCCTAGTGAAATAACAATTGGTATCAGAGCCGGAACTCACGAAAGATAGGAAACCCTATTGAGAAAAAGATCCAAGGAACAATGAATACCACCGAGAAACTTGTGGAAGGTTACTCTGCGCAAAGGCCTCCCATGTTCAATGGGAAGTTCTACTCCTCTTTGGAAGAACGAGAATGGAGATATTCATTAAGGTTGAAAACTACCAGGTATGGAGAGTCATTGAAGTTGGTGATTTTGAGGTCACAACTACTAATGACAAAAATGAGGTAATTCTAAATCCCTTCTCCGAATATGACAAAGGCGATTTCGAAAAAATGGAAGTAAATGGAATTCTTTGTTAAATTCTTGCATGGTGGACTTGGACCCCATGAACACAATAGGATCATGGGATGCAAATCCACAAAGCAAATATGGGATTTACTAAAAGTAACCCATAAAAGAACTAATGAAATCAAGAGATCTAAAATTGATTTACTAATGAATTAATATGAACTGTTCTCCATGAAGACTAAGGAAAGCATACAAGAGATGTTTACTCGTTTCACTAACATTATTAATGAGTTAGCTTCTCTTGGTAAGTTTATTTCATCGGAGGAACAAGTTCGAAAAGTTCTTAGGAGTCTTCCTAAAGATAGATGGATGGCTAAGGTCACCGCTTTGCAAGAAACAAAAGACTTCACTAAGTTCAACTTGGAACAGCTAGCTAGATCACTTATGACTCATGAGCTTCACCTTGATACTAAGTATGGTGAAAGCTCTAAGTCAAAATCCATTGCCCTCAAAGCGAGATGATGAAGATGACGCGACCCGGAAGAAGAGGAAGCAGCACTCATGGTCCGAAAATTTTAAAAGATGTATAGGAACATGAAGAACGGGAACTTCAAAGGTAAAACTAAAATTTTTTATAACAAAGTTGCTTGTCATAAATGTGGTAGTACGGATCACTTCATCATGGAATGTCCACTTTGGGAAAATGATAAATCCAAAGAAAGCAACAAAGGAACGCTTATTTGAAAGGAACAAGGAAACTAAAGCTCCTTTCTCTAAGGCGAACGTTCGAAAGGCAATGATAGCTGCTTGGGGAGATTCAGAGACATAAAAGGAAGAAGAACAACAAAGCGAAGAAAGCGTAAATCTTTGCCTCATGGCAAACACTTACGAAAAAGAAGATGAAGAAAATGTTGAGGTAAGCCAACATGGACTTGAATCGAGACTTAGATGGCAAAACTAGGCCCGAAATTTATGATCTTCTTTATGATGCAATTCTTGAATGTAGAGATGAACGTGAAAAACATGAACAAACTGAACAAGCTCTTAAAGTATGTAAAGAACATATAGAATGGCTTAAGAAAATGAGAATGGATGTTGAAACTAGGTTCTTTGATTTGTTTAATAAAAATTTAAAAATCAAGGAATGATATGAAAGTGTGAAGAATGAAAATTATCTAATTAATTTAGAAATTTACACTTAAAGGAATTTGTCCCCTGTTCTAAGTTCCTTTGATATTAGATCAACCCCTTTAAAGGGTTACGGATCCGAGATCGAAAATTTGAATAAAGAGAAAAATGTTTTAAAGGAACAGATCTGTAATCTCAAGAAGGAACTGGTTGTTGCATGGAACAGAGGCAAAACGATGGTTGTTCCTAAATGGATTGAGAGACCACGAGACTAAAAGAAAAGAAGGTCTTGGTTTTGAAAACTACAAGAAAATGAACAAGAACAAGAAATATGTTGACCTACCCAGTGATAGAATTTGCATGTCTTGTGGTAAGATAGGTCCTTGCATAAATCAATGTCAACTAAGAACTGGAATGATTGGCAAAAATGTGAAGATGAATAACAAGAAATGGGTTGTCAAATCAAGTCCTAGTCAAGAACAGGAACCCACGAAACAAGGGGTTCCTACAAGTAACAACTAGTTGATTTTTGCGAGGTTGGAGTGAGGGGGAACAATCCTTGGTATCTTGATAGTGGTTGTTCTAAGCATATGACAGGAGACAAATCTAAGTTTCTCTCGCTCTCAACCTATGAAGGTGGAAATGTGACTTTTGGTGACAATAAGAAAGGTAACATAGTTGCCATGGGTAAGGTTGGTAAGTCACCATCACATTCCATTGATAATGTATTTTTAGTTGAAGTTTAAAACATAATCTGTTAAGTATTTCCCAATTCGTGATAAGGGACATGTTGTTAAATTTAATAGTGAAAAATGCTTGATCAGTAACATTAACTCGAAGAATGTCATCTTGAAGGAACAAGGAAAGGGAACACATATATTGTGGATCTTGATCTTGTTCCTAAAAACAATCTCGACATGTCTTAGTATTATTGAAGATGATCCACTCCTATGGCATAAGTGTCTAGGACATGCTAGCTTTTCATTACTTGACAAACTTCTATCAAAAGATCATGTTTTGGGATTACCATCTATAAAATTTCATATTGATCAAGTTTGTGATGCATGTGCCAAAGGAAAGCATATTAGATCCTCTTTCAAATCTAAAATTGTTGTAAGTACCACAAAACCTTTAGAATTAATTCATATGGATTTGTGTGGCCCTATGAGAATTCAAAGTAGAATTGGAAAGAGGTATGTGTTAGTTATTGTTGATGACTACTCTAGGTATACTTGGGTTACTTTTCTCTCTAGTAAGAATGAGACTTATGATGAGTTCCTTGTCTTTGCTAAAAGAGTTCAACATTTGAGTGGTCACAAATTAATGCATATTAGATCCGATCATGGTAAAGAATTTTAAAATTATAAATTTGATGACTTAAGCAGAGACCATAGCCTAGATCATAATTTTTCTGCCCCTAAGACACCACAACAAAATGGGGTTGTAGAAAAGAAAAATAGAACTTTGGAAGAAATGAATAGGACCATGCTAATTGCTAGTGAACTTCCAAGGAACTTTTGGGCTGAAGCTCATTATCTTGCTTGTCACATAATAAATCGTGCCATGATGATACCTATCATTAACAAAACTCCTTATGATCTTTATTTTTGAAAGAAACCCAATATTCTCATTTCAGAACATTTGGTTGCAAATGTTTTGTTCATAAGAATGGGAAAGATAATCTTGGAAACTTTTATGCTAGGAGTGATGCAGCAATATTCTTAGGATATTCATCACATAGTAAGGGTTATAGAGTTTACAATAAAAGAACTATGTGTGTTGAAGAAAGTGTCCACATAATCTTTGATGAATCTGATGAGTTTAATCCAAGCAAACAGGTTAATGACTTTGAGATTGGCTTGGTACAACCAAATGAGAAAGATGCGAGATTTAATTGAGGAAGAAGAAATAAAAGAGGAAAGGAACGAAGTAAATGAAAACATTCATAACAATGATGTTCCTGTTCCTCAAGATGATGAAGGCTGTTCTGTTCCTACTAAGGACGAAAATGTTGGAGGAACTGATTCAACTATTCTTGAAAGAGGAACAATTAGACAAAGCTCCTCATCCTCTCCTGAAACTCAAGAGGAACAACCTGTTCCTATAAGGGAGTTTCAACCAAAACCTAGGAGACATCAAAAATCACATCCAGTGGAACTCATAATAAGTGACATATCCAAAGGTACGCAAACTAGATCTCAGTTAAGGAATTTTTGCGCATTTCATGCGTTCTTATCAATGATAGAACCACGAAATCATGAAGAAGCCCTAACTGAATCCGATTGGATCATTGCTATGCAAGCTAAATTAAATGAGTACGAAAGAAACAAGGTATGGCATCTAGTTCCTTCTTCTAAACAACAAAAAGTAATTTGCTTAAAATGGGTGTTTAGAAATAAACTAGATGAGTATGGAACAATTGTAAGGAACAAAGCTAAACTTGTAGTAAAAGGTTATAATCAACAAGAAGGAATTGACTATGAAGAAACCTTTGCTCCTGTTGCTAGACTTGAAGCCATTAGAATACTAATTGCATTTCTTTGCTTATATGGGATTTAAACTATATCAAATAGACGTTAAGTGTGCATTTCTAAATGGCTATTTAAATGAAGATGTATATATTGAACAACCCCATGGATTTGAAAGCAATGATCTCCCAAACCATGTCTACAAGCTTGACAAGGCTCTTTATGGGTTAAAGCAAGTGCCTAGGTCATGGTATGAGAGATTATCAAGGTTCCTTTTAGAAAACAACTTTAAAAGAGGAAAGGTGGATAAAACTTTGTTTCTAAAATCGAAAGGAACTGACATACTACTTGTTCAAATATATGTTGATGACATCATTTTCGGAGCAACAAATGAATCATTGTGCAAAGAATTCTCAAATGTCATGAGTAATGAATTTGAGATGAGTATGATGGGTGAGTTAAATTTCTTTCTTGGATTACAAATTAAACAAGCTGAAAAAGGAATAATTATTCACCAACAAAAATACATAAAGGAACTGCTAAAGAAATATGGCCTTGAAAACTCAAAGATAAATCACGCTCCTATGAGAACTTCAACTAGATTAGATGAAGATTCCATAGGAACAAGTGTTGATCAAACAAAATATAGAGGCATGATTGGTTCACTTTTGTATCTGACTGCTAGTCGTCCAAACATAGCTTTTAGTGTTGGTTTGTGTGCTAGATTTCAAGCTAATCCCAAGGAGTCTCATCAAACTGCTATGAAGAGAATTCTTAGATATCTTAAAGGAACATATGATCTTGGACTTTTCTATCCAAGAAGTGATACATTTGAGTTAAGAGGATATGCTGATGCAGATTATGCTTTGGGGATCTTGTAAATAGGAAAAGCACCTCGAGATATGGTTCAATTTCTTAGTCATAGTTTAGTTTCATGGAGCACTAAGAAACAAAACACGGTTGCTTTATCCTTCTTGAAGCGAGAATATGTAGCTGCTGCTGCATGTTGCTCTCAAATGCTTTGGATAACACAACAACTTTGTGACTATGGAATAATCTTTAATTGTGTTCCTCTTTATTGTGATAATACTAGTGCCATTAGTATTTCAAAAGATCCAGTGCATCATTCCAGAGTTAAGCATATACATATCAGACATCACTTTCTAAAAGAAAATGTGGAAAAAGGTTTGATTAAACTTGAATTTTGTCAAACTGAAAATCAGATTGCTGATATACTAACTAAGCCTCTACAAAGAGATAGATATGAAAAATTAAGGCTTGAGTTAAGTTTAATAAAACTTAAGTAATTGTTGCTATTCTAATTCCCCATGTCTGAAGTGATTTGTCTTACTCTATGTGATACTAAGTGATTGTGATTAATTGCCTAAGACCATTGCAAATTAAGATGTTAATAACATGTACATGGATTCAAAGGAATAAAGCAACTCACAAATGTCACATAATACTCCCCTTGTTGTTCCTAAGTTAAAAAAACATGCATGATATGAAGAATGTTGACTTTTAGCATAAGTTGTTCCTATAGCACAAGTTCCTTAGAGTCTATTTTCTTTCCATAAATAAAAAAAAAATCCATAAAAATCAAAAATCCGAAAATCCCAAAAATATAGGAATCAGATTTAATCAAGTCATGATTCTCTTTTTATCTTTTCTTTCATTTTTATCTTTTATTTTTGTTTTTATCCTTTAATTTTCACGCGTGTAACTCTTCATTTACTGTTACATGCATCTTCTTCTTTCTTCCATCCCAAACCGTGTTCCTTAATCGCTTCACCTTCACCATTATTCATCTCCTTCACACCTCTTCGCACACCATAAAACCTCAAATTCTTTTCGCTAAATGGCAAAAACCTCACTCAATTCACCTTTTCCAAAAACAAAATCTCCCAAAACCTCTCAAATGGAAAACCCCTCTTATCCATCCAAAACCCTAGAAATCGAAAAATCTCAAGAAACAACAATGGCGGTAGAAGAGCAAAAATTGGAGTCACCTAGGAGAAGTGTGAGAAGAAGAAAACTAATTTGGGAAGATGATGAAGAAGAATCCCCGGAACAAGTTAAGGGGAAGAAGAAGGTACACCTGTTCCTTCCAAAGGAGCTGTTGCTTCTTCCTCCAAGAAACGAGTGGAAAGAAGTGATTCAAGGTATGTCTTAGGATTTTGTGTTGATTTGGAGTGGGCCAAGAAAGTAAGATTCAATGAATTAACCGACATACTAAAGGAACAAGGTATGAAATACCTATTTGAAACCGCATTTAACAATGCCTTAGTTCCTTTAGCTATGGATGAATTTTGTGCAAACTTCATCAACACTGATGGAGTATGTACTACAAAAGTTAGAGGGAAGAAAATAAAATTTTCTCAAGAAACCTTTGCCAAAATATGGGAAGTTCCTTGCAAAGGAACTGATCTGTATTTTAAGAGGAAAGGAACTGTCACCTTTCCCAATTTCTCCCAAGATGAAATTTTTTAATCTTTTGGGAAGCTGCTGGCCAAAACAAAATAAATCACAATCTTCTTTCTCCCGTCCACAAAATTATGTTTAATCTTGCTTGGAGAGCACTCATTCCTCGAACTGAGAAGAGGAATGAGGTGGGTCTCTTAGATATGTGTTACATGTTTTGCCTTGACCACCACATTTAAATAAACTTTCCTTCTCTCTTTATCCAACATCTCACGCATTGCATTGAAAATCATTGTGTTGTTGGCTATGGTGCATTGATCACCTCTCTTCTTTCTCACTTTAAAGTGAAAACTACTGTTTGGCCTACCTTGGGAATAAAACAAGGAAATATTCTCAATGAAAATACTTTGTATGGTTTGCATCTCTCTGTGCAAGAGGGAGTGTTAACTCAAGGGAGGATTGCTTCTAGTTCCTCTCACAAGAGAAAACTGCCCAGGGCAGTGGAAGAGGAACCAGTGGAAGCATACTGGAGAAACAAGTTCCTGCCCCCACAAAACCAAAGGAACAGAAACCCAAGAGGCGCAAGACTGTTGCTAAAAAGCCTTCCCCTCATGTTCCTAAAAGAGGTAGACAAAGCACTAGATTGAAAATTGCTCAAACTATTCATGTTCCTTCAAATAAGGACTCTCCTTTAGTCCTATCTGATGTAGAGGAACAGGATCACAACTCACATAAGGAACCAACTCCTCCACCCTCACCAAAAATACCGGTAACCCTCACTAACATTTCTTCCATCTCTCCCTCATCTTTCTCTGTTACTTCCAGCTTTGAACAGTTGAAGGTTGAGATGAATGAACCAAACCCTTTCTCCCCTACCTCTACTAACCTTCCACCATAACCACCTTTTCTTCCTTCCATTTACACTACCACCTCACCATCTGTTTCTCTTCCAGGAATAGATGGTCCTTCACAAGAAAACACCCCAGTGCTTCCACCTAAACCATCTTCTGCCTCTGGTTCTAAGGGAAAGGAACAAGTTCCTTCAGATGAGTTTGATTGGGTTAATGAAGTGTGTCTCCCTGCTCAACATATGATTAAGTTTTACAATCACCTTCACTGGACTTTAGATGCTAAAACTGATAAAATGATGGGTTTAATGAAAGTTCTTAGTGATACCGTGATTGAACAACAAAAGAACATGGAGATGATGGCCCAAGCCATTAACAGTTTGAAGCAGCAACTTGATGGGCAACATGGCGAGGTGATGAAGAAGTTGGAAGAAGTGGTTGCGGAAGAAGTAGTTGAGGAACACCATTCCCCTTCCCCTCCTAATGTCTACTTCTTGTTTCTCTTCAAGGAACAAGACTTCTTAGCTTTTGTTTCTTTTCTTTTCTTTCTTTTTCCTTTTATACTTTAATGGAACAAGTGCTATAAATATATGACTTTTGCTATATTTGTCTTCATTTATGATTTGTGTGTATAATTTCTTACTTGGAGTGGCTAGTATTATGTGATTGATGATTGAGCTAGTCTAACCTTTGAAATTCCTAACTTAACCATTTTTTGGTTCTTGTTAACGGTCTCAAGGTATTGTACATATCAGTCTTCCCGAAATCACCAAGAGTTTGATCTTTTTGACGATGACAAAGGGGGAAAAGATAAGGAACAAAATAAGTTGAAAATTGAAAATCATGAAAAAATGAAAAATTTAAATCCTTAATCTACCTTAATTAAATTATATAAATTATTATTTTTCTTAGTTTGTAACTTTGTTGTCATCATCAAATAGGGGGAAATTGTTGAACTCTAGTTTTGATGATGACAAAGGAACAAAGATGCAAACTAAGTATTGGACTAACAAGTTGTTTAAGTGAGTGAATTTCAAGGTATCAATGAAAGGAACAAAGAGAATGTTAAGTCACAAGAAGAAATCAAGTTTAGATTTTAAAGACTAAGTAAAGATGTTTAAGATTTGGTACTGGAGCAGCATTCGAGCAAGAAGACTAAAGCGAGGCTTTTTGTTTCTAGTTCCATTCTAAGGGAACGAGTAAGAATGGTAAGGAACTATGGCAATTTAGAATGAGAATGATCATTTGTTCCTTTGTAAGGAACATACGAACTGGCGCTAAACTAATAAGTTAAAGGAACTAACTATTAAAAGGAACTAGACTTAGGATTAAGCATTACAAAGGTTCATTTATGTCATTTGAGTAAATTATGCCTAGATTCTAGGTAACCGTTTTTATTTAAGGAAAAAAATTTTAAGGAAAAGATTTTATTTTTCTAAAGATAATAAAAAAAAATTCGGTTTTTAAGGAAATATTTTAAAGATAATATTTTTGGTAAAAGGATTTTATTTAGGTATTAATAATTAAATTATTTTTAATTAAATCGGATTTTCGAATTAATGCTTAAAGTGGTTGCAAAAATTAAGGAGCAAGTAACTTAATTCTCTCCCACGTTTAACGATGATCATGGAGATCATGGGATGATTGAGGAACGTGCTCCTCCGGTTAAGGAACATCATGGGATAATGGTTCTACCACTAATACATGTTTTAATCCCACGTTCTAAGTTATTACCACTATAAATACTAATGTCTAATTAAGTTTCAATTTGTGTCTGACCAAGTGATTTAGTGAGTTTAACTGAGTAAAGTGTCAGTGCCTTCATTCTCTCATAAAAGCCATTTGTTCTTTGCCTTCTTACTCTAAATTCCACTAAGTTTAATTGATCTATTGTATTTTGATTTTTGGGGTAAGGGGACTTCGAGTGAAGTTATGTAAGAGAGAAGCTTTGAGTAAAGCGAGTTAAAGTGAGAAAACTTCAAGTGAAGTTGTGAGGAACAACTGTTGAGGGAACAGTTGTTCAGGAACTTGAGTTTTGGAACTCAAGGTGTGGCCCGTGAGTAGAATTAGGTTGTAACAAAGTTGTTTGGCCTAATTAGTGAAAGAGTTGATTTTAAAATCCCTAGTGGTCGAGGTTGTTTCTTCTTGTTGGGCCCAAGATGTTTTTTGTCGTAAAAATCCCTTATGTTCCTTTAGCTTGTTTCTTTGTTCAAGTTTAAAATTCTGCAAAAAGTTACATTTATTTCTACACATACAATTCACCCCCCTCTTGTATTGATCCTAGTGAAATAACAAGTAGGATTAGTATCGCTTTATCTATGTTTTTTGATGTCTATGTTAAGGACATCTTTGTCTAAGTCTAGGAAATATACACCATATACATATATATACATGTATATATATACATATATACATATAGGAAAGCACCCAGGACAAGGGAAGGGCAGATTGACCCTAAGAACTGACCCAATTTATATGGAAGATGCACAATTAAAACTAAAACTAATATGGAAATTAAACGTTGGAATGAGAGCAGCATGAACTTACAAAAGTATAAGGGAGGAAAGGATGATTGAAACTTGGAATTGTATTGATAACTTGGAAGTATTACAAATTTTGTGTTTTCACTCTTTCTCACTCTTACACTAATTTTTGAAGTTCTATAACTGACTCTGCCTAAAACTGGATACAAGTGAGCCTAATTATAGACTTTTGAAAAGAAGATACAGTAATGTAGTACAATAATTGGACTAATCTAGAAAACTTACAAAGCTAAGTAATCTAGAAAATGGAATTTTACAATTACAGATATTGGACAGCTGGATACATATTTGCCTTTTCTTTTGGGAGTGTGTTGTAACAGCTGGATACTTGTCTGCCACTACTTTTGAAGTGCAATGTATCTTTTGGACAATTTTGGTGAAAATTCCACGAAAGTACTATTCATGGTACTATTCATCGACTGCTTTTCACTATTCAATTTTTTAACAAAGTTGAAAAATGGTTGGAAATTGCATGTTGGAAACCTTTTCTACTGATCTTGGACATCTGGAACAGGATTTTGGACACCTCTAATGATCTTGGATAGCTGGTACAAAATGTTGTACACCTGTAAATTGGATAATCATGTCCCTAACTTTTGCCTAAGTGTAAAATACTTACACTTAGCGGAATATTTTCTTTTCCTTTATTTTCTTTTTTATTATTTATTTTTCTTTTTTTTTGGCCCTAACTTTTGCGTGGATTAATCCACCGGGCTATTTTGATTTAAAAATCAAATGGATCTTGGGCACAAGGCCCACCATATAGATCGGGGCTTGAGGCCTCAGAAGAACTGGAACTATTGGAAGAGTGGGCTTTTTTAGTCGGCTTATAAAGCGAAGGAACCGATCAAAGAGTTCAGCCTTATTTATTGAAGCCTTCTTCTTCTTTTTGGTTTTGGATTTTGTAGATGAAGATGGAGAATGTAATGTGTTTTGTGGAGGGTGTTTGGATTTGTTTATCTTCTTTGGAAACTCGCTTAGTCCATTCATTATAATCATAGAGAGCGAGATAATCCATCTTTGGAGATATTGAGAAACACAGTCGTGCATATTTGGATAAATTTTGAAGTTTTTCCACCATTTGACCCGATATTCTCGAATCAGGTAATAAGGTCTGGATTCGATCATTCTGTGGAGAGAATAATTCCAACACATAATCCATGAAATTCGAAATATTTGACAGAAATAAATAATATTGGAAAATTCATACACTAGGGGGAAAAAACCCCAAGGGGCTGCGGTCAAAAAAGGGTCCAAGGGCTGCATTTTTTGACCGCAGCCATTAGGCTAGCAGCCCTTGGCATTTAAGAAGGGCTGCGGTTTTTAACCGCATGACCCTTAGCGCATTAAGGGCTGCGGTCGGGGGAAAACCGCAGCCCTTGGTGGATTAAGGGATGCGGTTAAGGGTCAAAACCGCGGCCCTTGGTGAGTTAAGGGCTGCGGTTTTGGCCCTTAGCCGCAGCCCTTAACCCACCAAGGGCTGCGGTTTTTGCCCGAACCGCGGCCCTTGTGACCCCAAAAAATATAAAAAAAATAAATTTTTTTTTTTTTGCATTTTTTGTCCTAAATGTTCCCAAACAATTATATATATATATAAGTATCATTTTTCATTACAAATTATGTTTTTTACACAAATATAGAGAAAATAATAACTGAATTACATTAGTTCTAGACTGAATTACAACTCCACTAAGACTAGCATCCGGATCCCTCAAAAGCAACTTCTTTGGAGATGATAGAACCTGGCAAATAAAACCAAACCAAAATCGCTATAATTTGGAGGTCAACCGGGGGGGTGTAGCGGTTGGGGGGGGGGGAGGGGGCGGCGAGGGGGTCTTTGGCTGGGGGTGGGGTGTCTTGGGGGGAGGGGGCAGAGGGGGTGCTAAGTGGGGTGGGGGTCTTTGCGGGGGGGGGGTCTTTGGGATGGGGTGGGGGTCTTTGGCGGGGGGCTGCTAGGCGGTTGGGGGGCTGCGGGGGGTGTAGCGGGGCGGGGCTGGGGTGGGGGTGTAGCAAGGGGGGGGACAAGCGGGGGGTCTTTGGGGTTTGGGGGGGGGCGTGGGGGGGGGGGCAGCGAGGGGGGGTCTTGGGCTAGGGTGGGGGTCTTTGGCGGGGGGGGGGTCTTTGGGCTTGGGTGGTGGGGGTCTTGGTAGGAATTCTTGGGCAGTTGGGGGGAGGAGTCTTTGGGTGGGGTGAGGTCTTGGTGGGGTCTCTTGGGCGGTTGGAATGGGGCTGTAGGGGGTGTAGCGGGGGCGGGGCGGGGGTGGGGGTGTAGCAAGGGGGGAGGGGGCAAAGCAGGGGGGGGGTGGGAGTGGGGGTCTTTGGCGGGGGAGGGCAGCGGGGGTGCTAGGCGGTTGGGGGGCTGCGGGGGGTGTAGCAAGGGGTGGCATCCAAGTCCCAACATACTAATCAAGTCCCAACATACTCCTTGAAGAAAACCTGTAGAAAATGGGTAAAATAAATCAAATTACACATAAATTTAGAAGCAAAAATTAGAAGATTAAATCCATATTAGCCCATCAAAGGAAGTTGACAACAAAATGATGGTGGTGGGCGGCTAATTCGGAAGGGTTAGGTTTTTATGGGTTTGCAAAGTTGAGACAGGGGACAAATTTTGGTTCACTTCGGAAGGATAAACTATATTACCTCTTCAAATTCACAAAAATATATATCAAGATCTCAATTGGTTTAATTTACACAGTAACATCCATATCTTCAGGTAATGCTTAAAAAATTCAAATTGATACTCTTTTTTAACCAGCTCATACAGCATATATATAGCAAGTCATGGAAAGGAACAACTTGAAGTCTAGAAATATGTAATATATTACAGAAGCTCCACAAATTGAATGAACACAAGTGGCACTGTCAAAGGCTCAAAGCCAAAACAAAGAGGAACAGGGGAAGAGAGGTGAGAGTAGTGAGAAGAGAAGAATAAAAAGGTTAACTTCGAAAATAGAGTTCAAATACCCGAACAAGATTCGAGCATGAGTGCAACAACTTAAATATGGAAATCGGAAAACATATGAAATCAAGGAGCTGTGAGTAGGTCCCGTATAATTCATAGCACAACACAAGCATCTTTTCGGAAATGGAGAAGTAGAAGCTCTAGCCAACATGAGGAGGAAAACTAGGAAAGGTATATCAATTCTTGTTCTTGAGAGATCTAAATAAGTCCATCTCATATCAACGCATTATGCATATATACTAAATAATTTCACATTAGAGGGAATCCTATCCATCTCCAACTAATTCCACCAGCACATAAACACACATAAAACCAAAGGCTCATTCATGGCCTCTCCGAAAACTTCACATGATAAGTCCAATTCTAAAAATCCTAAAACAAGGGTTTTAGTGCATTACCTGAACACAATCAATCAAACCTTCAAAGCTAATCCAATGTTCATAACGTCATAGTCATCATTCACCAATTAGCTACTGCAACAAATTATATTGAATTAATAACAATAAATATAACAATAATAAGTCAATAATATAACAATAAATTTACAACAAAATCATAGACAGTAGTAGTAAGTTCTAGATTAATTTTAAACAAAACAATCACTTATCACTATGCAAATTCAGCACTTCCACAGTCCAAACAGAATTCATTGAACATACCAATTCCAAAAAAAAAGTGCTTTCCTACCAAAATATAACATTTCATATTTCAACACAATCCAGTAACTAAAGGAGAAGAACGAGGGAAACTAGAATAATTCAATCTAGAACTTATCAATCCTCCCATAGCAAGCAGAATATACAAAACATCTATTCTCAAAATTGCATTCCAACAAAATGACCAATTTAAGTGACGTAGGAAGGTTAGCGAACAAGTTCGACGAAGAAGTTCGACAAAAGTCTTGAAATGATTTCCACTAATTAGACCTCCGGAGTCCGATTGCTTATTGTGATACCTTTCTGGAAGCGGAACGGGCCAACGAGTCAAACTCATCGCTATGCCATGACGTACAGGCTTTTTAAGCCATCCGAGGTCGTTTAGGGCCCGAAAACAGCATTTTAAGTATTTCCGGATTTTATTATTTCCTTATTTTCGTATTAGGGTTTTGTTTTGAGTATTTAAACAACTTTAGGTCATTATTTGGAGGCAGTTTTTGACTTTTAATAATATTTCGAGTTTTACTCTTTGTGCGGTGGATTCCGGATTTTCTACGATTTATCGCTTGTAAATGCATGCTTCTTGGCCCGAGATTAGCGCTTGTTTTTCTCTTAGATTTTTCGACTGCGTCATTAAGTATCAACAATTCAAGCCTCACAATCACAATCCACAGCAAACACATCGTCGAGACTGCATATCAACATCTAAATATATGAATCCAGCAATTCTATTCTAAACCTGAAGACTGAAGTCTGGCGCATTGATTTCAACTCAAAAGCATATTTAGCAAAATGGGCATTCATTATTGAAGATAATTGCAGTTTATTGACACCTAAAAATCAACTCAAACAATCATACTATATATCCCAAGAAGAACAAGAAAATTCAAGGAGGCCATAAAATCCAGAATCCAATCAACGAAATATGCCCATAAAATTCAATCAATGAAACATGCCCATATCATCAAAAATAGAAAACCTCCAAATAATATTCAGTAAAGTGTAAAATCAAATTAAAATGGGAGATCAGCCAAATCTATTTCAACAAAATTAACCTAATCGAATCAATTTCGGGTGAAAAATCGATTAATCATAAAATCGAACAACAACAAATTAACAAAATCAACACAGATCTCATTCATACTTTAACAATGTGACATTTATGTACAGAATAATCTTTATCTTAATTCAAAACAAAAAAAAAAGTGAGAGAAACCTTGTTGGTGGCCATCTCGACAGAGAGCAGCACCGCACGAAGGGGAAAGAGAGAGAGCAAAGCGGCCCAAACACATCCCACCCACTGCGGCCCCCTCCAAATCCCACCCATCCGCACACACACATCCCACCCCTTCACACACCCACATCCCACCTGCGGCCCCCTCCACATCCCACCCGCACACACACACCAACCTACACACACCCTTCACACACCTCCACTCATATCCAGCCCTTCCCAACCCCCTGCCGGCCACCCCTTTACACCCCCCGCCGGCCCCTCCCGCACAAACACCCCCCCTCTACAGCCCACCTGCACACACAACCCCCTTCCCACATGAACATTTGCATAACTAATTCATCAAGAAATTATCAACTTTAACCAAAAATTTCATATTTTTTCACTTTGCAGCACGATTAACAACAAAACATATAATACGAATTAAATACACCTCAAAAACAACAGAATTTTCTTCAAACTTACTATTAATCAAAAGAACAACATATAGATTACCCAATTCAAGCTAAAAATCAATCTAATAAAATCAAAACCACAAAATAATAGGAAAAATCAATTCAATTTCGACATAGAAAATGACTACAAATAAGTAAAGAACCTGTAAGCTAACCGGCATAACCACCTCCCTCGACGCGGAAGGGATAGGTCGACTCCAGAGCAAAATCCTCGTAGAATACTTTGTCAAAGCTGAAACGAATAAAAATCAGACACATCCAATTTTAGCAAAAAAATCAACCAAATTAGCGAAAATAAGAAATGCGATTGAACAATTAACCTTGAAATTGAACGATTCGTTGTCGATGCGTTGAACAGTGATGCAAGAGCCGTGATATCTGATCAATCAGGAACTCAAAGGAGTGAGAGTGTGTGTGGAGAAGAAGAATAAAAACCCTAATGGGAAGTAAACGACGAGCCAACTGAAGTGGAGGTAGCGCGAGCAACACCGCACGAAGGGCAAAGAGAGAGCGTAGCACGGCGAGCACCGGAGGGAGGAGGTAGCGCCGGCGAACTGAAGGGGAGATAGCGCGGCAGGCTAAGGGTGGGGTGAGGAAGAGAAGTTAGGGTTTAGGTGAGAGAGGACGACGGGAGAGAGAGAGAATGAGAAGGGCTTGCGAGTGGACTTAAGGATGGGAATGAGTAATGACTAATTAAACGCGGAATAATAAGGCCCAAGGGCTGCGGTTAGCCCAAAAACCGCAGCCCTTCACTTAAAGGGCTGCGGTTTTAAGGCTAACCGCATCCCTTTACTATTAAGGGCTGCGTTTTTCAAAGAACGCAGCCCTTGCACTGCAGCCCTTGTGTTTCTTTCCACTAGTGATATCCTTTTGGAAAACGTGCTACTGGAAAGTGAGCTTTGGAATGATAAAGTTGGAAAGCGGTTTGAAGCTCGTCTGGGAAAATATCAGGAATTGCTCCATAGCTATCCCACCATTCTACGAACCATATTGGAAATATTGTATTTTTCTAAAGACAGTCAGGATGGAAACTGAAGAACCAAGAGTGATTATAACTTTCGACTAAAAATGCACAATACCATGCTTGTACATAATCATAAAAGTTATAAGTCTGTGGAAGTTTTGGATCAAGGAGATTTGAAGAGAATGTTTTGGAGGTTGAAAGAGAAGAATGGATTGTTTTCCATTCAGTACTGGAAATGATATGGAAAATCAGGCATTTGGAGTAGTTTGTTGTGGTGTTAATGTTATCCTTAATGTGACAGGAATTTGTGTCACGAAGTATATTGGGATAATATTGAATTGGTTTAGTGATTTCAAAAGAAAACCAATTAAAACCATCTGGGAGCACTTTTTTGATATAAGTGGATATTTTTTGAGTATAATCATCAAGGGAAGAGAATTTCTTGGACATAAAATTGGTTAAGAATAAAGTGGTATATTGGGATTTTTGATGATATGAAATATCAGTGGCATTTGGATGGGTTGTTTGAGGAGCTGTTTGTGATAGTGTTTGAGCATAGGAAATTGGAGGAAAGTCTGATAAATTGGAGAATTGATTTGTGGAAACAGGAATACTTCATGTAGGATGGATTACTATACCTTTTTCTTTCTACTGTCTGGAAGCAGGAACTTTAGAACCTTGCATTATGTCCATCCTTGTAGAAATCATATTAATTTGTTTATAAATGGAGTTAGTTTGAAGATTATGGACATCAGAATGCTGTAATTTGGTAGAAAATTTGAAAGAAATTGGTTTTTCATTGATAACAGCATGAATGCCAACTTCATTGACAGAAAATGGATACATTTAAGTAAAAAATGGAGTGCCAAGAATAATATTATAATTTAGATTTTTGACAAGAGTAAATGAAATTTGAAAATACTAAATATTATTGAAAATAGATGCATTTCTGGAATGGGAGATTTTCAAAAACTTTGTAATTTTGAGAAGTATTTGGAAAATCATCTGTATTTTGAAAAGTACTTGATCTTTCAAAAGAACTAGAAGATCTTGCACTCTGAAAGTCATAATTGGAAGAAGAAGATGGAAATTCCCTACTCGAATTAAATCGATTAAGAACTCTGCCATCTGGTTCCTCAACTATTTGTTCAACCTTTGATTCTTTCAAAGATTTTGGAATTGGTGGAGTTTGAACTTGCCATTCATTAGGAATAGTAACTTTATCCCATGGAAGAGCTTCTGGAGTATGTGTAGTTGCTTTGCCATGTTCAACCTTAAAAATCATAGTTTGTCCAGGAGCAAAGTATTCTACATCTTGGATTCATTTGAGTATTTAAGAGTTTGTAATAAACTCGATAAATAATGGAAAAGTTTCAAGCACCTTGGAATTGGAGATCTTTGGAAATATTGAAATCTAGAGTTAAAGTCTTAAGGATATAAGGATCCTCAAGATCTTTACTCAGATTTGGAAAACAATTGAAATAAATTGGACCTTGACAAATATTAGTATTTGCCAAAGCTAAAAGAGAATCTTTGAAATGGATAAGAGAAGTATCTCTCAAAGCAAGCATAATTGGACAATCAAGATCTAATCTGACCATAGGCTTGACAGCAATTTGGACACAACCAAAATGGATATGCCTAAAACCTTGTTCTAAGTGTTTCTGGATGGACTCATTATCAAGAAGTTGGATAGTCATTTGACGCTGATTGATACTAGTAGTAAATTCTTTTATGTGGATACCTCTACCAAAATTGAATTCCCAAATTTGAAAAAACCTTTGAAAAAACACTACTAAATTTGCCTTTCACCATGTTTACTGATAAACACTACAACAATAGTTATAGCTTGAGGGACCACTGGGACCACCTGAGGGACCACCACACCTGGAACACCTACACCACGGCTTACCAACGGCTTTACAGGCTGAATATACCCAGGCTGACCAAACCCAAACAACAACCACCACTACAGTGATGTCTCAATAACAATGGCTATAAGTAACCTTAGAGCACTTCGTCAATGGCTCTGATACCAGGAAAACACCCAGGACAGGGGAAGGGCAGATTGACCCTAAGAACTGACCCAGTTTATATGGAAGATGCACAATTCAATGCTAAAACTGAAACTAATATGGAACCTAAATATGGAAATTAAAAATTGGAATAAGAATTATGGAAGAAAGATGATTTGAAACTTGGAATTGGTATTGATAATTTGGAAATATTACAAACTTTGGATGAGAGCTTGTAATGCTTACAGTTTTCGCTCTGTTTAGCTCTGCATTGATCTGAATACAAATGAGCCTATATATAGACTCTTCAAAAGAAAAATACAGTAATGGGATTAATCTAGAAAACTGACAAGGCTAAGTAATCTAGAAAATGACATTTTTTTCAGTTACAGATAATGGACAGCTGGATACTCATTTGCCATTGCTTTTGGAAGTGCTTTGTGACAGCTGGATACTTGCCTGCCACTTCTTTTGGAGTGCATTGTAGCTTTTTGACAATTTTGGAGAAAATTCCACGAAAGTACTAATTATGATATTATTCATCGGCTACTTTTCACTGTTCACTATTCACCTTTTTGTCAAAATTGGAAATTGATTGGAAATTGTAAGCTGTAATCCTTATCTTCTGGTCTTGAATGCTAGAATAACTGGAATAAATGGATGAACACCTGTAAATTGGATAATGTCCCTAATTTTTGCCTAAGTGTAAAATACTTACACTTAGCGGGATCTTTTTCTTTTCTTTTTCTTTTTCATTTGTCTTTTCTTTTGGCCCTAACTTTTGCGTGGATTAATCCACCTGGCTATTTTTTTTTTTTAAAAAAAAAAATCAAATGGATCTTGGGGACAAGGCCCACCATACAAATCTGGGCTAGAGGCCTTAGAAGAACTGGAACTAGTGGATGATTGGTCTTTTTTAGTTTGGCTAATAAACTGAAGAAATTAATCAAAGCGTTCAGCTTTATTTATTGAAGTCTTCTTTTTCTTTTTGGAGTGTGAAAGAGAAGAATGGATTGTTTTCCATTCAGTATTAGAAATGACATAAAAAATCAGGCATTTGGAGTAATTTGTTGTGGTGTTAATGTTATCCTTAATGTGACAAGAATTTGTGTCACGAATGATATTACGATAATATTGAATTGGTTTAGTGATTTCAAAAGGAAACCAATTTAAACGATCTGGGAGTACCTTTTTGATAGAAGTAGATATTTTTTGAGTATAATCATCATGGGAAGAGATTTTGTTGGACATAAAATTGGTTAAGAACAAAGTGGTATATTGGGATTTTTGATGATATGAAATATCAGTGGCATTTGGATGGGTTGTTCGAGGAGCTGTTTGTGATAGTGTTTCAGCATAGGAAATTGGAGGAAAGTATGATAAATTGGAGAATTGATTTGTGGAAACAGGAATACTTCCTGTAGGATGGATTACTATACCTTTTTCTTTCTGCTGTCTGGAAGCAGGAACTTTAGAACCTTGCATTATGTCCATCCTTGTAGAAATCATATTAATTTGTTTATAAATGGAGTTAATTTGAAGATTATGGACATCAGAATGCTGTAATTTGGCAGAAAATTTGAAAGAAATTGGTTTTTCATTGATAACAGCATGAATGCCAACTTCATTGACAGAAAATGGATACATTTGAGTAAAAAATGGAGTGCCAAGAATAATATTATAATTTAGATTTTTGACAAGAGTAAATGGTGTTTGAAAATAATAATTATTATTGAAAATAGATGCATTGGAATGTTTGTATCTTATTTGGAGTTTTTGACCATTAGCAATAGTCAAATGTTCAGTGGCATGTTCATAATACTGAGGAGGGATTAGTCCTTCCTTAATGCAATTAAGATCAGCACCACTATCAAATAATGCAACATCATTAATTTGGAAATTATCATCAATAACTAATGTAATTGGACAAAATCATTTTTGATAATTAAATCGATGAATAATTTGAAGAAATTTTTCTTTTTCAATTGGAGTGTCTGAAATCTAAATAGAATCAATTGGTATAGGAGAACGTTTCGAAGTTTCTCTTATTTCAAAATTGGAATTTTGGAGTAAAGTAATTTTTGCTTCAAGTTCTAAATCTTTTGTTTGGAGGTTTAAATTTTTTTGCTCAAGATCTTGAATATGAGATTCTATTTGAATTACCTCATTTTGAAGATCATGAGTATTAACTGGAGGAATAAATGGTTGATGATATGGAGAATCATCAAGTATTTTTCGAAGACTAAAAGAGACTGATTTTTTCTTCTCTTCAAGTGGAGAAGATTTTAAAACAATTTCCCGTAATCTTTCAAGATATTGTTTTTGAAGATTGCTATATGGAATTTTTTTCAAAAATATCGAGAAATAATTCCTTCTCATTTTCTTTTTTGGAAATAACACAAAGTCCTTTGGAACAAAATTGGAGAAAATGATCAGAATTAAAATCATCAGAATCCTGATCATAATCTAATTGGTAAATAATATGATCAGAATCGTAATGATCAGATTCTTCTGGCTCACTCATATTTAATAGGAAAATATTTAAGAGTTTATCTCGTAAATCAGGATTATTTTAGTAAATAATTTTCTCAAAGCTAAAGGCTTCACAGAAAGATCCAAGTTCTCTTCTTTGCTGAGCCTTTTCGTTGCCATACTTAGATTGGATTTTGAGCTCATTACAAAGAGATAATCCTTCTTTTTTTATCAAGGCAAACAATTGACCATACGTTAATCCATCATATGCAATTGTTTCTTTATTTGTAGCTTCTTTCAATTTTTGAAAAATTCTTTGAGCAAATAAATTTGGAAGTCCTGAAATAAATTTTTCTTTCCAGAAGGATTGCTGAGCATCAGACCGAATAAGAACATTGGATAAAAATGTATCTTTGTACTAACAATAATCATTCAACGTTGCACATCGAAGATTAGATAAAACTAAGGTATTGGATTTCAAATGTTCAGTGGAAGAACCAAGAAAATGGAGACTAATTGTTTGGATTAGAAGAATAAATCCATCCTTTTCTTTTTTGGCATGTTCATGAGAACAAATCTCCTTTTGTTGTTCTGTTGTAAAGGTATTTTCCCACCAATATTTTAATTGTCTTGAAAAACCATTTACAATAGTTTCAGCAATTTGATCACTTGTAAAATCATTGGAAGAATATGCATTAACAGCAATGCACATTTCATGTAAAACCTTGAAATTTTCAAATTATGATCTACCATCTATATTCCAATCATATAGTTATTCACCAGAATAAACATTTTGAGAACCATAAGTTCCTCGTTCTTCAAATTGAAGATCTGGAGGAGTAGGTCTGGAATAATAATTTCGCATTGGATTATGGTTCCAGTTTTTACTAGAAATTCGATTAATTTGAGAGGGAAACTCATCACCTGAAGAAAAGTTATTAGCAATTTCTTTTGCTTTCTTATCCTTTTCTAAACATGTGATGTTTTTGTCTAATTTGTCAGAAATTCTTTTCAAAAGTCTTTTATTACTAAGTCCAAAACCTTTTGAAAACTTAGTTGGAACATGGATAAGGGGTCTAGAAATCTCATTTTGAAAAGTAGATGAACGCCCTTCATTAAGAGAAATTACATTCAACTTTTTTGATAAATCATAAATCTCTTTAGAAGATTCAGAATCAGAATTTTTGGAAGATAAAGTATCAATTTGAGTTGAAATTTGATTTACTTGTTTGGAAATAGTATGTAAAATTGTATTGGAAAAATTATCTTGTTCGTAAACCTTTTTAATGTCCCCTAAAGTAGGACCTGACTTCTCATCAGCATCTCTTCCTACTTTATATGGAGCAGCTTCACAAGTTCTTCCTTCATCTGAAGGAAATCGTAAACCTGTTAATGGAGGATGAATAGACGAAACTAATTCACCATTTTTGAGAATTCATTTTTGAGCAATATTGGACTTGACGCATAAATCAGAAAATGGATAAGCAATTTTCAAATTACTTAAGCAAATTGGAAGCCATGTAAAAAATCGATTATTTGCTGATAATTCATTTAATTTGGAGTAATATTTTTCACGGATAAAAATTGCAGCTGAATTATCAAAATTGGAGAAAAACCATTGTTTTTTGTCATGATTTGCTAGACTATTAAAATCTTTGTTAAGCATAGGTTTGTCAATTTGAAATCCACCTTTTGTAAACATTCAAACTGGAGAAATTTTGAGGTCTCATTTCAGACTTAGTTGGTGATCGAAAATCATTTTCATTAACTATTTCTGGAATGGGAGATTTTTCAAAAACATTGTAATTTTGAGAAGTATTTGGAAAATCATATGTAGTTGGAAAAGTACTTGATCTTTCAAAAGAATAAGAAGAACTTGCACTCTGAAAGTCATAGTTGGAAGAAGAAGATGGAAATTCCCTACTCGAATTAAATCGAATAAGAACTCTGCCATCTGGTTCCTCAACTATTTGTTCAACCTTTGATTCTTTCAAAGATTTTTGGAATTGGTGGAAACTTGCCATTCATCAGGAATAGTAACTTTATCCCATGGAAGAGCTTCTGGAGTATGTGTAGTTGCTTTGCCATGTTCAACCTTAAAAATCATAGTTTGACCAGGAGCAAAACGTATTCTACACCTTGGATTCATTTGAGTATTTAAGAGTTTGTAATAAACTCGATAAATAATGGAAAAGTTTCGAGCACCTTGGAATTGGAGATCTTTGGAAATATTGAAATCTAGAGTTAAAGTCTTAAGAATATAAGGATCCTCAAGATCTTTACTCAGATTTGGAAAACAATTGAAATAAATTGGACCTTGACAAATATTAGTATTTGCCAAAGCTAAAAGAGAAACTTTGAAATGGATAAGAGAAGTATCTCTCAAAGCAAGCATAATTGGACAATCAAGACCTAATCTGACCATAGGCTTGACAACAATTTGGACACAACCAAAATGGATATACCTAAAACCTTGCTCTAAGTGTTTCTGGATGGACTCATTATCAAGAAGTTGGATAGTCATTTGACTCTGATTGATACTAGTACTAAATTCTTCTTCATGGATACCTCTACCAAAATTGAATTCCCAAGTATATTGTTTATCATAAATATTTGTTTTGGAAAGAATTGGCATTTCCCAAACAAATGGATCATCCTTTTGAGTAATCTGTTTCTTCTGGACTGGATTCTTACTGTCACCAAAAACCTTTGTCAAACACTACTAATTTTACCTTTCACCATGTTTACTAATAAACACTACAACAATAGTTTTTGAAGATTGCTATTTTTTCTTCTCTTCAAGTGGAGAAGATTTTAAAACAATTTCCCGTAATCTTTCAAGATACCTGTTTTTGAAGATTGCTATCTGGAATTTTTTCAATAATATCGAAAAGTACTTCTCCGTTTCTTTTTTGGAAATAACACAAAGTCCTTTGGAACAAATTTGGAGAGAAAGATCAGAATTAAAATCATCAGAATCCTGATCATAATCTAATTGGTAAATAACATGATCAGAATCCGAATGATCAGATTCTTCTGGCTCACTCTGATTTAATTGGAAAATATTTAAGAGTTTATCTCGTAAATCTGGATTGTCTTGGAAAATCTCATTAATCTTACTTTTGAAATGACAATTATTTGCTTTGTGACCAGGTTTGCCACATTTATAGCAAATAATCTATTGGAAATCCTTTTTTGGAAATTCTTTTTGAAATGTTTTATTACTAAGTCCAAAACCTTTTGAAAACTTAGTTGGAACATGGATAAGGGGTCTAGAAATCTCATTTTGAAAAGTAGATGAACGTCCTTCATTAAGAGAAATTTCATTCAACTTTTTTGATAAATCATCAATCTCTTTAGAAGATTCAGAATCAGAATTTTTGGAAGACAAAGTATCAATTTGAGTTGAAATTTGATTTACTTGTTTGAAAATAGTATATAAAATTGTATTGGAAAAATTATCTTGTTCGTAAACCTTTTTAATGTCCCCTAAAGTAGGACCTGACTTCTCATCAGCATCTCTTCCTGCTTTATATGGAGCAGCTTCACAAGTTCTTCCTTCATCTGAAGGAAATCGTAAACCTATTAATGGAGGATGAATAGACGAAACTAATTCACCATTTTTGAGAATCCATTTTTGAGCAATATTGGACTTGACGCATAAATCAGAAAAGCAATTTTCAAATTACTTAAGCAAATTGGAAGCCATGTAAAAAATCGATTATTTGCTGATAATTCATTTAATTTGGAGTAATATTTTTCACGGATAAAAATTGCAGCTGAATTATCAAAATTGGAGAAAAACCATTGTTTTTTGTCATGATTTGCTGGACTATTAAAATCTTTGTTAAGCATAGGTTTGTCAATTTGAAATCCACCTTTTGTAATAACATTCAAACTGGAGAAATTTGGAGGTCTCATTTCAGATTTAGTTGGTGATCGAAAATCATTTTCATTAACTATTTCTGGAATGGGAGATTTTTCAAAAACATTGTAATTTTGAGAAGTATTTGGAAAATCATCTGTAGTTGGAAAAGTACTTGATCTTTCAAAAGAACAAGAAGAACTTGCACTCTGAAAGTCATAGTTGGAAGAAGAAGATGGAAATTCCCTACTCGAATTAAATCGAATAAGAACTCTGCCATCTGGTTCCTCAACTATTTGTTCAACCTTTGATTCTTTCAAAGTTTTTTGGAATTGGTAGTAACTTTATTCCATGGAAGAGCTTCTGGAGTATGTGTAGTTGCTTTGCCATGTTCAACCTTAAAAATCATAGTTTGACCAGGAGCAAAACGTATTCTACACCTTGGATTCATTTGAGTATTTAAGAGTTTGTAATAAACTCGATAAATAATGGAAAAGTTTCGAGCACCTTGGAATTGGAGATCTTTGGAAATATTGAAATCTAGAGTTAAAGTCTTAAGAATATAAGGATCCTCAAGATCTTTACTCAGATTTGGAAAACAATTGAAATAAATTAGACCTTGACAAATATTAGTATTTGCCAAAGCTAAAAGAGAATCTTTGAAATGGAAAAGAGAAGTATCTCTCAAAGCAAGCATAATTAGACAATCAAGACCTAATCTCGACCATAGGCTTGACAGCAATTTGGACACAATCAAAATGGATATACCTAAAACCTTGTTCTAAGTGTTTCTGGATGGACTCATTATCAAGAAGTTGGATAGTCATTTGACGCTGATTGATACTAGTAGTAAATTCTTCTATATGGATACCTCTACCAAAATTGAATTCCCAAGCATATTGTTTATCATAAATATCAGTTTTGGAAAGAATTGGCATTTCCCAAACAAATGGATCATCCTTTTCAGTAATCTGTTTGTTCTGGACTGGATTCTTAATGTCACCAAAAACCTTTGTCAAAACACTACTAATTTTACCTTTCACCATGTTTACTAATAAACACTACAACAATAGTTTTTGAAGATTGCTATTTTTTCTTCTCTTCAAGTGGAGAAGATTTTAAAACAATTTCCCGTAATCTTTCAAGATACCTGTTTTTGAAGATTGCTATCTGTAATTTTTTCAATAATATCGAGAAGTACTTCCTTCTCCGTTTCTTTTTTGAAAATAACACAAAGTCCTTTGGAACAAATTTGGAGAGAAAGATCAGAATTAAAATCATCAGAATCCTGATCATAATCTAATTGGTAAATAACATGATCAGAATCCGAATGCTCGGATTCTTCCGGCTCACTTTGATTTAATTGGAAAATATTTAAGAGTTTATCTCGTAAATCTAGATTGTCTTGGAAAATCTCATTAATCTTACTTTTGAAATGACAATTATTTGTTTTGTGACCAGGTTTGCCACATTTATAGCAAATAATCTATTGGAAATCCTTTTTTGGAAATTCTTCTGGAAATGTTTTATTACTAAGTCCAAAACCTTTTGAAAACTTAGTTGGAACATTGATAAGGGGTCTAGAAATCTCATTTTGAAAAGTAGATGAACGCCCTTCATTAATAGAAATTTCATTCAACTTTTTTGATAAATCATCAATCTCTTTAGAAGATTCGGAATCGGAATTTTTGGAAGATAAAGTATCAATTTGAGTTGAAATTTGATTTACTTGTTTGGAAATAGTATGTAAAATTGTATTGGAAAAATTATCTTGTTCGTAAACCTTTTTAATGTCCCCTAAAGTAGGACCTGACTTCTCATCAGCATCTCTTCCTACTTTATATGGAGCAGCTTCACAAGTTCTTCCTTCATCTGAAGGAAATCGTAAACCTATTAATGGAGGATGAATAGACGAAACTAATTCACCATTTTTGAGAATCCATTTTTGAGCAATATTGGACTTGACGCATAAATCAGAAAAGCAATTTTCAAATTACTTAAGCAAATTGGAAGCCATGTAAAAAATCGATTATTTGCTGATAATTCATTTAATTTAGAGTAATATTTTTCACGGATAAAAATTGCAACTGAATTATCAAAATTGGAGAAAAACCATTGTTTTTTGTCATGATTTGCTGGACTATTAAAATCTTTGTTAAGCATAGGTTTGTCAATTTGAAATCCACCTTTTGTAATAACATTCAAACTGGAGAAATTTGGAGGTCTCATTTCAGACTTAGTTGGTGATCGAAAATCATTTTCATTAACTATTTATGGAATGGGAGATTTTTCAAAAACATTGTAATTTTGAGAAGTATTTGGAAAATCATCTGTAGTTGGAAAAGTACTTGATCTTTCAAGAAGAACTTGCACTCTGAAAGTCATAGTTTGAAGAAGAAGATGGAAATTCCCTACTCGAATTAAATCGAATAAGAACTCTTCCATCTGGTTCCTCAACTATTTGTTCAACCTTTGATTCTTTCAAAGTTTTTTGGAATTGGTGGAAACTTGCCATTCATCAGGAATAGTAACTTTATTCCATGGAAGAGCTTCTGGAGTATGTGTAGTTGCTTTGCCATGTTCAACCTTAAAAATCATAGTTTGACCAGGAGCAAAACGTATTCTACACCTTGGATTCATTTGAGTATTTAAGAGTTTGTAATAAACTCGATAAATAATGGAAAAGTTTCGAGCACCTTGGAATTGGAGATCTTTGGAAATATTGAAATCTAGAGTTAAAGTCTTAAGAATATAAGGATCCTCAAGATCTTTACTCAGATTTGGAAAACAATTGAAATAAATTAGACCTTGACAAATATTAGTATTTGCCAAAGCTAAAAGAGAATCTTTGAAATGGATAAGAGAAGTATCTCTCAAAGCAAGCATAATTGGACAATCAAGACCTAATCTGACCATAGGCTTGACAACAATTTGGACACAACCAAAATGGATATACCTAATACCTTGTTCTAAGTGTTTCTGGATGGACTCATTATCAAGAAGTTGGATAGTCATTTGACGCTGATTGATACTAGTAGTAAATTCGTCTATATGGATACCTCTACCAAAATTGAATTCCCAAGTATATTGTTTATCATAAATATCAGTTTTGGAAAGAATTGGCATTTCCCAAACAAATGGATCATTCTTTTGAGTAATCTGTTTCTTCTGGACTGGATTCTTACTGTCACCAAAAACCTTTGTCAAAACACTACTAATTTTACCTTTCACCATGTTTACTAATAAACACTACAACAATAGTTTTTGAAGATTGCTATTTTTTCTTCTCTTCAAGTGGAGAAGATTTTAAAACAATTTCCCGTAATCTTTCAAGATACTGTTTTTGACGATTGCTATCTGGAATTTTTTCAATAATATCGAGAAGTACTTCCTTCTCTGTTTCTTTTTTGGAAATAACACAAAGTCCTTTGGAACAAATTTGGAGAGAAAGATCAGAATTAAAATCATCAGAATCCTGATCATAATCTAATTGGTAAATAACATGATCAGAATCAGAATGATCAGATTCTTCTGGCTCACTCTTATTTAATTGGAAAATATTTAAGATTTTATCTTGTAAATCTAAATTGTCTTGAAAAATCTCATTAATCTTACTTTTGAAATGACAATTATTTGCTTTGTGACCAGGTTTGCCACATTTAAAGCAACATTTTGTACCAGCTATCCAAGATCATTACAGGTGTCCAAGATCCTGTTCCAGATGTCCAAAATCAGCAGAAAAGGTTTCCAGCATGCAATTTCCAACCATTTTCCAACTTTGTCAAAAAAGTAAATAGTGAAAAGCAGCCGATGAATAGTATCATGAATAGTACTTTCGTGGAATTTTCACCAAAATTGTCCAAAAGATACAATGCACTTCAAAAGTAGTGGCAGACAAGTATCCAGCTGTTACAACGCACTCCCAAAAGCAACGACAAATATGTATCCAGCTGTCCAATATATGTAATTATAAGATGTCATTTTCTAGATTACTTAGCTTTGTAAGTTTTCTAGATTAGTCCAATTATTGTACTACATTACTGTATCTTCTTTTCAAAAGTCTATAAATAGGCTCACTTGTATCCAATTTTAGGCAGAGTCAGTTATAGAACTTCAAAAATTAGTGTAAGAGTGAGAAAGAGTGAAAACACAAAATTTATAGTACTTTCGAGTTATCAATACAATTCCAAGTTTCAATCATCCTTTCCTATCTTATACCTTTGTAAGTTCTTGTCTTTCTCATTCCAACGTTTAATTTCCATATTAGTTTCGGTTTTAGCTTTGATTTGTGCATCTTCCATATAAATTGGGTCGTTCTTAGGGTCAATATGCCCTTCCCCCGTCCCGGGTGTTTTCCTAGTATCTCCGAGCCATTGACGAATCAATTTGAGTGGATATTTGATCAACTTGTTTGGAAATAGTATGTAAAATCGTATTGGATACATATTTGCCTTTGCTTTTGGGAGTGCGTTGTAACAGTTGGATTCTTGTCCGCCACTACTTTTGAAGTGCATTATATCTTTTGGACAATTTTGATGAAAATTCTACGAAAGTACTATTCATGGTACTATTCATCGGCTGCTTTTCACTATTCAATTTTTTGACAAAGTTGGAAAATGGTTGGAAATTGCATCTTCGGAAACCTTTTCTACCGATCTTGGACATCCGGGAACGGATTTTGGACACCTGTAATGATCTTTGATAGCTGGTACAAAATGTTGGACACCGTAATATGGAATATTGTCCCTAACTTTTGCCTAAGTGTAAAATATATTTACACTTAGCGGGATCTTTCTATTTTATTTCCTTTTTCTTTTTCTTTTTCATTTTTTTCTTTTGCCCTAACTTTTGCGTGGATAAATCCACCGGGCTATTTTGATTTAAAAATCAAATGGATCTTGGGCACAAGGCCCACCATACAATTCTGGGCTGGAGGCCTCAAATGAAGTGGATTTATTAGAAGAACTGGAACTATTAAGTAAAGAATGGAAATAAGTTTTTCTTTTCTCGGAGACATGTAAGCGCCTTGAGTAATTTTGGACAAATATGGAGATAACGGTTCCGAATGTTTGATTCCAATAGAAAAATGTTTATTAAAAGTGGAAGGGAAAGCAAAAGTGGTGTTGCCACAATGGATAAAGGTAATAATATATGGATAATCGATGTAATGGTTGATATTTCTTAGTATGGAAAGGAATCCACGGGCTCGAGTTTTAGAATGATTTAGAAATAAAGGGCTCCAAATGTAAAGTGGATTTTGATCTGGAAGAGGATGGGATGGAAAGTTGATGAGGATTAGGTAATGAGCGGGTTTGATTGTCCAATTGTCCATTTCAATATTGGCACATAAAATTTCTCATGTTGAATGTCCCCGCAAAAATTCACGAGTCATGGAAATCGAGGAAGATAATTATTTTCTCCTCGTATAAATTCTATATCAAAATCGAAAGCGGATAAAATTGCTTGCCAACGTGCAAAGTTTTGTTTAGAGACAATATTTTGAACATCTTTTTGAATAATTTCTTTGACAGTTTACAATCTACTCGTAACAAAAATTTTTTACAATAAAGATCATCTTGGAATTTGGAAATACAAAGAACTATGGATAAAACTTCTTTTCGACAAAGTGGAGTAACCCTTTTGGGCGCCTAACCATAAACCATAATGGAAACGAACTAATTGTTCGATTTTGGAGTTGGAGTCAAATCTTTGTTTGAGGATACCTCCATAACCATCTTCAGAGGCATCTGTTTCCACAATCATAAAAGCATTTGGATTTAGCAAACCTAAACATGGAAGTGTTTTGACTCTGGATTTAAGTATACGAACAATATTAGTATGTTCGTCTGTCCAAGGTCAAGGATTGTTTTGAAAACGTTTATATAAGGGAGCACAAAATTTTCTTAAATTTGGAAAAAAGTCAGAGATGTAATTCAAGCATCCAAGAAATCGTTGTAATTGAGTTTTGTCTTTGATGTCATCCTGAAATTTATCAGCAAACTCAATTGCTCTAGCAATTGGTTTTATAGTTCCCTGATAAATATCATGACCAAGAAATCGAATCTTTGTTTGGAAAAGTTTAATCTTTGGAGCAGAAACAACTAAACCATTTTTCTTTATGATTTGGAAAAATATGTGTAAATGTTTGAAATACTGATCAATAGAATTGGAAAGAACATCATCAATATAAACAGTAGTAAATGTAGTAAAAGGAGTAAAAATATCATTTATAACATTTTGAAATCCCGATGGAGCATTTTTCAAACCAAAGGTCATTACAAAACTCCAATTAAAATCTCAAATTAAAGGTCTTGAGCAAAATGATTTTCCAAAAGAAACTTCTAACTTCCCTCTTCCAATAGCTTCTCCAAATATTCAAAAGGTTCATTATCAGCGATGGTATTGCCCAATAAAATTAATTCTTGATCATGATTTCCAAATTAATGCCGTTGCTTTATTTGATAGTGGTGCTGATCTCAATTGTATTAAGGAAGGATTAATCCCTTCTAAATACTATGAGAAAACTACTGAACATTTGTCCAAGTGCTAATGGACAAAGACTCTAGATTAAGTACGAACTTTCCAAGGCTTATATTTGTAATAATAATTATTGTTTCAAAACTGCTTTCACTCTTGTTAAGGATATTAACAATTGTATTATCCTTGGCACTCCATTTTTAACTCAGACATATCCATTTTCTGTAAACAAAATTGGTATTCATACCTCTATTTTTGGAAAACGTAGTTCTTTCCATTTCTCTACTTTATTACAAAATAAAGAAATTCATTCTCTTCAAACTAATTTGTTTTCATCAAAAAAGAAGCAAATTTCCTTTTTAAAAGAAGAAAGTCTCTTTTCAACGGATTGAGCAACAGCTGCAAAATCCTAATATTATCAAAAAAATAAAAGATTTTCAGGAAACACTTCAAAGAGAAGTTTGTTCCGATATTCCTAATACTTTTTGGGAAAGAAAGAAACATATTGTTTCCTTCCCTATGAAAAGGATTTTTCAGAGAGACAAATTCCTACTAAGGCTCGACCAATTCAAATGAGCCAAAAGTTACTTGAAACTTTTAAGAAAGAAATTCAAGTACTTCTTGATAAAAAGTTAATCAGACCCTCCAAATCTCCTTGGTCTTGTGTTGCCTTCTATGTCATGAATCAGGCAGAAAAGGAACGAGGCGTTCCCAGACTAGTTATTAATTATAAACCTCTTAATAAGGTGCTTCAATGGATTCGTTATCTAATTCCTAATAAAAAGGATCTTCTTAATAGCTTTATGATTTAAAAATATTTTCCAAATTTGATATATATATATATATATATATATATTATATATATATATATATATATTTTTATTTAGAATGAATCTCAACCACGCGATTGGATTAGAGTTACAACACTTGTTCATTAGAGTTATACCCTCGAAAAACTTTCGAGCCCAAAAAAAAAATTTTGGAAATATATTTTCTATTTTTTGTTTTTTAGGAGTTACATCACTTTTTCAATTAGAGTTACATCACTTGTTCATTAGAGTTATAGCGTGTAAAATCCATTCTCGTTTCTCATGTAAGTATGCATTCTCATATGAACTCACTTCTATACATATATACACATATATATATATATATATATATATATATACATATATATATATATATATATATATATATATATATATATATATATATATATATATATATATATACATATATATATATACATACATATATATATATACATATATATATATATATATATATATATATATATATATATATATACATATACACATATACATATGGTTCTTCCACTGAACATTTGAAATCCAATATCTTAATTTTATCCAATCTTCGATGTCCAACGTTGAATGATTATCGTTGATACAAAGATACATTTTTATCCAATGTTATTATTCAGTCTGATGCTTAGCAATCCTTCTGGAAAGGAAAATTTATTTCAGGACTTCCAAATTTATGTGCTCAAAGAATTTTTCAAAAATTGAAAGAAGCTACAAATAAAGAAACAATTGCATATGATGAATTAACGTATGGTCAATTGTTTTCCTTTATAAAAAAAGAAGGATTATCTCTTTGTAATGAGCTCAAAATCCAATCTAAGTATGGCAACGAAAAGGCTCAGCAAAGAAGAGAACTTGGATCTTTCTGTGAAGCCTTTGGCTTTGAGAAAATTCATGCCCCTTCTACTATTCAAGAACATAAACTCAAACAAACTCAAAATTTCCTTCAAAAAAGATTTCCATCTTCTGAAAAAATTTATTAAAAGAAAAAGAAAGCATTTCCAAAATAATTTCCAAAAAAGGATTTCCAAAAGATTATTTGCTATAAATGTGGCAAACCTGGTCACAAAGCAAATAATTGACATTTCAAAAGTAAGATTAATGAGATTTTCCAAGACCATCCAGATTTACGAGATAAACTCTTAAATACTTTTCAATTAAATCAGAGTGAGCCAGAAGAATCTGATCATTCTGATTCTGATCATGTTATTTACCAATTAGATTATGATCAGGATCCTGATGATTTTAATTATGATCATTCTCTCCGATTTTGTTCCAAAGGACTTTGTGTTATTTTCGTAAAAGAAAAGGAGAAGGAATTACTTCTCGATATTATTGAAAAAAATTCAAGATAGCAATCTTCAAAATTAGTATCTTGAAAGATTATGGGAAATTGTTTTAAAATCTTCTCCACTTGAAGAGAAGAAAAATCAGTCTCTTTTGGTCTTCAAAAAATACTTGATGATTCTCCATATCATCAACCATTTATTTCTCCAGTTAATACTCATGATCTTCAAAATGAGGTAATTCAAATAAAATCTCATATTCAAAATCTTGAGCAAAATATTTTAAACCTCCAAACAAAAGATTTAGAACTTGAAGCTAAAATTACTTTACTCCAAAATTCCAATTTCGAGGAAGGAGAAACTTCGGAACGTTCTCCTATACCAACTGATTTTATTCAGATTTCAGACACTCCAACTGAAAATGAAAAATTTCTTCAAATTATTCATCTATTTAATTATCAAAAATCATTTTGTCCAATTACATTAGTTTTTGATGATAATTTCCAAATTAATGATGTTGCATTATTTGATAGTGGTGCTGATCTTAATTGCATTAAGGAAGGACTAATCCCTCCTCAGTATTATAAACATGCCACCGAACATTTGACTATTGCTAATGGTCAAAATCTCCAAATAAGATACAAACTTTCCAATGCATCTATTTTCAATAATAATTATTATTTTCAAACTCCATTTACTCTTGTCAAAAATCTAAATTATAATATTATTCTTAGCACTCCATTTTTTACTCAAATGTATCCATTTTCCGTCAATGAAGCTGGCATTCATGCTGTTATCAATGAAAAACCAATTTCTTTCAAATTTTCTCGCCAAATTACAGCATTCGATGTCCATAATCTTCAAACTAACTCCATTTATAAACAAATTAATATGATTTCTACAGGGATGGACATAATGCAAGGTTCTAAAGTTCCTGCTTCCAAGACAACGAAAAGAAAAAGGTATAGTAATCCTAACTACGGGAAGTAATCCTGTTTCCACAAATCAATTCTCCAATTTATCGGACTTTCCTCCAATTTCCTATGCTCAAACATTATCACAAACGACTCCTCAAACAACCCATCCAAATGCCACCGATATTTCATATCATCAAAAATCCCAATATACCACTTTATTCTTAACCAATTTTATGTCCAACAAAATCTCTTCCCATGATGGTTATACTCAAAAAATATCCACTTATATCAAAAAAGTACTCCCAGATGGTTTTAAATGGCTTCCTTTTGAAATCACTAAACCAATTCAATATTATTGCAATATCCTTCGTGACACAAATTCCTGTCACATTAAGGATAACATTAACACCACAACAAACTACTCTAAATGCCTGATTTTCCATATCATTTCCAGTACTGAATGGAAAACAATCCATTCTTCTCTTTCAACCTCCAAAACATTCTCTTCAAATCTCCTTGATCCAAAACTTCCACACGACTTATAACTTTTTTGATTATGTACAAGCATGGTATTGTGCATTTTTAGTCGAAAGTTATAATCACTCTTGGTTCTTCGGTTTCCATCCTAATTGACTTCAAAAAATACAATATTTCCAATATGGTTCGTAGAATGGTGGGATAGCTATGGAGCAATTCCTGATATTTTCCCAGCACGAGCTTCAAACTCGCTTTCCAACTTTATCATTCCAAAGCTCGATTTCCAGTAGCACGTTTTCTAGAAGGATATGAATTTTCCAAGTATTATTTATTTCGTAAAACATTCCGAATTTCATGGATTATGTGTTGGAATTATTCTCTCCACGGAATGATCGAATCTAGACCTTATTACCCGATTCGAGAATATTGGGTCAAATGGTGGAAAAACTTCAAAATTTATCCAAATATACAAGACTTGTGTTTCTCAATATCTCCAAAGCATGGATTATCTCGCTCTCCATGATTATAATGAATGGACTAAGCAGAGTTTCCAACGACAGTATAAACAAATCCAAACAGCCCCTCCACAAAACACATTACATTCTCCATCTTCATCCACAAAATCCAAAACCAAAAAGAAGAAGAAGGCTTCAATAAAAAGCCCACTCTTCCAATAGTTCCAGTTCTTCTGAGGCCTCAAGCCCCGATCTCGTATGGTAGGCCCAAGATCCATTTGAATTTTTTTTTTTTTTTAAAAAAAAATTTTGCCTGGTGGATTAATCCACGCAAAAGTTAGGGCCAAAAGAAAAGGCAAATGAAAAAGAAAAAGAAAAGAAAAGGATCACGCTAAATGTAAGTATTTTACCCTTAGGCAAAAATTAGGGGCATTATCCAATTTACAGGTGTTCATCAATTTGTTCCAGTGAGTCAAACATTCAAGACCCGGAAGATAAGGATTACCGCTTACAATTTCCAATCAATTTCCAATTTTGTCAAAAAAGGTGAATAGTGAACAGTGAAAAGTAGCCGATGAATAGTACCATGAATAGTACTTTCGTGGAATTTTCTCAAATGCACTCCAAAAGAAGTGGCAGACAAGTATCCAGCTGCCACAAAGCACTTCCAAAAGCAATGGCAAATGAGTATCCAGCTGTCCATTATCTGTAACTGAAAAAAAATATCATATTCGATATTACTTAGCCTTGTAAGTTTTCTAGATTAGTCCAATTACTGTATTTTACTTTTGAAGAGTCTATATATAGGCTCATTTGTATTCAGTTCAAGGCACAGCTAAAAAGAGCGAAAATTGTAAGCATTATAAGCTCTCATCCAAAGTTTGTAATATTTCCAAATTATCAATAACAATTCCAAGTTTCAAATCATCTTTCTTCCATTTTCTTCAAGTAAGTTCTTAATTCTTATTCCAATTTTTAATTTCCATATTTAGGTTCCATATTAGTTTCAGTTTTAGCATTGAATTGTGCATCTTCCATATAAATTGGGTCGGTTCTTAGGGTCAATCTCGCCCTTCCTTAGTCCCGGGTGTTTTCCTAGTATATATACATATATATATATATATATATATATATATATATATATATACATATATATATATGTATTTGTATATATATACATACATATATGTATATGTATATATATGTACATATATATACACATATATACATATACATACATATACATACATATACATATACATATACATATACATATACATATACATATATATAAGACCGGAGTTCTTCACTTACAGCTTATTCCTCAAGATATTACACTAATAATTATGGAGGCAGATAAGGTAATCTCTTTTGTTATGAACTGTATTTAAATTCAATCCTCTAGTTTATAATAATACTAAGATATGTTAAAATAATTCTATAATTTTCATATAAGATGTATGATATCTTAATTATGCTTTCCCGATTAAGTAAAATCATGTTTAGAAACCAAAAGACAATTGGTAGCAGGAGCCCGTTTAGCCGTTATTTAATGAGAAGGCATTGAGGGCGTGATGCATAAAACCTATGTGGTGAGGTTGAAAACATGAATTTATTTAATTCTGCTTAAGTGCTTAAGGGTTGTCAAAGCGGATTAGCAGTACTTATATGAAAGCTGATAGAATTGTTGTTAACCGATTACGGTTTATTATAAGCAAAAGGGATTGAGTCTTTAAAGAAAGTTCATAATAAAACCGACTGTTTACCTATTTATTTGATTATCATATGAGTTCTCTAATAAAAACTGTTAAAATACGTGTTGAATGGATAAATTATGCTTTACTATTTAAAATCAATAGAGTAAGAGATCAAATAAGTGTTTCTCATATTCAAGCAGATAAAGAAGAAGATACTGAAATAAGGTGCTCTTTACTTAATTCACTACAGGAAGAACAAGATAAAATAGAAATACTTTCAAAGGTTTCAACTAGAACTTAAAAAATTATTGGAACTATTAAAACAAATAGAACTTAGACAATTATTAATAGAACTTGAACAATTAATAAATTCGTTATGACTATCAAAACACAAATAAACAGCGTTAAAGATCATATAAAAACGAGAGATAACATATTAAATGTTCGGAATAGAATTATACAAGATAAAATAGATGATTTTGAATATACATATACATATACATATACATATACATATATGATATACATATACATACATATACATATACATATACATATACATATACATATACATATACATATACATATATATATATATGTATATATATATATGTATGTATGTATATATATATGTATATACATATATACATACATACATATACATATATATGTATATGTATATATATTGTTATTGTTGTTTCAATATAACTGGACACCGCACTAATCTGGTATTTTAGCTTCTATTAATTTTGCATTTATTATAGCTGTCCAATTTTGTATATCCAATTCAACATTTGTAGAGCAGTCTAAATTTAAAGTTTCTCCTGTTTGGTTATCTTTTGGGATGTATTCAATTTCTATCTTTCTTCGATATTTCCATATATAGTCATTATTTCCTGAATGGGAGAAATAAGAAACGATACCAAAAGATAATACAATTCAAACTAGCAATACTACTAAAGTACCAAGTAGAACTAGAAGAACAAGGTTATGAAATCCTAGAAAAGAAAATAACTAAAGAATATTCACAACTATTCCCATAGTTACTTTTGATGAAAAGAATAGAAATTGAATATTGAACAATCTTAATAATGAATAAAAATAAAAAAAATCATTGATGAAGAAATTGTTAGATACCCTGATGGTCCATTTAAAGTATACAAAATGAATCAAGATAGACAATTTGCTGAAATTAGTGAAGGAAAATTCTATTTAATAATAGATAGAAAACAAATGATATTAGAAACAATATTTGATAGAGAACGAAGATTAGCTAAAGAAAACGATTTAGTACAAATAACAAATATCGAAAATAATTCTCTAGAAAATAAAACCATTAATGATATCTATAAAAAATTGGAAAAGCTAGAAAGAAAAAATGATGAAAGAATGAGAAAAATAGAAGAATCTATCAAAATAATACATATTAATACCAAACAAATATTGGATAAAAGTATACAGAGTAGAAAATAATTTTAATGAAGAAATACAAAATCTTAAAATAGAGTATAACAATAGGTTTGATAAAATAGAGGAACAACTTATAACTCATCTCAAAGATAACACTAAAATATCAAAAATCTATGAATCAGATAACAAAACACAAAATAATACTACTATAGAAGCTTTAAATACTGAAATAGAAAGACTTGAAGTAAATAATATAGCAGTAAATAATATAGAGGAAAATAAGAAAGACTCTAACTCTGAACAATCTAGTCAAGAATTTAGATATTCAAATCATGTAGAATCAGACTTTGATTCAGAAGAAGAAATTAATGCACTTACTAATGATGAGGAATATTCTTATATGGAAACTAGTAGAAATTACAAACCTACATTCAGAAAGAAATGATATGATCACAACTATAGAAATAATGACTATATATGGAAATATAGAAGAAAAATAAAAAATGAATACATCCCAAAAGATAACCAAACAAGAGCAACTTTAAATTTAAACTGCTCTACAAATGTTGAATTGGATATACAAAATTGGACAGCTAGAATAAATGTGAAATTAATAGAAGCTAAAAATACCAGTTAGTGCGGCGTCCAGTTATATTGAAGCAACAATAACAGGAATAGTAAGAAATTATTTATCTAATATAGGAATAAAAGACTTAACAGAAATACGAAGTACTAAAATAGAAGGACAAGATATGACAGAATCAACAGAAATGTTGAAAAAATATGAACATGTAATTAGGAGAGAATTTGGAAGTTTAATTACAGACTTAAAACATGCTGAAGCTAAAAAGGAATATAGTAAATCCCAATTATACAATATGGAAATATGTTCTATGTGTCCAAAATATTTAAACAGATATACTTGTGCATTTCAAATGAATTATTATGAGTTAGGAACTGCAACACCTGAACAATTGACTATATTTAGAAAATTATATTTTGAAAAATTACGAATACCTATAAACACTATGGTACAAGAAGCATATGCTAAAGATTCTACAAAATTTATACCAACCGAAGGAAAATTCTATTTAATAATAATGGATTTTATTATTAAATAGAGTTTTCCTTCACTAATTTCAGGATAACGAAACACTAAATATCTTACTATTCCTGTTATTGTTGCTTCAATATAACTGGACGCCGCACTAACGAAACACTAAATAAGGTAAGACAGAACCGAGTTATTAAGATGGACATAAATGGACCATCAGGGTATCTAATAATTTCTTCATCAATGATTTTTTCATTTTTATTCATTATTAAGATTGCTCAATTATTCTTTTATATTCAATTTCTATTATTTTCTTCAAAAGTAACTTTGGAAATAGTTGTGAATATTCTTTACTTATTTTCTATTCTAGGATTTCATAACCTTGTTCTTCTAGTTCTACTGGTACTTTAGTAGTATTACTAGATTCAATTGTATTTTTATTATCTTTTATTAATTGCATGATTAATAATATGTTTGTATTTATTATTTTTAAATTAGTTCCTAAATTTTCTTCTTGATCTAGTTCACTCATATGTATAGACTTGGTTTCCTATTTAATGTATAAATAATATAGTCTTCTTGTATTTTATCAGCTATATTTTCCTGTTCTCTTATTTGTATATTCAGCAGTTCTATTTGGTTATCAAAAGGTTCTAACTCAAACAAATATTAGACAAAATATACAGAGTAGAAAATAATTTTAACGAAGCAATACAAAATCTTGAAATAGAGTATAACAATAGGTTTGATAAAATAGAGTAACAGCTTATAACTAATCTCAAAGATAACACTGGAATATCAGAAATCCATGAATCAGATAACGAAACACTAATTAATACTACTATAGAAGCTTTAAATACTGAAATAGAAAGGCTTGAAGTAAATAATATAGCAGTAAATAATATAGAGGAAAATAAGAAAGACTCTAATTCTGAACAATCTAGTCAAGAATTTAGATATTCAAATCATGTAGAATCAGACTTTGATTCAGAAGAAGAAATTAATGCACTTACTAATGATGAGGAATAATATTCTGATATGGAAACTAGTAGAAATTACAAACCTACATTCAGAAAGAAAAGATATGATCACAACTATAGAAATAATGACTATATATGGAAATACCGAAGAAAAATAGAAAATGAATACATCCTAAAATATAACCAAACAGGAGAAACTTTAAATTTAGACTGCTTTACAAATGTTGAATTGGATATACAAAATTGGACAGCTAGAATAAATGCAAAATTAATAGAAGCTAAAATACCAGTTGGTGCGACGTCTAGTTATATTGAAGCAACAATAACAGGAATAGTAAGAAATTATTTATCTAATATAGGAATAAAAGACAAGATATGACAGAATCAACATAAATGTTGAAAAAAATATGAACATGTAATTAGGAGAGAATTCGGAAGCTTAAATACAGGCTTAAAACATGCCGAAGCTAAAAAGGAATATAGCAAATCCCAATTATACAATATGGAAATATGTTCTATGTGTCCAGAAGATTTAAACAAATATACTTGTGCATTTCAAATGAATTATTATGAGTTAGGAACTGAAACACATGAACAATTGGCTATATTTAGAAAATTATATTTTGAAAAATTACCAATACCTATAAACACTATGGTACAAGAAGCATATGCTAAAGAACCTAAATTAGGAACCTTAGGAGAACAAATAGCATTTTTACAAACATGGTATAGAAACTATTGTGTTGAAGTTAATAACCAGAAAGCATTTAGAAAACAAGCTAAAATAAGTAATTGTTGTGAAAGATATGAAATACCAAAATTCGGATGCCATAAGTTACAAAAGAAATATAAAAGAAAAAGACCCAAACTAATTAAAAGAAGAGATAAAAGATTCAAACCTTATGGAAAATATAACAATAAGAAACGATCAAATAGGAATTACTTTGTTAAAAGAAAAGTTTCTAAGTATCACTACTACAAAATAGGGCTATAGCAACGACCTAAATGTGTTGGCAAAGATCCATTAAATGTTGCCATAGACCTATAGCAACAGTTTATATGGCGTTTCCAATAGGCGGCGCTGCTATAACTCTATGGCAACAATTATGATGCCTTAGGCAACAACTTTATATAATCGTTGCCATAGTTATCATTAGCAACGCTTTTCTTAGGCAACGACTTTTAACTTTTGCCAACAGTTTTACTATACATAAGGCAACAGTTATTATGTTATAGTAACAATTACTTAGGATTTAAAGCAACAGTTTTAGTGTTTAGGCTAACACTTTTATTATCTATAGCAGCACTATCAACAGTCTATGACAACGTTTATTGCTCTAATATTGCAACACTTTTGTAGTCTATAGCAACATTTCTTGATACAGCTATTGCGGCACTTTAACATGAGTCTATAGCAACGTTTCTTGCTACACTATTGCGACATTTTTATGTGAGTCTATAGCAACATTTTTTCATACAACTATTACGACAATTTAATGTGAGCTTCTAGCAACAATTTGATACGCATTTATTCAGTAGCTCATTAAAATGAAAATATTATACCAAAATATCCAACTACTACAAAAATGAAACATTTATTTCAAATTATGTTTTTCTTAATATTAAAATGAAATATCCATAACGATCATTCTAATAACAAATACCATTGTTATAATATAAATATATCAATTCAAAAAACTAATGAATCTCCAAAAAGAACTAATAGTTCAAACAATCCAAAACCTATATAGTATTTAATTTAGTTGTCCAAAATCCGTCCAGAAGAACTTCAATCTATGCCCTTCCTACCGTTCTTGTATCTACCTTTCTCCTTCTATCTACCATCCTGTAAATAGAAAAATAATAGTCAATATATATAATAGGATAATTAATGCATGTAATCAAACACCAAAAGCTCACAAACATTAAACAACATGATTTCACAAGCATCAAACATCATAATTCTAAATGTACATATAACAAAATAAGTAAAAAAGGTTTTGTAAACCATACGTATATGCAACCATGACCAATAAAGAGAGTGTAGATACCAAAACTGCGGCAATCATTTCTGCAGTCAAGCTAGGGTCTTTTTTCCGTAGTCGCCCAAGTGAAGCAGCAATTGAATAAAGAGTTTCCGGTTCTTCAGGTTCCTTGCTCATATTTTGTAATTTTGAGGCTTGAGACTCAAATTCCTTTGATACTCTTTCCATTTCAGCAGCATGAGCTTCTCTTTCCTTTGCAAATTCCTCTCTTTGAGTGATTAAATCTTTTTGCACGTTTGCAGTTACAGCTTTTTTGATAGAGTCAATAACCTCCTCTGGCAATATTAAAGATGTACTTGATTCTTTATCTTTTTGCATCTTACGAGAAACACCTAGTCCATTTAATCGTTTTGAACCTGGTGCATTTCCCATCACTTCATCAAATGAATCCTTATGAGATTCACTATTCTGATCATCTTGTAATGCCTCCAGTTCCTGCATGGCTTGCTACATATATTAAAATACATGGTTAGTAAGCTTAAATAAAATAATCAAATCAATAATATACATAACCATAATACAAGAATAACAAAATACATACTATCTTCTTTTGCGTATCATCATAAGGTCGATCATAAACTTTTCCTTCTTTTCGACGACGTGTCTCTTCAAACATCTCTCTTTTTTATGGTGCCTTACCCTTTTCACGCAACTGAGATAACAATGAAAAAAGCAGGATGAAATATGTACATATCATTTCATGGTCAATGTAAATATATATTATGCTAAATATGGTATGTATCATAACGCATGGCAAATGATACTGGACCAACTGTGTGCATATTGTCTAACTCTTTGCGATTTTCCGAATTCTGCAAACTTGTTTTCTAACAGCAAAAAAAAAAAAAAAATATTAGACATGGAAATAATTCAAAATCATAAGAATATATTATGCTTTTAACCTACCTTTGCTGCATTAGTCTCCCAATAAGCTAGAAGTGTTTTGAAATGTGCCTCGGGTACTCTCTCCGGCGGATGTTTCAATCTCTCTTCATAGCTATCATATGCATAATAATGTAGCTTTTTAAGCCTACATTTGAATCCTCTCCAGGATTGATCAAGGGTTTCATATACCCACACTTCGATTCAGGTGGAAGGATGTACTTGCTCTAAATAAAAAGTTGGTTATGTATTAATAAAAAATAAATAAAATCTAAATAACACATAAAACAAATAACACTCACTTTCACATAATCCCATATTTTGTCCTTATTTGGAACTTTTTGCCAATTTGTGTAAGTTAAAGGGGCCCAATTGTAGTCATGAGAAATAGTTCCTAAGAATCGAGTAAGCTCTTTCCTAGCTTTTTCTGGACCAATAGGTTGTCCTTTGTCATTACAATAGATAGCAACACGGTCTTCCAATTTGCGAGCATGGACATCAAACATATTAGTCGGCCCACAACCTTTCTTTATAGGACCTAAAAAAAAAAAAAGACAAAAAGCACATCATCAAAGTTACAAAAATAAGTTAGAATGAATCCAAATTAGCCTAAAAATGTCCATACGTACTAAAGTTGACTATTTTCTCCCCTCGTCGTTTTATCTTCTGCCCTAACTTTTTTGCTTCCCTCTATTACTGTAAGATCTATTGATAATAAATAAATAGATAATAGGGATGTATTGGGTGATAAATTCTATAAGTTTTAGTTAATTTAACTATGTTACGCATGAAACAAGAGTACAACAAAATTTCTTGGGAAAGATTACATGACAATGACACATCACGCACACTATAAATTCAAGGGCTAATAATTCGTGAGCTAACACTTCAACTACAAATTGTCAATTCCAATTACAATTGTCAACTCTACTGAAAAATAATTGAAAAATATTTTTACAAAGTTTAAGAGCTAACATTTCAACTACAATTGTCAACTCCACTGAGCTGTAGAATATTTTGCCGGATAGATCATTATTAACAACCTCTCACAAGATAGAGGTCCATTTGGAAACAATTCATGAATGTTCAGCACAATACAAAATAATAAACAAGTGGATTTAAGGAAGACCTACAATCCTCGACCAATAGTCACATTGTACAAAGACGCCAATATGGAAACACATATAGCAGTAAAATGTAGTAAGATAGGGAATTTAGTCTCAAGACATGCATTCCTAAAATGTTAAACAAGTCCCCCTCCTACTTTATCCCATAAAAACAAGAATATGTTGTCCTAGATGTAATACACTTTTAGCTATACTATACACAAACAATATGTGACAACCTACTATCTGATAGCTAAACATCCTCTAGAACCAACAAGTACAATGCAAGATACTAGAAATAGTTACAAGGACAAACCAGATTGATTTGAAAAGAAAAACTAGAACATTAGATGCATCAATTGATCACACAACAGGTCCTCTTAGAAATGGCATAACGTGAAAAAACATAAACATATTCCTATTTTACTATGATTTATTACTAGAGATAAACCATTTTGTCAAGATTGATTTAAAAAGAAAAACTAGAAAGAAGACCAGAGGAAAAAAGGTTCTATAGTAGTAGTTTACAAACCATGTTGTTGTGCATAACTAATATCTCCTTGGTTACCCAATAGAACAATGGCAGAAATTGGACGCTTAGATCCTACACGGTCTTTTTCCAATTGGTGTACTTCTTGTTGTAGTTGTTCTGCTTTATTTGGATTCATTTTTTGTTGCATAATAGCAAAATCATCCATTTCCATTGCTGGACATAGTGGCTGCTTCTTATTCTTACGAGGAGGTTGTTCATTATTCCTTGCTTTCTACGACATGAAGATCAAAAGTAAACGCAACAAACACATATATATGATAAATAAATTAAAATAAACAAGAACTTTGATTCTAAAATATCAACATTAAAACCTTATTTGATGTTGAAGCTTGTGTTACTACATTTGCATCGGGAGAAATACTCAACTCATCGTCATCACTTTCACTTTCGGGAACATAGTCTTTGTCATTCTCGTTACCGTTGATTTTCTCCTTCTCTTGTCTAAGGGCCTTATTCTTTTCCTCTAGTTGAATAGCATATTTATCTAGCCCAAATTCCCTAAATTTCTGAGCATTCCTTTCTATATTCTTTTGCCTTGCTTTCTCATACGGTGCTAGTTCAGATGATGCTGGAGCAAATTTAGAACTTTTCTTTCCCTTTGTCATTTTCTCTCTTAATCACTGCAGGAAAAGAAATACCAAAAGATTAGTTATAGTTAGCAAAACTGAAAAGAAGCTTGAATGTAATAAATAAAACTCGTCCAAGCATCTGAAACTTGCACAGACTACCGACTTAGTTTTGCTTAGGATTGCTCAAATAAGTATCACTGGTAGCTTTAGAATCTACCAAGCACAACAATGCCTAAACACAAAAAGATTAAACATGATTGGTATTAACTGCTACATCATACAAAAAATAATTCTGAATCTACAACAAGCCAAACATGTACAAATAGCGTGACAACACTAATAAGAAACAACAATGAGCAACCAGTAATGTAGAAGAACATTAAATAATTCTAGGACATCGTTACTAGCTTCTAATTAATCAATAACATAAAATAATATAATAGCATATAAGAATGTTTGATGGTCAAAAGAAAAGGAAAAATTATAAAAATAATATATTTAAAAAACTACAATCCTTTTAAGTATCCTTAGTAAACCCTTGTGACTCAGAAACTGGGATATCATCGGTAGCTTCCATCCAATCCCAATCTGTATCATCGAAATCATCATCATCGTTAAGGTCATTTCCATCATCATCATCTAATAACTCATCAATGTCTACAGATCGCACATTACCACCACCACTTGCATGAATATCGGTTGTATCAACAGTAGGAGCATTGTTACAACTGAAATTAATAGGCTCCTCCCAATATGTATCTCCATTCATTGACTCTTCAAAATCATAAAGGTCTCTAGGAACACTTTGACTGACATAATGAATATCATGTTCTTGAGGATCTTGGCAATAGATAACTTGATGAACTTGATATGCCAATACATAAGGATCATCTTTGGAACATTTCTTCTTAAAATTAACAAAAATAAGCCCACTTGAATCAATATTGCCAAGAAACCAATCACACCTAAATAAAACAACATTGAATTGAGACCAAAAGTCTAACTCAAATATCTCTTCTATTACACCATAGTAGGTAACATCTCCATCAATAGGATTTGGATCCCTTGAGCTTGCGAAACTTGAAGTTAGAGCTGTTAATGTGACTCCGCTATTTTGAGTCTTTAATCGTGAATCACGCTCCCTTGTGTTAAACCTATAACCATTGATAAAATACCCGAGAATACCTCCTAGCCTTAGGGTTAGGACCCTTGGCCAACCAAAAACTTCGCCTTCAACTTGTTCACTTAAAACCCTTTCTTGAAACCAATCAATAAAATCATTCATATGGCTTTATGCACTAGTCCACCTACGCTTTCGACCTTGTTGACTATTCACCCAAATTTTGTGTTCTCTGTAAACAAAAGAAACATATATATAGATATATATACACATCAAAATTAAAAAAAAAATTAATTAATTCAAACTATATAATATATGGAATAATCTTACTTAATGTATTGTTCAATTGTTGCATTGTTGCATTTAAAGAGGATATATCTATGAGCTTGCTTCAAGCTTTGGAAGTCTAAAGAAAATCCTTTTCCTTTTCTTTTCCTTCCAATAGGATGTCCTCCCTTAGGGAAAATAGAAGATTCACCTTCTGCTGGATTCATTGCGAACTTTCTAGCACATCTTCTGTCCAATCTAGTACTCACACCTTCACGTAAATATCGAGAAATAAATGTCAAGCATTCCTCCATCATATATCCTTCAGCTATACTTCCTTCGGGAAAACTCCTATTTCGAACATAGGACTTCAACCTACCAAGGTACCTTTCAATAAAGTACATCCATCGATATTGTACAGGACCACCAAATTTGATTTCCTCCACTAAATGGACAGGTAAGTGCATCATAACATTAAAGAAAGCTGGTGGGAATATCATTTCAAATTGACAAATTATCTCAACAACGTCAGTAGCTAACTTGTCTAATTCTTTGACATCAAGAACTTTACTACATATACCACGAAAAAAGTTTCCGAGTCTAATCAAAGGTAGTGCAACACCTGCTGGCAATGTTTTTCTAACTGCAAATTGAAGCAAGTTATGCAACACGACATGTGCATCATGAGTTTTGTAACCAGCAAACTTTCTTTCTTTAACTTGTACACACCTCCCAATATTTGATGCATACCCATAAGGTAATTTAGTTTCCTTAAGAACTTTAAGGAACATATCTTTTTGTGCATTACCCAATGAAAAAGGTGCCGTTGGAAACAACATGTGCTTGCCATCTGAGGAAGTAACAGGATGAAGATGTGGTTTTACACCGAGGCTCACCAGATCAAGACGTGCCTTATTATGTTCCTTGGTCTTTCCAGGCATATCTAACAACGTGCCAACAATATTATCAAAAACATTTTTCTCAATGTGCATGACATCAAGATTATGACGACATTTGATATTAGACCAATAAGGCAAATCGAAAAAAATGGACTTCTTTTTTAGTGGACCTTTGCTAACCCCACCTTCATTAATAACAAGTTGCTCTAACTCTTCTAAGAGATCATTACCCGATAATGGAGAAGGTCTTGACCTTTCTTTCGTTGCTCCATTAAAAGATTTCTTATCTTTTCGCCAAGGATGATTCGCATCAAGAAACCGTCGAGTATAATCATAACAATTTTTTTTGTGGGGCAAATATTTGGGAGTCACATCAAAGTTACAACTAGGACATGCATAATTTCCTTTAGTGGACCATCCTGACAACATAGCATAGGCTGGAAAATCATTTATTGTCCCCATTAAAGATGCATGCATTTGAAATGATTGCTTTTTAAATGCATCATAAGTCTCCACCCCATGTTCCCATAACTCTTTTAATTCATCAATCAATGGTTGTAAATAAATGTCTATCTTATTTCCAGGAGACTTAGGGCCAGGAATCAGTAAAGATAACATAAAATACTCGGGTTTCATAGACAACCAAGGGGGAGGTTATAATTAATCAATACAATAGGCCATGTGCTATGAGAAACACTCATGGTTCGAAATGGGTTAAACCCATCACTAGCAAGAGCCAATCGAACATTTCGTGTTTCTTTTGAAAAGTTAGAATACTTAGTATCAAACTCCCGCCAAGATTGTACATCCGCTGGATGTCCGATGTTTCCATCTTTTATTCGTTCTTTATCATGCCAAACCATTGATTCAAGCTGTCTTGGAGCACATATATAACCTTTGAAGCCTTGGTATTTTTGGGAAATGCCTTAAAACCTTTGCAGGGACATTTTTAGACTTCCACCTAGATACTCCACACTTAGGACAAGCATCTAACTTTTCGTAATCATTCCTATAAAGAATGCAATCATGAGGACAAGCATGTATCTTTTTATAATCAAGACCTAAATCCTTCACTATATTCTTGAATTCATAATAGGATTTAGGAAGTTGAGCCATGGGAAACGCCTCATTTAATAACTCTAACGGATCACCAAAAGCGACATTACTTATTCCATTGAGGATCTTGAAAAGAAATAAGTGAATTAGGAAGGACAATTTTGAGAAAGTTTTACACCCTGGGTAAAGCTCATGCTTCCCTTCTTCAACTAACTTATAAAACTTTTTAGCCTCCTCATTTGGCTCACCAACGACCTCTTCATCACTATTGAAACCACCAACATCTCTAAATACATCATCCAATAAACCATCAATATCATCACATGCATTTAGATCATCACTTTTAGACCCCATTTGTCTACCATTATTCGTAGATGAAGATGATTCCTTCTCGCATTAACCACTCCCTAAATCCCTTTGCGAACCCATCAACAATCACATGATCATAAGCAACATCTCTAGAATGACAAAAGCGCCTAGAACATTTTTTACAAGGACAATAAATTTGTCCCTCAATAGCATCCTTTGCAAAATAATCATCAAGAAAATCATTCAAAGCTCCTTTAAAACCCTCTGATCCCCTAGGAAGATTCATCCAATATTGATCCATCATTAATTTAGTCGTGACAAGAATGAAAACTATATATATATATATTTTTTTATATATATATAAAAAAAACACATTAGCATATACATTTTTGTGTCATGTATTTTTTTTTAAATATATGACAATATTAATAATCGACTAATACCACTTGATTTCATCATGGTGCGCAACGAGCAACTCAAGAAACAAATTCAAATAAAATATGTATGATGAAGGCTTCTTGTGGATGAAAAAGGGAGAAATTCAACCTATAGCAGTAGACTTAAATGAATACCACAAGCAAAATACTATGTCATAGTCAAAGACTCCAAGCAAAATATGTCAAAAATACTAGTCTACATACATGTTAGCACTTTACATTCTTGTCACTCTCAAGGAAGTGAATACCAATTTGTCTTATGTGGCGGGGAACACGGGACCTGGACGAACCCCAACTTGTATAAATATTTTTTTCTTTCAAAATAAAATTTGTTCTTTTACAGTCTAGAAATGGAGTATATACTATTGGTGATTTAATTTTATGACAAAAAAGGAGGACTTGGTGCTCGTAAAGCCTTCAACAACAGTAGATGAAGGTAATGTTGGAGTTAGTCATTCATTTAATATGTTTATAGCCTTCTATCACGATGTTGTTCTGTAACACCTTTCATTTCTATGTAAACAACTCTAGAAATTGCCAGCAATCTCGCATCCTATTCTATGTACACAAAAACTCTCTAGTACAGAAATTGCCAGCAGTTTTGTGACTTTGTCAGCAAACAAACTTGTTAACTAAAAAAAAATGTGTTAGTGAAAAATGTAATACACGAACATCAGAAAATATTCCCCAGCTAAGTTCAAATATGGCTATATACATTTTTGGACATTGCCAAACCCCGTCTAAAAAAAAGCTGATATTGAGCCACATGTCATACATGGTTTAATATTTTATGCCGTCACGTTCTATGCAATACCGTAAGAGGTAACTCATACAACAACAAACATTTGAAATCAGAAAAATGAAACAGGACAATTGAGTATTTGAATTCAAAAATACACGCATGAATTAAACTAACCCAGATTTCCCAATTAACAACCCTAATTTAGCCCTCAAAACCACACAAAGAAAATTCAATTATAATCGGCTACTAACATAAACAGCAAAATTGTGAAATTTAAGACCAAATTCCAAGAGATACATACCAACTCACGTTGTTCCTAACGCCAATTCAGAACTGAATTTCGCTAATTTCGCCCCAATAACCAAGTTTAATACGTCAATCTACAAGTCAATATAAATTCTCGTATTCGGAAAAGTCTAAATTTATATTCGCGAATCAACGAAAGCGAAATTTTTTTCACCTGGAAGAGACTCACTCGCAGCAAGTACCCAATCACTTTACTGATGATGAAACGATAACAACGAAACGAGGAGGAAACGATGATGAAACGACCTGCACTATCTTCCTACTGCTTCAAGAACGATGATGAAATATAACAACGACGAGGATGGCGAAAGAGAAACAAGGCAGAGGCAGGTTTAGAAAGATAGCGTCTCAAAGCCCAAAGGGTTTTGGGTGAGCAATGTCGACGAAAAAAATGGGGAGGGAAAACAAAAAACAGAAGCGCCATATTGAAATTTTTAATAAACATATATTTTTTTTAAAAAAAATATATTTTAGATACTTGACAAAAAAATCGTTGCTATATCTCATTAACATATTAAAAGAATACAAACTGTTGCAATAAAATAGTCATAATATATAACTGTTGCAATAGTTTTTCTACAGCAATGGTTTTCCAAAGTCAAAGTCTACTAAACTTAATAATTATCTAAGTGTTGCAATAACTATGATATAGCAACGCGAGTAAAACTGTTGAATAAAAGGGCGTTGCTATAGCCCTATTTAGTAGTAGTGATGTCAATAACCCTAAAATATGTAAATGTTATAATTGTGGCCAGATAGGTCATATAGCAAGAGAATGTAAAACTAAAACAAATAAAAACGCCAATAAAAATATCAAATATGTAAATTTTATTGAATTACATATAGCTAAATATGAAATAAAATACTAATATACCAACCGATGAAGAAATATACGTTTTAGAAACGAAACAGATAGTAATGAAACTAATGAAATAATAAGTAATACAGAAGAAGATAATACTGAAATTGATAGTAATGGATAAAGAGCTACAAGAAGCTGATTACGACGAAGATATAACAGTACAACATAAAAATCAAACAGCTATTTTTGATTTACAAAGATACAATTCATTGAATTATGAAGGATTTACATTGTCACCCAATAAGATAATTGAGAAGAAAAAAATTGAATTAACCAATTTAACTAAGTATTTTAAAAAGAAAAAAGAAGATTATTTAGTTATAGCTAATAGAGAACATGTTATAGATATAACACAAGTACAAGGTAACACTAAAGTCCCATTAATTACTCAAGAATTATTATATGAATAAATAGCTAGAATTAACAACGTGTTAAAAGATAAACCAATCACATTTAGATTTGTAGAATTAGCAGCTGTTGAAATAATAATAAAAGCCTGTTTTAAGGAAGGAATAAACCTTTAGAATTACAATTAGCTGATGGTAGAATTAAAGAACCTATAGAACAAGCCATTATAGCACAACTTAAAGGAAATCTTATTTATCAAAAACATAGAAAAGGCATTAGTCCTATATTGGATGTTAGGAGGAGTAAACATGACAAATGGATCAAAAGTTATGACAGTACAATGCAAAAGAGCTTATATATTAACCAATCAACATCAAATTTATACAAAAACAAATTAAGACCAATTACTATAGATCCCCCTTTTGCTGATCTTATATTACCTATAGAGAAAGGACTAAAATTATATTCTAAACCTAATTATGACGACGCTTAAGTATCTCTATATCTAGAAAAGAACGAGATGAGAATTTATCTATTCAAATAAAATGACATGAATGTTATATAATTATACAAATAGGAACAAAAAGTCTAACTACAAAACTAGACATTAATGCTGAAAGCAATTCAATTCCATTAGACAAGTTGTCAAACCACATAGTAAACATTAATGAAAATTTCAATAGACTAATAATTTTTATTTCTTACAACAGAAATTGCACTACAATATATAAATATTGAATATATTATAATCCTAACCAATAAGATAGTATTAGGAAAATATTTTTTAGAAAAGGTTAAACCCTGGAAAATAGAACAAGGCTATTTTGAATTTACTTATAATCAAACCCATTCTAAAACTAGAATAATCAATGTGTAATGCTATACCAAGTTTAATAGAATTAATAAAATTACAAAAATAGATAAAGATAGCAAAAGAAGAGAAAGCCTATATAAGTCAAAGATTACACATATTATGTATTGCAGGATGCCATAGAGATAGTATAAGAACATTATCTGACGAAGAACAAAAGAAGATAAGAAACATAGAAATATTAGAACAAAAATTACGTAAAATGAAAAAAGAATTTGCAATCCTTAACAAAAATGGCGAAGTAGGCCTTGGTGTGGTGGTCCGTGAGTCTGCAAGGAAGATAATGATGTTGGGTGTGAAGCAAGTGGCGGTAATGTGGGATGCTTCTATTGCTGAGGCTATGGCAGCTTTATATGCTATTGAATTGGTGCAGCGTTTTGGGCATGATAGGATTATCGTGGAAGGAGATGCTTTGCTGGTGATTAACGCTTTGAAAAGGAAACAAGATGGTTGTACCCCCCTTTTTCGAGTTTTTAGTGATATTCTTAGATTGTGAGTGAATTTTACTGCTTTCTCTTTTTCTCATGTTAGACGAGCGGCCAATATTGTGGCCCATTTGTTAGCTCGTTAGGATTGTGCTCGCAATTCTGAAATTGTTTGGCTTGACTTTTTCCCCAGAGTCTTTCATCTCTGGTGGAGCTTGATTTAATATAATTTTACGATCTTTTCCCCTCAAAAAAAATCTATATTTTAATAAAAATAATCTTTGAAGGATATAAAAGTAGATATTATACAGCAATGGTAAATACAGGAGCACAAACAACAATTATGAAAGAAAATTGTTTACCAGAATGGAAAAGGTTAAACACACCATTTAGGATAAATGGATTTAATAACAATAATAGTAAAATTACCCTTTACCAAACAAATGTACGAATACAAATTTGGAATAAAATACTTATTATACCTAAAGTACATTGCTTTGAATTAATAGGAAAAAATATCATATCAGGAACCAACTTTCTTAACCAATATAAACCATTTAGTATAGATAAAGAATTCCTTACATTATTCACCCCTTGCAAACATAAGTTAAGAGCTAAAGTAGTTAAAAATAGAGAACGAATAATAGAGTGGGAAAAATGTAAAATAGGTGAAGAAGCACAATTAGTCCAAAAAATGACAACCAAAAAGGAAAATATTAATAATTTCGAAATTATAGAAATTGGTATACTACATTTAGATAAACTTACTCCTTTAAAAACTAAATTAGAAGAACTATGCAACGACAATCCTCTAGCAAACTGGCATAAGCATAAAACTAAAATAAAAATAGCGTTAAAAGACCCAATAGCATATTATCCCAAAAACCCTTTAACAATACACAGCGAGATGAAAAAGAATTTAAAATGCATATAACAAAACTATTAGCTGAAGAACTAATAAGACCAAGTAATTCACAACATAGTAGCAGTGCGTTTATAGCTAATAATCATTCGGAACAAAAAAGAGGAAAAACAAGAATGGTTATAGATTATAGAATTTTAAATGAAAAAACAATAACATATAACTACCCCATACCAAATAAGATACTTAAAATGAGGCAAATACAAGGTTATAATTATTTTTCAAAGTTTCATTGTAAAAGTGGTTTTCACCAACTAAAATTAACTGAAGAATCTAAACAATTAACAGCATTTAAGGTCCCTAATGGATTTTATGAATGGAATGTATTACCTTTTGGATATAAAAATGCCCCAGGCAGATTTCAAGCATTCATGGATAAATATTTAAATCAATTATCAAACTGTGTAGTATACATAGATGATATACTTATATATTCAAAAACGCAGGAAGAACACTATAAATTATTAGAACAATTTATATAAATCATAGCAAATAGTGGAATAGTATTAAGTAAAAAGAAAATGGAACTATTTAAAACACAAATTGAATTCTTAGGATTTGAAATAGATAAAGCAGGAATAAAAATGCAAGACTATATAGCCCAAAAAATTATAGAGTTTTGATAAGAGGTTTTTAGTGTGTCGTTAAGGCACTAAAAACCGCTTCCCAAACAATATTTGTAGTCCTAACAAGCAATTACTAAGAGAATAGTAAGGGCAAGTCAAGGGTCGATCCACAGGGAAATTGGGATTGATTAGAGTCTATCTAGTCTAGACTACCTAATTGAAAGGTATTTGGGGGTTTAAAAGATGTTTGGTAACAATTAAGACTATCTATCAGCTAGAACAAGCAAAAATCACGAGTTTAAATATCAAATAAAGACACTAGAGTTAAGGCTACTAGTATGAATAAGAACGGATGATGATTGTTAATGCGATTGTGAAGCAACAAAGACGATTATGCAAGGTTTAGTTCTCCTCTAAAATACTTGAGTCCTCTCTCGAATGGTCCTCAAGAGTAATCGCTTAATCTATCAACTAAATCCTCTCTCGAATGGTCTTTAGTTAATTGATTAAGAGATTCGATAAGTTTGGAAAACCCCTAATGAAGGATCCCCTTAATTTCCACCCAATATCTTGGTATAGAAATTAAGTTGATTCTTGGGGATGATAAAAGAGTTCAAAATCCGATTTAAGAACATTTGAAATCAAAATACCAAAGTATAAATGTGATCAATATCTATCCTAAGGTCTCAAAACACCAAGATCAATGCATAAACTTCTCCATACATCACAATCACATCAACAACATTTTTTAAACCCTAATTCATACTTTCACCCTAACCCTAGATATGAAACTACTCACTAATCATGGAGTTAAAGCAATTAAACAATGAATCTATGACTAATCTAAGGTTAAACATGATTAAGAAATTATTAAACTAATAGTAATCGCAATTATTAAACTAAGAGAATGAAGATCTTAAATAATATGAGAACATAAACAAACACCAAGAGAATGAAATAAAAACTAAAACTTTGAATTGAATTGAATGAAAAGTACCTTGAATGTATTGGAAATCACAAACTATGATCAACAATTCTCAAATCTCAATCAAACAAAAGTGTTTTCTCTCTAATACAAAACCCTAGAATATTGTGTAGAAACTAGAATAAAGCGTAAGTCCTTTACTCCTCTCGAAAAGAGGGTTTAATGATCGAATGTTTTCTTTCCGGATCGTGAGGTGCGGGCGCACCAAAAGGAGGTGCGGGCGCACCTTGCTCGGTGCGGGCGCACCCGGACTTCGAGTGCGGGCGCACCCGAGTCTTCGTCTCGGTGTGGAATTCTCTTCGTCAAATGGTGCGGGCGCACCGGATGAAGGTGCGGGCGCACCCAATTTAAGGTGCGGGCGCACCCAATTTAAGGTGCGGGCGCACCAATGTAGTCTGTTTTGTGCTCCAGAATTGGTCGATGGTGCGGGCGCACCAGGTGGCTCTGTGCGGGCGCACCATCGTGTGCGGGGCATACCAAGCGCACCTCGAGCTACCTTTCAGCCTCTAGCTCGATCCCTTATGCCATGTCTCGCATTTCTCGACCCCGAAAAGGGCAATACCTGCAATAGAAACACGAACAAACATGGTGAAAGCATATGTGCTAGAAATTCGATCGAAATAGATCGAAAATCTAGCAAAATGTCACTATGACCAAGTATGATCACGTGAATGAAATAGAAGGGAAAAGTGAGGAGAAAGAAGGAAGAAAAGGAGGAAAAGGGAGCTAAAACAAGCCAAAAGAAGGTAATAAAGTGCGTTAGAAACGCACTTATCAAACTCCCCCAAGCTTAGCGTTTTGCTTGTCCTCAAGTAAACCAAGAATGAGAGTGAAGGAGAGAAAAAAAAAAAAAAAAAATAAAAAGAAAAGGGGAAACATGCAACAACCTAACCTATATGCTCTAAATGCAAGGTTACAAACATGACATGTAAGCTAAATGAGTTCATATCAAGATTTAGGGAGACCAACCAAACACAAGAGGGAAGATGATTAGGAAGCACAAGAGTGACTCTAAGGTCTCAATCCACCGATCAACCGAGTCTCTTTGAAAGAAAGCTTTCCAAGAATGATTTCTCACTCTTCTCCACTTCCAAGACCCAAGTTTGACTCCTCCCTAGGGATTCTCAACCATAATTGCTCGCCTCTACCATGTTTTGATGACCCTCATCATGACTTGCACAAAATCTCACCCGCCACTACTAAATAGATCAAGACCAATCTAGGAGTCAACAGGGGCTTTGTTAAGGTTGTAACGGGGCTAGGTTAGGGGTGTGGTTCATATTCTAGGAATGTGGTGCAAAAAAGGGTAAGTGGAGTACAAACTAGGGGTAAATACTCCCCCAAGCTAGTCCTAACACTATTCTCAATTAAAGAACTCTCACACATATCCTTGAATTTCACTTGTTTCTTTTTCACTTTGTGAACTTTTTCCTTTTTCTCATCAATTTGATCTTTCTTTCTTTTCATTTTCAATAATAAACCAAAGCGGACAATAAGAACTTTCTTTCTTTTATATCTTTTGTCTTTCATTTTCACAAAATTTTTCAACTTTTACCATCATACAAGCACATTAACTCTCTTTCAACCAAGACTTAATATCAAAACCACTTAACTCAACAAAAACTACACATGTACTCCACTTTGGGGAAAGTTTGGCCATGACTCATTATGTGGGTTAAGCAAAAATAGGATAGAAAGGCTCAGATGGGTTGAGAAGCGAATATCATGCGGGTATTCAAGCTTTTGGCTCGTAGCTCCTATTACTAGCAAAAGAAACGCCCTAAATCATTCTCCTAGAGGCTCGTCTTATGTAATCTTGGGGAGCTAAAATGCAAGTCACAAGTTAGGCGATCAATGGTGAGGGTTGTGAGTGAGTCTTACGAGGTTCTTGGCTCTCCTTCGGGATTCATCGCACAAGGGGCAAGGCAATCCATTCATCCAACTCGCCTAATTTCAAAGAGACTCTACCAAAAGTTATTGGTTTCAAAAGACGCCTAAAGTCACAACAGGGCTTCCAAAATCATCAAGTCTAATATAAGGAAGGTCTTCCAATCAAGTCATGAACTCTTTAGCCACAAATCATGCATGCAACCAAGCTATCCTAATGCATAATTTTTTTTTTTTTTTTTTTTTTTTTTTTTTTTTAAAAAAAAAAAAAAAAAAGCAAGGCAAAAGGATAAGACAAAAAGAAACTACCAAAGCACAGTTGCGTACATGTGAAGAGAAGTCGACAGGGGTGGAGGATGTCAATACCACAACAGAAACAATCACCAATACCAACCGAAAACCAATGAGACCCCTAACTTCTAACCGTCTACGACCCCGAAACTCCCTAAGATATAGACATACAAGCAAGTCCCCCAAGCTTAAGCAAAACTCCGCGCTCGGAGTGGCAAAAGGAGGGAGAGGGAGGGGGGTTAGGAAAAGCTCCTAATAGTTCCCACCATCCCCCCCATCGGGAGGGGGGTAAGGGGGGAAATACCCCGGCAACGGCGCCATTTTGATAAGAGGTTTTTAGTGTGTCGTTAAGGCACTAAAAACCGCTTCCCAAACAATATTTGTAGTCCTAACAAGCAATTACTAAGAGAATAGTAAGGGCAAGTCAAGGGTCGATCCACGTGGAAATTGGGATTGATTAGAGTCTATCTAGTCTAGACTACCTAATTGAAAGGTATTTGGGGGGTTTAAAAGATGTTTGGTAACAATTAAGACTATCTATCAGCTAGAACAAGCAAAAATCACGAGTTTAAATATCAAATAAAGACACTAGAGTTAAGGCTACTAGTATGAATAAGAACGGATGATGATTGTTAATGCGATTGTGAAGCAACAAAGACGATTATGCAAGGTTTAGTTCTCCTCTAAAATACTTGAGTCCTCTCTCGAATGGTCCTCAAGAGTAATCGCTTAATCTATCAACTAAATCCTCTCTCGAATGGTCTTTAGTTAATTGATTAAGAGATTCGATAAGTTTGAAAAACCCCTAATGAAGGATCCCCTTAATTTCCACCCAATATCTTGGTATAGAAATTAAGTTGATTCTTGGGGATGATAAAAGAGTTCAAAATCCGATTTAAGAACATTTGAAATCAAAATACCAAAGTATAAATGTGATCAATATCTATCCTAAGGTCTCAAAACACCAAGATCAATGCATAAACTTCTCCATACATCACAATCACATCAACAACATTTTTTAAACCCTAATTCATACTTTCACCCTAACCCTAGATATGAAACTACTCACTAATCATGGAGTTAAAGCAATTAAACAATGAATCTATGACTAATCTAAGGTTAAACATGATTAAGAAATTATTAAACTAATAGTAATCGCAATTATTAAACTAAGAGAATGAAGATCTTAAATAATATGAGAACATAAACAAACACCAAGAGAATGAAATAAAAACTAAAACTTTGAATTGAATTGAATGAAAAGTACCTTGAATGTATTGGAAATCACAAACTATGATCAACAATTCTCAAATCTCAATCAAACTAAAGTGTTTTCTCTCTAATACAAAACCCTAGAATATTGTGTAGAAACTAGAATAAAGCGTAAGACCTTTACTCCTCTCGAAAAGAGGGTTTAATGATCGAATGTTTTCTTTCCGGATCGTGAGGTGCGGGCGCACCAAAAAGGAGGTGCGGGCGCACCTTGCTCAGGTGCGGGCGCACCCGGACTTCAAGTGCGGGCGCACCCGAGTCCTCCTGTCTCGGTGTGGAATTCTCTTCGTCAAATGGTGCGGGCGCACCAGATGAAGGTGCGGGCGCACCCAATTTAAGGTGCGGGCGCACCCAATTTAAGGTGCGGGCGCACCAATGTAGTCTGTTTTGTGCTCCATAATTGGTCGATGGTGCGGGCGCACCAGTGGCTTGTGCGGGCGCACCATCGTGTGCGGGGCATACCAAGCGCACCTCAGGCTACCTTTCAGCCTCTAGCTCGATCCCTTATGCCATGTCTCGCATTTCTCGACCCCGAAAAGGGCAATACCTGCAATAGAAACACGAACAAACATGGTGAAAGCATATGTGCTAGAAATTCGATCGAAATAGATCGAAAATCTAGCAAAATGTCACTATGACCAAGTATGATCACGTGAATGAAATAGAAGGGAAAAGTGAGGAGAAAGAAGGAAGAAAAGGAGGAAAAGGGAGCTAAAACAAGCCAAAAGAAGGTAATAAAGTGCGTTAGAAACGCACTTATCAAGTTTCAAAGGGAGATCAATACTAAGAAAGAATTACATAAATTCTTAGGAATAGTAAATCAAGTTAGAGAATTTATCCCTAAGCTATCACAATATACTGAACCACTTACTAAAAAATTAAAGAAAGACTACGATTTTAGATGGGAAGATATTGATACTAAGATTTTAGAAAAAATCAAAGAATTAGTTAGCAATTTACCAAAACTAAGTTTTCCAGATGAAGATAAAGAATTTATATGGATAGTTGAAACAGATGCTAGTGAAACCAATAATGGTTATGGCGCAGTATTGAAATACAGATACAAAAATGATAGAAAAGAATACATATGTAGATATCATTCAGGAACTTTTAAGGCAAATGAAATCAATTGGGACATAAATGAAAACGAGTTATAAGCAGTAAAATATGCAATCAAAAAATTTGAATGTTATATTGTTTATAGTAAATTTATAATTAGAACAGATAATAGAACTGTTAAGAGTTGGTTAACCAAAAAAGTACAAGATTCCATTACAAGAAAGGAAATAAATAGAATAATAGCTGACATCAATCAATATGAATTTTCTGTTGAATTATTAAAAACTAATGAAAATTGCTATGCAGATTATCTCTCCCGAGTTAGTGCAGCAACTGATACAAGAGAATCGGGAGCAAAAGATACAAATAAAAGAGGTAATGGAAGAAGTAGCTCTTATGAAAAGAGCAACTTCCATCAATCCAGATAAGGAGCAAGCAGATATTGGCAGTAGCCAAAATAATAAAAATCGAGTTATTACTAAAAAAATTAATACTCCTATGAATAGGAGAAATATGTCCTTACAAAGATATTCTCCAAACCAAGTTAGCCCTAAAATAGTTATCAACGAGATGGAATTTCCTACTCTCGTACCAGATACTACCTCATTCAAGGAAAAATTAACCCTTGGAACAAAACAAACTATGAACCCTTTGGTTCGAGAATATATTTCTAATTTCCGAGTTATTGCAAACAAGCTAAATACCGTCCCCGAATATACCATCAAGGACAAGTCAGCGAGAGATAGAAAGAGTTTATGTTACTAACCCCTTAAAAAAGGTGAACGAGTTAATAGCGTTGCCTGGTTGCAATGCAAAACTAATTAAAGCAGCATATGATTATGACCTTCTTAATTCAGTCTATACTATGACAGGAGAGGAGCTATCAACAATTCCTCAGTTATACAAGGCAGCAAAAAATTATTTAAATATTACAAAGTCCCATATGACCTTTGTAAATGTTACACTCGCCCGGCGAAGCTACGTATCAAGAGATAAAGCAATGTATCCGAGTTATTAAGATGGGATGTACAAGTAATTATCTTATCCCTGAAGAAATTATAGCCCAGCCTGAGTTAAATGTAAATGATATACCAGAGATCCTCTCCGGGAAAAGCGAGCAGTTAAGGTAAAAGCAATTTATGATGCTTTGTGCAGTATAGTTAAGACTCCAGTATGGGTAAATCACAAAGCGCTTAACACCTTAGTTATTTCTAAAAGTAAAGAATATGGTTACGATGCAGTGAAAACTATAAAGTCTTGGATATGGAGTCTCCTCCATCAGAACCAAGAACCAGTTACCAGATATATTCCACGAAATTTTATGACCATAGATACTTTGAAAAGATACTGTAGCTGGATGCAGCAAAATAATAATCATATATGCCAGATATGCAAAAACCAACAAACTATTGTTCCCACAATAGAAGATATGGAAGATGAAGATAGAACCGAATCATCTGGGAGCCAACAAGAAGTCGTGCCAAGATAAACGCAAGCTACAACGAGACCAGATGTAAAAAGTAATCTTGTAATATCTGTATTGTAACAGATAATAGATAAGTATTGTAACAGTTATCATTAGATACAGCCAAAAAATAGGAGGCTGAAGCTTTAAAAATAGCCGAAAAATATGTGAATAGTATGAATAGTATTTTTACTTTTACTGTAGCAAATAGTATTTGTAATAGTATGGATAGTTTTGTAAAATTGGTACGACACTTGTAAAAGCTTTGCCTATAAATAAGAACCACTGGGGAAGCAAGAGACATCATCAGCTTCTCCCCATTTCTCCACTACATCTCTCTAAATCCCTTCCTCTCTCTAAAATAATCACGCTTCACCCCAAGTTGGTATCAGAGCTACTATTTATAAAAGACCGGAGCTATTCACTTAGAGTTTATTTCTCAAGATATTCCATTATCAAACTATGGAAGCAGATAAGGTAACCCTTTTTCTTGTGAACTGAATTTAAATTCAATCCCCTAGTTTATAGTAATACTGAGATCTGTTAAGATAATTCTATAATTTCATATAAGATGTATGCTATTTTAATTATGCTTTCTCCAATTAAGTAAAATCATGTTTAGAAACCAAGAGGCAATTGGTAGCAGGATCCCGTTTAACCGTTGAGAATGAGAAGGCGTTGAGGGCGTGATGCATAAAACCTATGTGGTGAGGTTGAAAAACATGAATTTATTTAATTTTGCTTAAGTGCTTAAGGGTTGCAAAGCGGATTAGCAGTACTTATATGAAAGCTGATAGAATTATTATTAACTGATTAAGGTTTATTATGAGCCAAGGGATTGAGTTTAAAAGGAAGTTCATACAGAAAAGACTATTTACTCTTACTTGCCTATTTACTTGTTTGATTTAAGTATTAAAACACAAATAAAAAGTGTTAAACAACATATTGAAATTAAAGAAATGATTTTAGACTTTTATATTCTGAATCTACAAAATCAAATAGAGGTCTATCAAAATTATTTTTATGAAGTAGCACCTAGAAGAAAAGATGTTATACCAAAAGATACCTATTTAAAATATTTAACCGAACTTCAAAATAAGAAAAATAAACATTTAGAAGAAGAAAGGGAACTTAAGGATTTAAAGAATTCATTATATGTATGACAACTAAATCACAAGTAAAACAGGCTATAAAACGAGTTAATAATGATTGTTTTATATCAACTATACAATCTGATATAACAAATTTAGAATTAAGAAACCAAAAACAAATAGCTATTATTAATGAAATACAAATATTAGAATGAGCAGTATTAAGTGATAATCATAATCATGAAGAAATTGATAAAGAGTTAAAACCTTTTGATAACCAAATAGAACTGCTGAATATACAAATAAGAGAACAGGAAAATATAGCTGAAAAAATACAAGAAGACTATATTAATTATACATTAAATAGGAAACCAAGTCTATACATATGAGTGAACTAGATCAAGAAGAATATTTAGGAACTAATTTAAAAATAATAAATACAAACATATTATTAATCATGCAATTAATAAAATATACTAAAAATAATGAAAATACAATTGAATTTAGTAATACTACTAAAGTACCAGTAGAACTAGAAGAACAAGGTTATGAAATCCTAGAAAAGAAAATAACTAAAGAATATTCACAACTATTTCCAGAGTTACTTTTGAAGAAAAGAATAGAAATTGAATATAAAAGAATAATTGAACAATCTTAATAATGAATAAAAATTAAAAAATCATTGATGAAGAAATTATTAGATACCCTGATGGTCTATTTAAAATATACAAAACAAATCAAGATAGACAATTTGCTGAAATTAGTGAAGGAAAATTCTATTTAATAATAGATAGAAAACAGATGATATTAGAAACAATATTTGATAGAGAACGAAGATTAGCTAAAGAAAACGATTTAGTACAAATAACAAATATAGAAAATAATTCTCCAGAAAATAAAACCATTAATGATATCTATAAAAAATTGGAAAAGCTAGAAAGAAAATATGATGAAAGAATGAGAAAAATAGAAGAATCTATCAAAATAATACATATTTTCTATAGATAAAGAATTCCTTACATTATTCACCCCTTGCAAACATAAGTAAAGAGCTAAAGTAGTTAAAAATAGAGAACGAATACCAATAGAGTGGGAAGAAGTTGCTCTTTTCATAAGAGCTACTTCTTCCATTAGCTAGTTTATTTGTATCTTTTGCTCCAGATTCTCTTGAATCAGTTGCTGCACTAACTCGGGAGAGATAATCTGCATAGCAATTTTCATTAGTTTTTAATAATTCAACA